>OZ020308.1:63661978-64261978 GCA_963971305.1 Arcuatula senhousia
TACTTGTTCTTGTCATCATTGTCCTGTTTCAATTATTTTGTGTTACATGTATGTACATTGTACATGCATGTATGTATGTTTATTCCATATTACATTAATGTCCATTTGTAATTTTTTTGTATGCTTATTATAAAACAACTCACCTGAGAACATCGACATAAGTCAACCATATCCAGAGGCTCAAATATTTTGATGGCCACTTCTCTAGGAACAGTCAAGTCAAAAAATGGAATTTCATTTATTTCATCCTGAAATTTAAAATTGTACAAGTATATTGGTGAAAATATCATACATGTGACAGATCCATGATGAAAAAGCTGGAGATTTTGATTTTTTTGGCTGGAGATTGGCTAAAAAAGCGGGAGATTTTCAATGCTCATTAAAATTGCATTTCAATGTCAATTGAGGACATTGGTGTGTGCCAAATATACATGGCTTCACTGATTAATCTCCAACTGTTTATACAATAATCAGGTCAATTATGGCAATAAACCTTTAATTAAGACCATTACCTGTTAAATTAACGTCTGCCTAATTGACAAACCCCTAAAACACCGGAAATGATTTATGATTGAAGAATTAAAATGTCTATATAAAAACTAAAATCTTGTCATGTCTCGAAAAAGCGGGAGATTACACAAGAAGTCGGGAGAACGGGAGATAGATCAAAAAGTCGGGAGATTTCGTCTCCTGGCGGGGGAATCACATGTACATGTATGAAACATGCATTATTGCGGTTTATTGTATTTTAAAACTGTTATACTATTTTTTTTAATTATGTTTAAGAATGCTTTATCTTAAATGTCTACTTAAACATTTGATAGTGCGACTCCTTAAATACCGGGTATGTAAATAACAAAATATATGCATGTACATGTATGCATCTGTTTATTATGATATTCAATAGATGGACCTGAAAAAACCCACAATTATACATAAATCTAATGTTTTTAAATTAAAAGAAAAAAATGTGTGGATTCAGTGTTCTCCTTTCTTCATTTAAGCCGGGTTTACCGACCACCTTCTTTTCAGAGCCGACCACCTTTCCTTTGGGTAAGGTGGTCGGTAATTTTCTGACAAAATCCTGTTTTGTCAACTCCTATTAATTAAATGAAGCCATTGACTGATTGACACATTTACAGCTCCAAGCCAACTTAAATTCTCATTTGTCTAATTAGGAGACATTGATATCTGAGCTAATTCAGTAATTTACAGGTAATTTGCCGACAATGGACATCTATAGAAGTGAGAACTATTACCTGGTTTCTAAGGGTCTGTAATAATGTAAAACCCGGCTGGAGAGGGGTTTCTCAAAACACCCACCTTACATTTTTGAAAAAAGGAGAACACTGGGATTGCTCATATTTGTTAGATAACAAGTGTGGCCAATAAAAATATGTCTCGCCTGCCGGCACCATCACTAAAATCAACCACCTAAGCTTTCATTTCTTGATATAAACACAAATTGTGTCTGTATAACCAGTATCAGATGCCTAGCTATTATACTTTACAGCAATTTATTGTCCACACAAGTATTGCAAAAAGTTTTCTGCCTGAAAAAAACACCTAAGTTCACAGAGTCACTGGACCCTAAAAATGGGGTCATGGTCACATGGCATGGAGACGGTTACGTTTACCATAACATCACTGTCTGTATACCCAATATCAAATGCCTAGCTATTATACTTTTCCAGCAATTCATCCTCCACAAAAGTCTTACAAAAAAGTTTACGGCCTTAAAAAAGACCTAAGTTCACAGAGTCACTGGAGCGTGAAAATGGGGTCAGGGTCAGACGACATGTTGACAGTGGCGTAGACCATAACCTGAACTGTCTGTATACCAAATATCAGATGTCTAGCTATTATACTTTTCAAGCAATTCATTTGTCCACAAAAGTCTTACAAAAAAGTTTATGACGATGCCGCCAGAGAGTAATACCTATGTCTCGCCTTCTGCGACTTTTCATCGCAGGCGAGACAAAAACTCTGTACATATAATGCTTTTCTTAGTCACTTGGTGAAAAGGTGAATTTAATTGTACATATACATTTTTGTACAGTATAATTTGTCAGAGCTCAAATTGGACAACAAAATTAAAAAAACAACATATGTATTTATCATATGCTTAAAGAGAGGCCCACAAAATTAGTGCTCTATTTTCAATACTCAGTGTAAAAATCTTACCAAGTCAGCAATAAATAAATCAAGGTATCGCTCCTTTCTTTCATTGGGATCCTTCAAAGACGCCTTCTTATTATTGAACATCCAATCATCAGCCAGAATGTCTCCTTTCCTCTTTTTATTTCTTTTTGTGTTTTCTGCATCTGGGTTATTTGTCTTGGAATCAGGCACATGATCAGGACTGTTAGTGTCATTTTGAGAGCTAAGTAGATCATCAACAATCCGGAACGGGTAAAATTTAGCAGCAGTGTCATTGTTGGCCTTTGGTTCTTTGTTTACAAAGACGCACGTGTGACAATTCGAATCGTCTCTGAATGCAGGGTGGACAGAACACTCAGAGCATCGTTTTAAAGTCTGTAAACTAGAAGAGGAAGGGGACAGATTTCGAACATTTGATTTTTTTACTTCGAGTTGGCTGGTGTCATTTTGTTGAACACCCTGGAGTTCTGCTTTCCACTGATTCCTGAAAGTCTCAAGGTCATCTGATGCCATGAGATGCTACTGTGATTAATTTTATCTAGATAAACACTTATGTCAATAAAATAAAAGGTCAAATATAATGAAACAAGATAACAAACATGACAAATAAAAGTAAAATGTACTTTCAACGTTGTTTACCTTTGTTCGAAAGACCTCGGGAGTTTTCAAAGTAATTGAAAATACTCCTAATCACCAAAACGAAAAATCAAACAAAAGCGGGTAGACACTCATATTGAAAAAAAGATGAATTGCAACTATTATAACTTAATATAATTTATAATATGAGGCAGGTAAAACCTGTTACGCTCCCGAAGTTTCAATTAATTTAATTTTTTTTTTTAGTTCGAAAATAAAAACAAACTAGCTTTTCTTGTGGGTTACGTAAGCGTTTAAAGACGTCTGAAATTTTCAAAGATAAAAACGCTAAAAAGACGCCGAAAGTTCGGGAAAACAAGCGCGTGCTAGACCGGACGTTGAAGGAAAATTCAGCTCATAGTACAACTAAAATATTGACATTTCTACCATTATAGCTCCCTTCGGGAGCGTATAAATTATAACTTCCATTCTCCTCCGATTTTGTTTTGAAATAAAACAAGTTATACAATATTGTTCAAGGGTATTGAACATTAAACATTATTTATGTCTTCAATTTAAAAAAATATTGACCAACGAGATAACTTTTAAAATTGTCTTTCAATTTCATATACGTGCACTTGCCGATTTTTGTTTGTCTTGTTTTTGTGTCATCAACGTGTACTGTATGTTAAAATGTCGATGCTTATGATTAATTGATTAATTGATTAATTGATTAATTGATTAATTGATTAATTGATTAATTGATTAATTGATTAATTGATTAATTGATTAATTGATTAATTGATCAAATCAAATATTTATTAGCACAAACTCATATATCAATACATGGTTATAAACTGTAGTTATAATTATATAGTGATATAATAAGCAAATTAAAGCAAACAGTTTTATCAGAATGACATATCATTTTCTTAGTTCAAAGCATTCTAAAATAAATGCAGATGTAAGTTTTAAACCAATTTCAAATTTGGTATTTGAAAAAGAGCTCAGCAGGGAATTGTTATTTATTGAGAGATTTAAATTTGGGATATAACTTTAAATTTTATTGAAAATTGTATATCTTAACTGTCTGTAATGTTTGCAATGCAAAAGGAAGTGTTTTTCATTTTCAACTTCTTCTGCATCGCAAAATGTACATTTTTAAGTCCCCCAAACAACGTTTGGGGACTTATTGTTTTTGCACCGTTTCTTATTATGTCCCCGACCACGAAGTGTCGTCGGGGACATATTGTTTTTACTCCGTTTCTTATTTTTCTTATTATTAAGTCTCCCAAACGAAGTTTGGAGACTTATTGTTTTTACTCAGGTTTTTCAGATTTTTTTTACAATGAACTTGTCCGACCGGTTTCTCGGAGATGGTTTTTCAGATCAAAACCATACTTGGTATGTGAGTTATTCATGTTATGAAGGTGTGCACAAAACTTTCGAATTTTTCAAGATGGCCGCCTATTTCAAAATGGCCGACAAAAATCGGCTAATTTTTGGGAATGTTGACCGATTCTGATGAACATTGGTTTCTGGGCTAAACATGATGCTCCGAGTTCAATGGAAAAGACCAAAAATTGCTATCTTGTATAGTTTTTTTTTCATATTTTTTTTTTGTATTTTTTTGTATTTTTGAAAAATCACATAAAAAAATTAAAAAAAATTCTGAAAAAAAATCAAGTGCTCCTATCAAAAATCTGATTTGATATTTGAAATCAGCATTATAAAAGCTACAAAAAAGGGGTGAGTCATGAAAAAATCCGACCAACGGTTTTCGAGTTATACAGTTTTGAAATTTTTTCCGAAGTGACCCCACCCCTCCTTTGGACCCCCTTAATTTCGCAATGGACCTTTTACATTGAAACGATTACCGTATTGAGTTCGAGTACATGTTAGGCATCTTATAATAGGTATTGTTTATACAGATTGGATTTACTGTTTGAGAGCTATAAGGAGTTTTGTGTGCCAAACCATGGCATTTTGGCCTACGGTCCCCCTTTCTGGTACCCCCCAGAACCCCTTATGACTTGTGAATCTGATCTTTTTGGTATTAATTCTTTACATTGGCCTTAGTCCTACATGTTTACCAAGTTTCAGAAGGATCGGTTAAAAAATGCCTGCAAAAAGTTTCGGTATGTAATTATTAAGTCTCCCAAACGAAGTTTGGAGACTTATTGTTTTTACTCAGGTTTTTCAGATTTTTTTTACAATGAACTTGTCCGACCGGTTTCTCGGAGATGGTTTTTCAGATCAAAACCATACTTGGTATGTGAGTTATTCATGTTATGAAGGTGTGCACAAAACTTTCGAATTTTTCAAGATGGCCGCCTATTTCAAAATGGCCGACAAAAATCGGCTAATTTTTGGGAATGTTGACCGATTCTGATGAACATTGGTTTCTGGGCTAAACATGATGCTCCGAGTTCAATGGAAAAGACCAAAAATTGCTATCTTGTATAGTTTTTTTTTCATATTTTTTTTTTGTATTTTTTTGTATTTTTGAAAAATCACATAAAAAAATTAAAAAAAATTCTGAAAAAAAATCAAGTGCTCCTATCAAAAATCTGATTTGATATTTGAAATCAGCATTATAAAAGCTACAAAAAAGGGGTGAGTCATGAAAAAATCCGACCAACGGTTTTCGAGTTATACAGTTTTGAAATTTTTTCCGAAGTGACCCCACCCCTCCTTTGGACCCCCTTAATTTCGCAATGGACCTTTTACATTGAAACGATTACCGTATTGAGTTCGAGTACATGTTAGGCATCTTATAATAGGTATTGTTTATACAGATTGGATTTACTGTTTGAGAGCTATAAGGAGTTTTGTGTGCCAAACCATGGCATTTTGGCCTACGGTCCCCCTTTCTGGTACCCCCCAGAACCCCTTATGACTTGTGAATCTGATCTTTTTGGTATTAATTCTTTACATTGGCCTTAGTCCTACATGTTTACCAAGTTTCAGAAGGATCGGTTAAAAAATGCCTGCAAAAAGTTTCGGTATGTAATTATTAAGTCTCCCAAACGAAGTTTGGAGACTTATTGTTTTTACTCAGGTTTTTCAGATTTTTTTTACAATGAACTTGTCCGACCGGTTTCTCGGAGATGGTTTTTCAGATCAAAACCATACTTGGTATGTGAGTTATTCATGTTATGAAGGTGTGCACAAAACTTTCGAATTTTTCAAGATGGCCGCCTATTTCAAAATGGCCGACAAAAATCGGCTAATTTTTGGGAATGTTGACCGATTCTGATGAACATTGGTTTCTGGGCTAAACATGATGCTCCGAGTTCAATGGAAAAGACCAAAAATTGCTATCTTGTATAGTTTTTTTTTCATATTTTTTTTTTGTATTTTTTTGTATTTTTGAAAAATCACATAAAAAAATTAAAAAAAATTCTGAAAAAAAATCAAGTGCTCCTATCAAAAATCTGATTTGATATTTGAAATCAGCATTATAAAAGCTACAAAAAAGGGGTGAGTCATGAAAAAATCCGACCAACGGTTTTCGAGTTATACAGTTTTGAAATTTTTTCCGAAGTGACCCCACCCCTCCTTTGGACCCCCTTAATTTCGCAATGGACCTTTTACATTGAAACGATTACCGTATTGAGTTCGAGTACATGTTAGGCATCTTATAATAGGTATTGTTTATACAGATTGGATTTACTGTTTGAGAGCTATAAGGAGTTTTGTGTGCCAAACCATGGCATTTTGGCCTACGGTCCCCCTTTCTGGTACCCCCCAGAACCCCTTATGACTTGTGAATCTGATCTTTTTGGTATTAATTCTTTACATTGGCCTTAGTCCTACATGTTTACCAAGTTTCAGAAGGATCGGTTAAAAAATGCCTGCAAAAAGTTTCGGTATGTAATTATTAAGTCTCCCAAACGAAGTTTGGAGACTTATTGTTTTTACTCAGGTTTTTCAGATTTTTTTTACAATGAACTTGTCCGACCGGTTTCTCGGAGATGGTTTTTCAGATCAAAACCATACTTGGTATGTGAGTTATTCATGTTATGAAGGTGTGCACAAAACTTTCGAATTTTTCAAGATGGCCGCCTATTTCAAAATGGCCGACAAAAATCGGCTAATTTTTGGGAATGTTGACCGATTCTGATGAACATTGGTTTCTGGGCTAAACATGATGCTCCGAGTTCAATGGAAAAGACCAAAAATTGCTATCTTGTATAGTTTTTTTTTCATATTTTTTTTTTGTATTTTTTTGTATTTTTGAAAAATCACATAAAAAAATTAAAAAAAATTCTGAAAAAAAATCAAGTGCTCCTATCAAAAATCTGATTTGATATTTGAAATCAGCATTATAAAAGCTACAAAAAAGGGGTGAGTCATGAAAAAATCCGACCAACGGTTTTCGAGTTATACAGTTTTGAAATTTTTTCCGAAGTGACCCCACCCCTCCTTTGGACCCCCTTAATTTCGCAATGGACCTTTTACATTGAAACGATTACCGTATTGAGTTCGAGTACATGTTAGGCATCTTATAATAGGTATTGTTTATACAGATTGGATTTACTGTTTGAGAGCTATAAGGAGTTTTGTGTGCCAAACCATGGCATTTTGGCCTACGGTCCCCCTTTCTGGTACCCCCCAGAACCCCTTATGACTTGTGAATCTGATCTTTTTGGTATTAATTCTTTACATTGGCCTTAGTCCTACATGTTTACCAAGTTTCAGAAGGATCGGTTAAAAAATGCCTGCAAAAAGTTTCGGTATGTAATTATTAAGTCTCCCAAACGAAGTTTGGAGACTTATTGTTTTTACTCAGGTTTTTCAGATTTTTTTTACAATGAACTTGTCCGACCGGTTTCTCGGAGATGGTTTTTCAGATCAAAACCATACTTGGTATGTGAGTTATTCATGTTATGAAGGTGTGCACAAAACTTTCGAATTTTTCAAGATGGCCGCCTATTTCAAAATGGCCGACAAAAATCGGCTAATTTTTGGGAATGTTGACCGATTCTGATGAACATTGGTTTCTGGGCTAAACATGATGCTCCGAGTTCAATGGAAAAGACCAAAAATTGCTATCTTGTATAGTTTTTTTTTCATATTTTTTTTTTGTATTTTTTTGTATTTTTGAAAAATCACATAAAAAAATTAAAAAAAATTCTGAAAAAAAATCAAGTGCTCCTATCAAAAATCTGATTTGATATTTGAAATCAGCATTATAAAAGCTACAAAAAAGGGGTGAGTCATGAAAAAATCCGACCAACGGTTTTCGAGTTATACAGTTTTGAAATTTTTTCCGAAGTGACCC
This sequence comes from Arcuatula senhousia, assembly GCA_963971305.1. Classification (NCBI taxonomy): domain Eukaryota; kingdom Metazoa; phylum Mollusca; class Bivalvia; order Mytilida; family Mytilidae; genus Arcuatula; species Arcuatula senhousia. The sequence goes on from OZ020308.1 coordinate 63,670,002, forward strand.
CACCCCTCCTTTGGACCCCCTTAATTTCGCAATGGACCTTTTACATTGAAACGATTACCGTATTGAGTTCGAGTACATGTTAGGCATCTTATAATAGGTATTGTTTATACAGATTGGATTTACTGTTTGAGAGCTATAAGGAGTTTTGTGTGCCAAACCATGGCATTTTGGCCTACGGTCCCCCTTTCTGGTACCCCCCAGAACCCCTTATGACTTGTGAATCTGATCTTTTTGGTATTAATTCTTTACATTGGCCTTAGTCCTACATGTTTACCAAGTTTCAGAAGGATCGGTTAAAAAATGCCTGCAAAAAGTTTCGGTATGTAATTATTAAGTCTCCCAAACGAAGTTTGGAGACTTATTGTTTTTACTCAGGTTTTTCAGATTTTTTTTACAATGAACTTGTCCGACCGGTTTCTCGGAGATGGTTTTTCAGATCAAAACCATACTTGGTATGTGAGTTATTCATGTTATGAAGGTGTGCACAAAACTTTCGAATTTTTCAAGATGGCCGCCTATTTCAAAATGGCCGACAAAAATCGGCTAATTTTTGGGAATGTTGACCGATTCTGATGAACATTGGTTTCTGGGCTAAACATGATGCTCCGAGTTCAATGGAAAAGACCAAAAATTGCTATCTTGTATAGTTTTTTTTTCATATTTTTTTTTTGTATTTTTTTGTATTTTTGAAAAATCACATAAAAAAATTAAAAAAAATTCTGAAAAAAAATCAAGTGCTCCTATCAAAAATCTGATTTGATATTTGAAATCAGCATTATAAAAGCTACAAAAAAGGGGTGAGTCATGAAAAAATCCGACCAACGGTTTTCGAGTTATACAGTTTTGAAATTTTTTCCGAAGTGACCCCACCCCTCCTTTGGACCCCCTTAATTTCGCAATGGACCTTTTACATTGAAACGATTACCGTATTGAGTTCGAGTACATGTTAGGCATCTTATAATAGGTATTGTTTATACAGATTGGATTTACTGTTTGAGAGCTATAAGGAGTTTTGTGTGCCAAACCATGGCATTTTGGCCTACGGTCCCCCTTTCTGGTACCCCCCAGAACCCCTTATGACTTGTGAATCTGATCTTTTTGGTATTAATTCTTTACATTGGCCTTAGTCCTACATGTTTACCAAGTTTCAGAAGGATCGGTTAAAAAATGCCTGCAAAAAGTTTCGGTATGTAATTATTAAGTCTCCCAAACGAAGTTTGGAGACTTATTGTTTTTACTCAGGTTTTTCAGATTTTTTTTACAATGAACTTGTCCGACCGGTTTCTCGGAGATGGTTTTTCAGATCAAAACCATACTTGGTATGTGAGTTATTCATGTTATGAAGGTGTGCACAAAACTTTCGAATTTTTCAAGATGGCCGCCTATTTCAAAATGGCCGACAAAAATCGGCTAATTTTTGGGAATGTTGACCGATTCTGATGAACATTGGTTTCTGGGCTAAACATGATGCTCCGAGTTCAATGGAAAAGACCAAAAATTGCTATCTTGTATAGTTTTTTTTTCATATTTTTTTTTTGTATTTTTTTGTATTTTTGAAAAATCACATAAAAAAATTAAAAAAAATTCTGAAAAAAAATCAAGTGCTCCTATCAAAAATCTGATTTGATATTTGAAATCAGCATTATAAAAGCTACAAAAAAGGGGTGAGTCATGAAAAAATCCGACCAACGGTTTTCGAGTTATACAGTTTTGAAATTTTTTCCGAAGTGACCCCACCCCTCCTTTGGACCCCCTTAATTTCGCAATGGACCTTTTACATTGAAACGATTACCGTATTGAGTTCGAGTACATGTTAGGCATCTTATAATAGGTATTGTTTATACAGATTGGATTTACTGTTTGAGAGCTATAAGGAGTTTTGTGTGCCAAACCATGGCATTTTGGCCTACGGTCCCCCTTTCTGGTACCCCCCAGAACCCCTTATGACTTGTGAATCTGATCTTTTTGGTATTAATTCTTTACATTGGCCTTAGTCCTACATGTTTACCAAGTTTCAGAAGGATCGGTTAAAAAATGCCTGCAAAAAGTTTCGGTATGTAATTATTAAGTCTCCCAAACGAAGTTTGGAGACTTATTGTTTTTACTCAGGTTTTTCAGATTTTTTTTACAATGAACTTGTCCGACCGGTTTCTCGGAGATGGTTTTTCAGATCAAAACCATACTTGGTATGTGAGTTATTCATGTTATGAAGGTGTGCACAAAACTTTCGAATTTTTCAAGATGGCCGCCTATTTCAAAATGGCCGACAAAAATCGGCTAATTTTTGGGAATGTTGACCGATTCTGATGAACATTGGTTTCTGGGCTAAACATGATGCTCCGAGTTCAATGGAAAAGACCAAAAATTGCTATCTTGTATAGTTTTTTTTTCATATTTTTTTTTTGTATTTTTTTGTATTTTTGAAAAATCACATAAAAAAATTAAAAAAAATTCTGAAAAAAAATCAAGTGCTCCTATCAAAAATCTGATTTGATATTTGAAATCAGCATTATAAAAGCTACAAAAAAGGGGTGAGTCATGAAAAAATCCGACCAACGGTTTTCGAGTTATACAGTTTTGAAATTTTTTCCGAAGTGACCCCACCCCTCCTTTGGACCCCCTTAATTTCGCAATGGACCTTTTACATTGAAACGATTACCGTATTGAGTTCGAGTACATGTTAGGCATCTTATAATAGGTATTGTTTATACAGATTGGATTTACTGTTTGAGAGCTATAAGGAGTTTTGTGTGCCAAACCATGGCATTTTGGCCTACGGTCCCCCTTTCTGGTACCCCCCAGAACCCCTTATGACTTGTGAATCTGATCTTTTTGGTATTAATTCTTTACATTGGCCTTAGTCCTACATGTTTACCAAGTTTCAGAAGGATCGGTTAAAAAATGCCTGCAAAAAGTTTCGGTATGTAATTATTAAGTCTCCCAAACGAAGTTTGGAGACTTATTGTTTTTACTCAGGTTTTTCAGATTTTTTTTACAATGAACTTGTCCGACCGGTTTCTCGGAGATGGTTTTTCAGATCAAAACCATACTTGGTATGTGAGTTATTCATGTTATGAAGGTGTGCACAAAACTTTCGAATTTTTCAAGATGGCCGCCTATTTCAAAATGGCCGACAAAAATCGGCTAATTTTTGGGAATGTTGACCGATTCTGATGAACATTGGTTTCTGGGCTAAACATGATGCTCCGAGTTCAATGGAAAAGACCAAAAATTGCTATCTTGTATAGTTTTTTTTTCATATTTTTTTTTTGTATTTTTTTGTATTTTTGAAAAATCACATAAAAAAATTAAAAAAAATTCTGAAAAAAAATCAAGTGCTCCTATCAAAAATCTGATTTGATATTTGAAATCAGCATTATAAAAGCTACAAAAAAGGGGTGAGTCATGAAAAAATCCGACCAACGGTTTTCGAGTTATACAGTTTTGAAATTTTTTCCGAAGTGACCCCACCCCTCCTTTGGACCCCCTTAATTTCGCAATGGACCTTTTACATTGAAACGATTACCGTATTGAGTTCGAGTACATGTTAGGCATCTTATAATAGGTATTGTTTATACAGATTGGATTTACTGTTTGAGAGCTATAAGGAGTTTTGTGTGCCAAACCATGGCATTTTGGCCTACGGTCCCCCTTTCTGGTACCCCCCAGAACCCCTTATGACTTGTGAATCTGATCTTTTTGGTATTAATTCTTTACATTGGCCTTAGTCCTACATGTTTACCAAGTTTCAGAAGGATCGGTTAAAAAATGCCTGCAAAAAGTTTCGGTATGTAATTATTAAGTCTCCCAAACGAAGTTTGGAGACTTATTGTTTTTACTCAGGTTTTTCAGATTTTTTTTACAATGAACTTGTCCGACCGGTTTCTCGGAGATGGTTTTTCAGATCAAAACCATACTTGGTATGTGAGTTATTCATGTTATGAAGGTGTGCACAAAACTTTCGAATTTTTCAAGATGGCCGCCTATTTCAAAATGGCCGACAAAAATCGGCTAATTTTTGGGAATGTTGACCGATTCTGATGAACATTGGTTTCTGGGCTAAACATGATGCTCCGAGTTCAATGGAAAAGACCAAAAATTGCTATCTTGTATAGTTTTTTTTTCATATTTTTTTTTTGTATTTTTTTGTATTTTTGAAAAATCACATAAAAAAATTAAAAAAAATTCTGAAAAAAAATCAAGTGCTCCTATCAAAAATCTGATTTGATATTTGAAATCAGCATTATAAAAGCTACAAAAAAGGGGTGAGTCATGAAAAAATCCGACCAACGGTTTTCGAGTTATACAGTTTTGAAATTTTTTCCGAAGTGACCCCACCCCTCCTTTGGACCCCCTTAATTTCGCAATGGACCTTTTACATTGAAACGATTACCGTATTGAGTTCGAGTACATGTTAGGCATCTTATAATAGGTATTGTTTATACAGATTGGATTTACTGTTTGAGAGCTATAAGGAGTTTTGTGTGCCAAACCATGGCATTTTGGCCTACGGTCCCCCTTTCTGGTACCCCCCAGAACCCCTTATGACTTGTGAATCTGATCTTTTTGGTATTAATTCTTTACATTGGCCTTAGTCCTACATGTTTACCAAGTTTCAGAAGGATCGGTTAAAAAATGCCTGCAAAAAGTTTCGGTATGTAATTATTAAGTCTCCCAAACGAAGTTTGGAGACTTATTGTTTTTACTCAGGTTTTTCAGATTTTTTTTACAATGAACTTGTCCGACCGGTTTCTCGGAGATGGTTTTTCAGATCAAAACCATACTTGGTATGTGAGTTATTCATGTTATGAAGGTGTGCACAAAACTTTCGAATTTTTCAAGATGGCCGCCTATTTCAAAATGGCCGACAAAAATCGGCTAATTTTTGGGAATGTTGACCGATTCTGATGAACATTGGTTTCTGGGCTAAACATGATGCTCCGAGTTCAATGGAAAAGACCAAAAATTGCTATCTTGTATAGTTTTTTTTTCATATTTTTTTTTTGTATTTTTTTGTATTTTTGAAAAATCACATAAAAAAATTAAAAAAAATTCTGAAAAAAAATCAAGTGCTCCTATCAAAAATCTGATTTGATATTTGAAATCAGCATTATAAAAGCTACAAAAAAGGGGTGAGTCATGAAAAAATCCGACCAACGGTTTTCGAGTTATACAGTTTTGAAATTTTTTCCGAAGTGACCCCACCCCTCCTTTGGACCCCCTTAATTTCGCAATGGACCTTTTACATTGAAACGATTACCGTATTGAGTTCGAGTACATGTTAGGCATCTTATAATAGGTATTGTTTATACAGATTGGATTTACTGTTTGAGAGCTATAAGGAGTTTTGTGTGCCAAACCATGGCATTTTGGCCTACGGTCCCCCTTTCTGGTACCCCCCAGAACCCCTTATGACTTGTGAATCTGATCTTTTTGGTATTAATTCTTTACATTGGCCTTAGTCCTACATGTTTACCAAGTTTCAGAAGGATCGGTTAAAAAATGCCTGCAAAAAGTTTCGGTATGTAATTATTAAGTCTCCCAAACGAAGTTTGGAGACTTATTGTTTTTACTCAGGTTTTTCAGATTTTTTTTACAATGAACTTGTCCGACCGGTTTCTCGGAGATGGTTTTTCAGATCAAAACCATACTTGGTATGTGAGTTATTCATGTTATGAAGGTGTGCACAAAACTTTCGAATTTTTCAAGATGGCCGCCTATTTCAAAATGGCCGACAAAAATCGGCTAATTTTTGGGAATGTTGACCGATTCTGATGAACATTGGTTTCTGGGCTAAACATGATGCTCCGAGTTCAATGGAAAAGACCAAAAATTGCTATCTTGTATAGTTTTTTTTTCATATTTTTTTTTTGTATTTTTTTGTATTTTTGAAAAATCACATAAAAAAATTAAAAAAAATTCTGAAAAAAAATCAAGTGCTCCTATCAAAAATCTGATTTGATATTTGAAATCAGCATTATAAAAGCTACAAAAAAGGGGTGAGTCATGAAAAAATCCGACCAACGGTTTTCGAGTTATACAGTTTTGAAATTTTTTCCGAAGTGACCCCACCCCTCCTTTGGACCCCCTTAATTTCGCAATGGACCTTTTACATTGAAACGATTACCGTATTGAGTTCGAGTACATGTTAGGCATCTTATAATAGGTATTGTTTATACAGATTGGATTTACTGTTTGAGAGCTATAAGGAGTTTTGTGTGCCAAACCATGGCATTTTGGCCTACGGTCCCCCTTTCTGGTACCCCCCAGAACCCCTTATGACTTGTGAATCTGATCTTTTTGGTATTAATTCTTTACATTGGCCTTAGTCCTACATGTTTACCAAGTTTCAGAAGGATCGGTTAAAAAATGCCTGCAAAAAGTTTCGGTATGTAATTATTAAGTCTCCCAAACGAAGTTTGGAGACTTATTGTTTTTACTCAGGTTTTTCAGATTTTTTTTACAATGAACTTGTCCGACCGGTTTCTCGGAGATGGTTTTTCAGATCAAAACCATACTTGGTATGTGAGTTATTCATGTTATGAAGGTGTGCACAAAACTTTCGAATTTTTCAAGATGGCCGCCTATTTCAAAATGGCCGACAAAAATCGGCTAATTTTTGGGAATGTTGACCGATTCTGATGAACATTGGTTTCTGGGCTAAACATGATGCTCCGAGTTCAATGGAAAAGACCAAAAATTGCTATCTTGTATAGTTTTTTTTTCATATTTTTTTTTTGTATTTTTTTGTATTTTTGAAAAATCACATAAAAAAATTAAAAAAAATTCTGAAAAAAAATCAAGTGCTCCTATCAAAAATCTGATTTGATATTTGAAATCAGCATTATAAAAGCTACAAAAAAGGGGTGAGTCATGAAAAAATCCGACCAACGGTTTTCGAGTTATACAGTTTTGAAATTTTTTCCGAAGTGACCCCACCCCTCCTTTGGACCCCCTTAATTTCGCAATGGACCTTTTACATTGAAACGATTACCGTATTGAGTTCGAGTACATGTTAGGCATCTTATAATAGGTATTGTTTATACAGATTGGATTTACTGTTTGAGAGCTATAAGGAGTTTTGTGTGCCAAACCATGGCATTTTGGCCTACGGTCCCCCTTTCTGGTACCCCCCAGAACCCCTTATGACTTGTGAATCTGATCTTTTTGGTATTAATTCTTTACATTGGCCTTAGTCCTACATGTTTACCAAGTTTCAGAAGGATCGGTTAAAAAATGCCTGCAAAAAGTTTCGGTATGTAATTATTAAGTCTCCCAAACGAAGTTTGGAGACTTATTGTTTTTACTCAGGTTTTTCAGATTTTTTTTACAATGAACTTGTCCGACCGGTTTCTCGGAGATGGTTTTTCAGATCAAAACCATACTTGGTATGTGAGTTATTCATGTTATGAAGGTGTGCACAAAACTTTCGAATTTTTCAAGATGGCCGCCTATTTCAAAATGGCCGACAAAAATCGGCTAATTTTTGGGAATGTTGACCGATTCTGATGAACATTGGTTTCTGGGCTAAACATGATGCTCCGAGTTCAATGGAAAAGACCAAAAATTGCTATCTTGTATAGTTTTTTTTTCATATTTTTTTTTTGTATTTTTTTGTATTTTTGAAAAATCACATAAAAAAATTAAAAAAAATTCTGAAAAAAAATCAAGTGCTCCTATCAAAAATCTGATTTGATATTTGAAATCAGCATTATAAAAGCTACAAAAAAGGGGTGAGTCATGAAAAAATCCGACCAACGGTTTTCGAGTTATACAGTTTTGAAATTTTTTCCGAAGTGACCCCACCCCTCCTTTGGACCCCCTTAATTTCGCAATGGACCTTTTACATTGAAACGATTACCGTATTGAGTTCGAGTACATGTTAGGCATCTTATAATAGGTATTGTTTATACAGATTGGATTTACTGTTTGAGAGCTATAAGGAGTTTTGTGTGCCAAACCATGGCATTTTGGCCTACGGTCCCCCTTTCTGGTACCCCCCAGAACCCCTTATGACTTGTGAATCTGATCTTTTTGGTATTAATTCTTTACATTGGCCTTAGTCCTACATGTTTACCAAGTTTCAGAAGGATCGGTTAAAAAATGCCTGCAAAAAGTTTCGGTATGTAATTATTAAGTCTCCCAAACGAAGTTTGGAGACTTATTGTTTTTACTCAGGTTTTTCAGATTTTTTTTACAATGAACTTGTCCGACCGGTTTCTCGGAGATGGTTTTTCAGATCAAAACCATACTTGGTATGTGAGTTATTCATGTTATGAAGGTGTGCACAAAACTTTCGAATTTTTCAAGATGGCCGCCTATTTCAAAATGGCCGACAAAAATCGGCTAATTTTTGGGAATGTTGACCGATTCTGATGAACATTGGTTTCTGGGCTAAACATGATGCTCCGAGTTCAATGGAAAAGACCAAAAATTGCTATCTTGTATAGTTTTTTTTTCATATTTTTTTTTTGTATTTTTTTGTATTTTTGAAAAATCACATAAAAAAATTAAAAAAAATTCTGAAAAAAAATCAAGTGCTCCTATCAAAAATCTGATTTGATATTTGAAATCAGCATTATAAAAGCTACAAAAAAGGGGTGAGTCATGAAAAAATCCGACCAACGGTTTTCGAGTTATACAGTTTTGAAATTTTTTCCGAAGTGACCCCACCCCTCCTTTGGACCCCCTTAATTTCGCAATGGACCTTTTACATTGAAACGATTACCGTATTGAGTTCGAGTACATGTTAGGCATCTTATAATAGGTATTGTTTATACAGATTGGATTTACTGTTTGAGAGCTATAAGGAGTTTTGTGTGCCAAACCATGGCATTTTGGCCTACGGTCCCCCTTTCTGGTACCCCCCAGAACCCCTTATGACTTGTGAATCTGATCTTTTTGGTATTAATTCTTTACATTGGCCTTAGTCCTACATGTTTACCAAGTTTCAGAAGGATCGGTTAAAAAATGCCTGCAAAAAGTTTCGGTATGTAATTATTAAGTCTCCCAAACGAAGTTTGGAGACTTATTGTTTTTACTCAGGTTTTTCAGATTTTTTTTACAATGAACTTGTCCGACCGGTTTCTCGGAGATGGTTTTTCAGATCAAAACCATACTTGGTATGTGAGTTATTCATGTTATGAAGGTGTGCACAAAACTTTCGAATTTTTCAAGATGGCCGCCTATTTCAAAATGGCCGACAAAAATCGGCTAATTTTTGGGAATGTTGACCGATTCTGATGAACATTGGTTTCTGGGCTAAACATGATGCTCCGAGTTCAATGGAAAAGACCAAAAATTGCTATCTTGTATAGTTTTTTTTCATATTTTTTTTTTGTATTTTTTTGTATTTTTGAAAAATCACATAAAAAAATTAAAAAAAATTCTGAAAAAAAATCAAGTGCTCCTATCAAAAATCTGATTTGATATTTGAAATCAGCATTATAAAAGCTACAAAAAAGGGGTGAGTCATGAAAAAATCCGACCAACGGTTTTCGAGTTATACAGTTTTGAAATTTTTTCCGAAGTGACCCCACCCCTCCTTTGGACCCCCTTAATTTCGCAATGGACCTTTTACATTGAAACGATTACCGTATTGAGTTCGAGTACATGTTAGGCATCTTATAATAGGTACTGTTTATACAGATTGGATTTACTGTTTGAGAGCTATAAGGAGTTTTGTGTGCCAAACCATGGCATTTTGGCCTACGGTCCCCCTTTCTGGTACCCCCCAGAACCCCTTATGACTTGTGAATCTGATCTTTTTGGTATTAATTCTTTACATTGGCCTTAGTCCTACATGTTTACCAAGTTTCAGAAGGATCGGTTAAAAAATGCCTGCAAAAAGTTTCGGTATGTAATTATTAAGTCTCCCAAACGAAGTTTGGAGACTTATTGTTTTTACTCAGGTTTTTCAGATTTTTTTTACAATGAACTTGTCCGACCGGTTTCTCGGAGATGGTTTTTCAGATCAAAACCATACTTGGTATGTGAGTTATTCATGTTATGAAGGTGTGCACAAAACTTTCGAATTTTTCAAGATGGCCGCCTATTTCAAAATGGCCGACAAAAATCGGCTAATTTTTGGGAATGTTGACCGATTCTGATGAACATTGGTTTCTGGGCTAAACATGATGCTCCGAGTTCAATGGAAAAGACCAAAAATTGCTATCTTGTATAGTTTTTTTTTCATATTTTTTTTTTGTATTTTTTTGTATTTTTGAAAAATCACATAAAAAAATTAAAAAAAATTCTGAAAAAAAATCAAGTGCTCCTATCAAAAATCTGATTTGATATTTGAAATCAGCATTATAAAAGCTACAAAAAAGGGGTGAGTCATGAAAAAATCCGACCAACGGTTTTCGAGTTATACAGTTTTGAAATTTTTTCCGAAGTGACCCCACCCCTCCTTTGGACCCCCTTAATTTCGCAATGGACCTTTTACATTGAAACGATTACCGTATTGAGTTCGAGTACATGTTAGGCATCTTATAATAGGTATTGTTTATACAGATTGGATTTACTGTTTGAGAGCTATAAGGAGTTTTGTGTGCCAAACCATGGCATTTTGGCCTACGGTCCCCCTTTCTGGTACCCCCCAGAACCCCTTATGACTTGTGAATCTGATCTTTTTGGTATTAATTCTTTACATTGGCCTTAGTCCTACATGTTTACCAAGTTTCAGAAGGATCGGTTAAAAAATGCCTGCAAAAAGTTTCGGTATGTAATTATTAAGTCTCCCAAACGAAGTTTGGAGACTTATTGTTTTTACTCAGGTTTTTCAGATTTTTTTTACAATGAACTTGTCCGACCGGTTTCTCGGAGATGGTTTTTCAGATCAAAACCATACTTGGTATGTGAGTTATTCATGTTATGAAGGTGTGCACAAAACTTTCGAATTTTTCAAGATGGCCGCCTATTTCAAAATGGCCGACAAAAATCGGCTAATTTTTGGGAATGTTGACCGATTCTGATGAACATTGGTTTCTGGGCTAAACATGATGCTCCGAGTTCAATGGAAAAGACCAAAAATTGCTATCTTGTATAGTTTTTTTTTCATATTTTTTTTTTGTATTTTTTTGTATTTTTGAAAAATCACATAAAAAAATTAAAAAAAATTCTGAAAAAAAATCAAGTGCTCCTATCAAAAATCTGATTTGATATTTGAAATCAGCATTATAAAAGCTACAAAAAAGGGGTGAGTCATGAAAAAATCCGACCAACGGTTTTCGAGTTATACAGTTTTGAAATTTTTTCCGAAGTGACCCCACCCCTCCTTTGGACCCCCTTAATTTCGCAATGGACCTTTTACATTGAAACGATTACCGTATTGAGTTCGAGTACATGTTAGGCATCTTATAATAGGTATTGTTTATACAGATTGGATTTACTGTTTGAGAGCTATAAGGAGTTTTGTGTGCCAAACCATGGCATTTTGGCCTACGGTCCCCCTTTCTGGTACCCCCCAGAACCCCTTATGACTTGTGAATCTGATCTTTTTGGTATTAATTCTTTACATTGGCCTTAGTCCTACATGTTTACCAAGTTTCAGAAGGATCGGTTAAAAAATGCCTGCAAAAAGTTTCGGTATGTAATTATTAAGTCTCCCAAACGAAGTTTGGAGACTTATTGTTTTTACTCAGGTTTTTCAGATTTTTTTTACAATGAACTTGTCCGACCGGTTTCTCGGAGATGGTTTTTCAGATCAAAACCATACTTGGTATGTGAGTTATTCATGTTATGAAGGTGTGCACAAAACTTTCGAATTTTTCAAGATGGCCGCCTATTTCAAAATGGCCGACAAAAATCGGCTAATTTTTGGGAATGTTGACCGATTCTGATGAACATTGGTTTCTGGGCTAAACATGATGCTCCGAGTTCAATGGAAAAGACCAAAAATTGCTATCTTGTATAGTTTTTTTTTCATATTTTTTTTTTGTATTTTTTTGTATTTTTGAAAAATCACATAAAAAAATTAAAAAAAATTCTGAAAAAAAATCAAGTGCTCCTATCAAAAATCTGATTTGATATTTGAAATCAGCATTATAAAAGCTACAAAAAAGGGGTGAGTCATGAAAAAATCCGACCAACGGTTTTCGAGTTATACAGTTTTGAAATTTTTTCCGAAGTGACCCCACCCCTCCTTTGGACCCCCTTAATTTCGCAATGGACCTTTTACATTGAAACGATTACCGTATTGAGTTCGAGTACATGTTAGGCATCTTATAATAGGTATTGTTTATACAGATTGGATTTACTGTTTGAGAGCTATAAGGAGTTTTGTGTGCCAAACCATGGCATTTTGGCCTACGGTCCCCCTTTCTGGTACCCCCCAGAACCCCTTATGACTTGTGAATCTGATCTTTTTGGTATTAATTCTTTACATTGGCCTTAGTCCTACATGTTTACCAAGTTTCAGAAGGATCGGTTAAAAAATGCCTGCAAAAAGTTTCGGTATGTAATTATTAAGTCTCCCAAACGAAGTTTGGAGACTTATTGTTTTTACTCAGGTTTTTCAGATTTTTTTTACAATGAACTTGTCCGACCGGTTTCTCGGAGATGGTTTTTCAGATCAAAACCATACTTGGTATGTGAGTTATTCATGTTATGAAGGTGTGCACAAAACTTTCGAATTTTTCAAGATGGCCGCCTATTTCAAAATGGCCGACAAAAATCGGCTAATTTTTGGGAATGTTGACCGATTCTGATGAACATTGGTTTCTGGGCTAAACATGATGCTCCGAGTTCAATGGAAAAGACCAAAAATTGCTATCTTGTATAGTTTTTTTTTCATATTTTTTTTTTGTATTTTTTTGTATTTTTGAAAAATCACATAAAAAAATTAAAAAAAATTCTGAAAAAAAATCAAGTGCTCCTATCAAAAATCTGATTTGATATTTGAAATCAGCATTATAAAAGCTACAAAAAAGGGGTGAGTCATGAAAAAATCCGACCAACGGTTTTCGAGTTATACAGTTTTGAAATTTTTTCCGAAGTGACCCCACCCCTCCTTTGGACCCCCTTAATTTCGCAATGGACCTTTTACATTGAAACGATTACCGTATTGAGTTCGAGTACATGTTAGGCATCTTATAATAGGTATTGTTTATACAGATTGGATTTACTGTTTGAGAGCTATAAGGAGTTTTGTGTGCCAAACCATGGCATTTTGGCCTACGGTCCCCCTTTCTGGTACCCCCCAGAACCCCTTATGACTTGTGAATCTGATCTTTTTGGTATTAATTCTTTACATTGGCCTTAGTCCTACATGTTTACCAAGTTTCAGAAGGATCGGTTAAAAAATGCCTGCAAAAAGTTTCGGTATGTAATTATTAAGTCTCCCAAACGAAGTTTGGAGACTTATTGTTTTTACTCAGGTTTTTCAGATTTTTTTTACAATGAACTTGTCCGACCGGTTTCTCGGAGATGGTTTTTCAGATCAAAACCATACTTGGTATGTGAGTTATTCATGTTATGAAGGTGTGCACAAAACTTTCGAATTTTTCAAGATGGCCGCCTATTTCAAAATGGCCGACAAAAATCGGCTAATTTTTGGGAATGTTGACCGATTCTGATGAACATTGGTTTCTGGGCTAAACATGATGCTCCGAGTTCAATGGAAAAGACCAAAAATTGCTATCTTGTATAGTTTTTTTTCATATTTTTTTTTTGTATTTTTTTGTATTTTTGAAAAATCACATAAAAAAATTAAAAAAAATTCTGAAAAAAAATCAAGTGCTCCTATCAAAAATCTGATTTGATATTTGAAATCAGCATTATAAAAGCTACAAAAAAGGGGTGAGTCATGAAAAAATCCGACCAACGGTTTTCGAGTTATACAGTTTTGAAATTTTTTCCGAAGTGACCCCACCCCTCCTTTGGACCCCCTTAATTTCGCAATGGACCTTTTACATTGAAACGATTACCGTATTGAGTTCGAGTACATGTTAGGCATCTTATAATAGGTATTGTTTATACAGATTGGATTTACTGTTTGAGAGCTATAAGGAGTTTTGTGTGCCAAACCATGGCATTTTGGCCTACGGTCCCCCTTTCTGGTACCCCCCAGAACCCCTTATGACTTGTGAATCTGATCTTTTTGGTATTAATTCTTTACATTGGCCTTAGTCCTACATGTTTACCAAGTTTCAGAAGGATCGGTTAAAAAATGCCTGCAAAAAGTTTCGGTATGTAATTATTAAGTCTCCCAAACGAAGTTTGGAGACTTATTGTTTTTACTCAGGTTTTTCAGATTTTTTTTACAATGAACTTGTCCGACCGGTTTCTCGGAGATGGTTTTTCAGATCAAAACCATACTTGGTATGTGAGTTATTCATGTTATGAAGGTGTGCACAAAACTTTCGAATTTTTCAAGATGGCCGCCTATTTCAAAATGGCCGACAAAAATCGGCTAATTTTTGGGAATGTTGACCGATTCTGATGAACATTGGTTTCTGGGCTAAACATGATGCTCCGAGTTCAATGGAAAAGACCAAAAATTGCTATCTTGTATAGTTTTTTTTTCATATTTTTTTTTTGTATTTTTTTGTATTTTTGAAAAATCACATAAAAAAATTAAAAAAAATTCTGAAAAAAAATCAAGTGCTCCTATCAAAAATCTGATTTGATATTTGAAATCAGCATTATAAAAGCTACAAAAAAGGGGTGAGTCATGAAAAAATCCGACCAACGGTTTTCGAGTTATACAGTTTTGAAATTTTTTCCGAAGTGACCCCACCCCTCCTTTGGACCCCCTTAATTTCGCAATGGACCTTTTACATTGAAACGATTACCGTATTGAGTTCGAGTACATGTTAGGCATCTTATAATAGGTATTGTTTATACAGATTGGATTTACTGTTTGAGAGCTATAAGGAGTTTTGTGTGCCAAACCATGGCATTTTGGCCTACGGTCCCCCTTTCTGGTACCCCCCAGAACCCCTTATGACTTGTGAATCTGATCTTTTTGGTATTAATTCTTTACATTGGCCTTAGTCCTACATGTTTACCAAGTTTCAGAAGGATCGGTTAAAAAATGCCTGCAAAAAGTTTCGGTATGTAATTATTAAGTCTCCCAAACGAAGTTTGGAGACTTATTGTTTTTACTCAGGTTTTTCAGATTTTTTTTACAATGAACTTGTCCGACCGGTTTCTCGGAGATGGTTTTTCAGATCAAAACCATACTTGGTATGTGAGTTATTCATGTTATGAAGGTGTGCACAAAACTTTCGAATTTTTCAAGATGGCCGCCTATTTCAAAATGGCCGACAAAAATCGGCTAATTTTTGGGAATGTTGACCGATTCTGATGAACATTGGTTTCTGGGCTAAACATGATGCTCCGAGTTCAATGGAAAAGACCAAAAATTGCTATCTTGTATAGTTTTTTTTTCATATTTTTTTTTTGTATTTTTTTGTATTTTTGAAAAATCACATAAAAAAATTAAAAAAAATTCTGAAAAAAAATCAAGTGCTCCTATCAAAAATCTGATTTGATATTTGAAATCAGCATTATAAAAGCTACAAAAAAGGGGTGAGTCATGAAAAAATCCGACCAACGGTTTTCGAGTTATACAGTTTTGAAATTTTTTCCGAAGTGACCCCACCCCTCCTTTGGACCCCCTTAATTTCGCAATGGACCTTTTACATTGAAACGATTACCGTATTGAGTTCGAGTACATGTTAGGCATCTTATAATAGGTATTGTTTATACAGATTGGATTTACTGTTTGAGAGCTATAAGGAGTTTTGTGTGCCAAACCATGGCATTTTGGCCTACGGTCCCCCTTTCTGGTACCCCCCAGAACCCCTTATGACTTGTGAATCTGATCTTTTTGGTATTAATTCTTTACATTGGCCTTAGTCCTACATGTTTACCAAGTTTCAGAAGGATCGGTTAAAAAATGCCTGCAAAAAGTTTCGGTATGTAATTATTAAGTCTCCCAAACGAAGTTTGGAGACTTATTGTTTTTACTCAGGTTTTTCAGATTTTTTTTACAATGAACTTGTCCGACCGGTTTCTCGGAGATGGTTTTTCAGATCAAAACCATACTTGGTATGTGAGTTATTCATGTTATGAAGGTGTGCACAAAACTTTCGAATTTTTCAAGATGGCCGCCTATTTCAAAATGGCCGACAAAAATCGGCTAATTTTTGGGAATGTTGACCGATTCTGATGAACATTGGTTTCTGGGCTAAACATGATGCTCCGAGTTCAATGGAAAAGACCAAAAATTGCTATCTTGTATAGTTTTTTTTTCATATTTTTTTTTTGTATTTTTTTGTATTTTTGAAAAATCACATAAAAAAATTAAAAAAAATTCTGAAAAAAAATCAAGTGCTCCTATCAAAAATCTGATTTGATATTTGAAATCAGCATTATAAAAGCTACAAAAAAGGGGTGAGTCATGAAAAAATCCGACCAACGGTTTTCGAGTTATACAGTTTTGAAATTTTTTCCGAAGTGACCCCACCCCTCCTTTGGACCCCCTTAATTTCGCAATGGACCTTTTACATTGAAACGATTACCGTATTGAGTTCGAGTACATGTTAGGCATCTTATAATAGGTATTGTTTATACAGATTGGATTTACTGTTTGAGAGCTATAAGGAGTTTTGTGTGCCAAACCATGGCATTTTGGCCTACGGTCCCCCTTTCTGGTACCCCCCAGAACCCCTTATGACTTGTGAATCTGATCTTTTTGGTATTAATTCTTTACATTGGCCTTAGTCCTACATGTTTACCAAGTTTCAGAAGGATCGGTTAAAAAATGCCTGCAAAAAGTTTCGGTATGTAATTATTAAGTCTCCCAAACGAAGTTTGGAGACTTATTGTTTTTACTCAGGTTTTTCAGATTTTTTTTACAATGAACTTGTCCGACCGGTTTCTCGGAGATGGTTTTTCAGATCAAAACCATACTTGGTATGTGAGTTATTCATGTTATGAAGGTGTGCACAAAACTTTCGAATTTTTCAAGATGGCCGCCTATTTCAAAATGGCCGACAAAAATCGGCTAATTTTTGGGAATGTTGACCGATTCTGATGAACATTGGTTTCTGGGCTAAACATGATGCTCCGAGTTCAATGGAAAAGACCAAAAATTGCTATCTTGTATAGTTTTTTTTTCATATTTTTTTTTTGTATTTTTTTGTATTTTTGAAAAATCACATAAAAAAATTAAAAAAAATTCTGAAAAAAAATCAAGTGCTCCTATCAAAAATCTGATTTGATATTTGAAATCAGCATTATAAAAGCTACAAAAAAGGGGTGAGTCATGAAAAAATCCGACCAACGGTTTTCGAGTTATACAGTTTTGAAATTTTTTCCGAAGTGACCCCACCCCTCCTTTGGACCCCCTTAATTTCGCAATGGACCTTTTACATTGAAACGATTACCGTATTGAGTTCGAGTACATGTTAGGCATCTTATAATAGGTATTGTTTATACAGATTGGATTTACTGTTTGAGAGCTATAAGGAGTTTTGTGTGCCAAACCATGGCATTTTGGCCTACGGTCCCCCTTTCTGGTACCCCCCAGAACCCCTTATGACTTGTGAATCTGATCTTTTTGGTATTAATTCTTTACATTGGCCTTAGTCCTACATGTTTACCAAGTTTCAGAAGGATCGGTTAAAAAATGCCTGCAAAAAGTTTCGGTATGTAATTATTAAGTCTCCCAAACGAAGTTTGGAGACTTATTGTTTTTACTCAGGTTTTTCAGATTTTTTTTACAATGAACTTGTCCGACCGGTTTCTCGGAGATGGTTTTTCAGATCAAAACCATACTTGGTATGTGAGTTATTCATGTTATGAAGGTGTGCACAAAACTTTCGAATTTTTCAAGATGGCCGCCTATTTCAAAATGGCCGACAAAAATCGGCTAATTTTTGGGAATGTTGACCGATTCTGATGAACATTGGTTTCTGGGCTAAACATGATGCTCCGAGTTCAATGGAAAAGACCAAAAATTGCTATCTTGTATAGTTTTTTTTTCATATTTTTTTTTTGTATTTTTTTGTATTTTTGAAAAATCACATAAAAAAATTAAAAAAAATTCTGAAAAAAAATCAAGTGCTCCTATCAAAAATCTGATTTGATATTTGAAATCAGCATTATAAAAGCTACAAAAAAGGGGTGAGTCATGAAAAAATCCGACCAACGGTTTTCGAGTTATACAGTTTTGAAATTTTTTCCGAAGTGACCCCACCCCTCCTTTGGACCCCCTTAATTTCGCAATGGACCTTTTACATTGAAACGATTACCGTATTGAGTTCGAGTACATGTTAGGCATCTTATAATAGGTATTGTTTATACAGATTGGATTTACTGTTTGAGAGCTATAAGGAGTTTTGTGTGCCAAACCATGGCATTTTGGCCTACGGTCCCCCTTTCTGGTACCCCCCAGAACCCCTTATGACTTGTGAATCTGATCTTTTTGGTATTAATTCTTTACATTGGCCTTAGTCCTACATGTTTACCAAGTTTCAGAAGGATCGGTTAAAAAATGCCTGCAAAAAGTTTCGGTATGTAATTATTAAGTCTCCCAAACGAAGTTTGGAGACTTATTGTTTTTACTCAGGTTTTTCAGATTTTTTTTACAATGAACTTGTCCGACCGGTTTCTCGGAGATGGTTTTTCAGATCAAAACCATACTTGGTATGTGAGTTATTCATGTTATGAAGGTGTGCACAAAACTTTCGAATTTTTCAAGATGGCCGCCTATTTCAAAATGGCCGACAAAAATCGGCTAATTTTTGGGAATGTTGACCGATTCTGATGAACATTGGTTTCTGGGCTAAACATGATGCTCCGAGTTCAATGGAAAAGACCAAAAATTGCTATCTTGTATAGTTTTTTTTTCATATTTTTTTTTTGTATTTTTTTGTATTTTTGAAAAATCACATAAAAAAATTAAAAAAAATTCTGAAAAAAAATCAAGTGCTCCTATCAAAAATCTGATTTGATATTTGAAATCAGCATTATAAAAGCTACAAAAAAGGGGTGAGTCATGAAAAAATCCGACCAACGGTTTTCGAGTTATACAGTTTTGAAATTTTTTCCGAAGTGACCCCACCCCTCCTTTGGACCCCCTTAATTTCGCAATGGACCTTTTACATTGAAACGATTACCGTATTGAGTTCGAGTACATGTTAGGCATCTTATAATAGGTATTGTTTATACAGATTGGATTTACTGTTTGAGAGCTATAAGGAGTTTTGTGTGCCAAACCATGGCATTTTGGCCTACGGTCCCCCTTTCTGGTACCCCCCAGAACCCCTTATGACTTGTGAATCTGATCTTTTTGGTATTAATTCTTTACATTGGCCTTAGTCCTACATGTTTACCAAGTTTCAGAAGGATCGGTTAAAAAATGCCTGCAAAAAGTTTCGGTATGTAATTATTAAGTCTCCCAAACGAAGTTTGGAGACTTATTGTTTTTACTCAGGTTTTTCAGATTTTTTTTACAATGAACTTGTCCGACCGGTTTCTCGGAGATGGTTTTTCAGATCAAAACCATACTTGGTATGTGAGTTATTCATGTTATGAAGGTGTGCACAAAACTTTCGAATTTTTCAAGATGGCCGCCTATTTCAAAATGGCCGACAAAAATCGGCTAATTTTTGGGAATGTTGACCGATTCTGATGAACATTGGTTTCTGGGCTAAACATGATGCTCCGAGTTCAATGGAAAAGACCAAAAATTGCTATCTTGTATAGTTTTTTTTTCATATTTTTTTTTTGTATTTTTTTGTATTTTTGAAAAATCACATAAAAAAATTAAAAAAAATTCTGAAAAAAAATCAAGTGCTCCTATCAAAAATCTGATTTGATATTTGAAATCAGCATTATAAAAGCTACAAAAAAGGGGTGAGTCATGAAAAAATCCGACCAACGGTTTTCGAGTTATACAGTTTTGAAATTTTTTCCGAAGTGACCCCACCCCTCCTTTGGACCCCCTTAATTTCGCAATGGACCTTTTACATTGAAACGATTACCGTATTGAGTTCGAGTACATGTTAGGCATCTTATAATAGGTATTGTTTATACAGATTGGATTTACTGTTTGAGAGCTATAAGGAGTTTTGTGTGCCAAACCATGGCATTTTGGCCTACGGTCCCCCTTTCTGGTACCCCCCAGAACCCCTTATGACTTGTGAATCTGATCTTTTTGGTATTAATTCTTTACATTGGCCTTAGTCCTACATGTTTACCAAGTTTCAGAAGGATCGGTTAAAAAATGCCTGCAAAAAGTTTCGGTATGTAATTATTAAGTCTCCCAAACGAAGTTTGGAGACTTATTGTTTTTACTCAGGTTTTTCAGATTTTTTTTACAATGAACTTGTCCGACCGGTTTCTCGGAGATGGTTTTTCAGATCAAAACCATACTTGGTATGTGAGTTATTCATGTTATGAAGGTGTGCACAAAACTTTCGAATTTTTCAAGATGGCCGCCTATTTCAAAATGGCCGACAAAAATCGGCTAATTTTTGGGAATGTTGACCGATTCTGATGAACATTGGTTTCTGGGCTAAACATGATGCTCCGAGTTCAATGGAAAAGACCAAAAATTGCTATCTTGTATAGTTTTTTTTTCATATTTTTTTTTTGTATTTTTTTGTATTTTTGAAAAATCACATAAAAAAATTAAAAAAAATTCTGAAAAAAAATCAAGTGCTCCTATCAAAAATCTGATTTGATATTTGAAATCAGCATTATAAAAGCTACAAAAAAGGGGTGAGTCATGAAAAAATCCGACCAACGGTTTTCGAGTTATACAGTTTTGAAATTTTTTCCGAAGTGACCCCACCCCTCCTTTGGACCCCCTTAATTTCGCAATGGACCTTTTACATTGAAACGATTACCGTATTGAGTTCGAGTACATGTTAGGCATCTTATAATAGGTATTGTTTATACAGATTGGATTTACTGTTTGAGAGCTATAAGGAGTTTTGTGTGCCAAACCATGGCATTTTGGCCTACGGTCCCCCTTTCTGGTACCCCCCAGAACCCCTTATGACTTGTGAATCTGATCTTTTTGGTATTAATTCTTTACATTGGCCTTAGTCCTACATGTTTACCAAGTTTCAGAAGGATCGGTTAAAAAATGCCTGCAAAAAGTTTCGGTATGTAATTATTAAGTCTCCCAAACGAAGTTTGGAGACTTATTGTTTTTACTCAGGTTTTTCAGATTTTTTTTACAATGAACTTGTCCGACCGGTTTCTCGGAGATGGTTTTTCAGATCAAAACCATACTTGGTATGTGAGTTATTCATGTTATGAAGGTGTGCACAAAACTTTCGAATTTTTCAAGATGGCCGCCTATTTCAAAATGGCCGACAAAAATCGGCTAATTTTTGGGAATGTTGACCGATTCTGATGAACATTGGTTTCTGGGCTAAACATGATGCTCCGAGTTCAATGGAAAAGACCAAAAATTGCTATCTTGTATAGTTTTTTTTTCATATTTTTTTTTTGTATTTTTTTGTATTTTTGAAAAATCACATAAAAAAATTAAAAAAAATTCTGAAAAAAAATCAAGTGCTCCTATCAAAAATCTGATTTGATATTTGAAATCAGCATTATAAAAGCTACAAAAAAGGGGTGAGTCATGAAAAAATCCGACCAACGGTTTTCGAGTTATACAGTTTTGAAATTTTTTCCGAAGTGACCCCACCCCTCCTTTGGACCCCCTTAATTTCGCAATGGACCTTTTACATTGAAACGATTACCGTATTGAGTTCGAGTACATGTTAGGCATCTTATAATAGGTATTGTTTATACAGATTGGATTTACTGTTTGAGAGCTATAAGGAGTTTTGTGTGCCAAACCATGGCATTTTGGCCTACGGTCCCCCTTTCTGGTACCCCCCAGAACCCCTTATGACTTGTGAATCTGATCTTTTTGGTATTAATTCTTTACATTGGCCTTAGTCCTACATGTTTACCAAGTTTCAGAAGGATCGGTTAAAAAATGCCTGCAAAAAGTTTCGGTATGTAATTATTAAGTCTCCCAAACGAAGTTTGGAGACTTATTGTTTTTACTCAGGTTTTTCAGATTTTTTTTACAATGAACTTGTCCGACCGGTTTCTCGGAGATGGTTTTTCAGATCAAAACCATACTTGGTATGTGAGTTATTCATGTTATGAAGGTGTGCACAAAACTTTCGAATTTTTCAAGATGGCCGCCTATTTCAAAATGGCCGACAAAAATCGGCTAATTTTTGGGAATGTTGACCGATTCTGATGAACATTGGTTTCTGGGCTAAACATGATGCTCCGAGTTCAATGGAAAAGACCAAAAATTGCTATCTTGTATAGTTTTTTTTTCATATTTTTTTTTTGTATTTTTTTGTATTTTTGAAAAATCACATAAAAAAATTAAAAAAAATTCTGAAAAAAAATCAAGTGCTCCTATCAAAAATCTGATTTGATATTTGAAATCAGCATTATAAAAGCTACAAAAAAGGGGTGAGTCATGAAAAAATCCGACCAACGGTTTTCGAGTTATACAGTTTTGAAATTTTTTCCGAAGTGACCCCACCCCTCCTTTGGACCCCCTTAATTTCGCAATGGACCTTTTACATTGAAACGATTACCGTATTGAGTTCGAGTACATGTTAGGCATCTTATAATAGGTATTGTTTATACAGATTGGATTTACTGTTTGAGAGCTATAAGGAGTTTTGTGTGCCAAACCATGGCATTTTGGCCTACGGTCCCCCTTTCTGGTACCCCCCAGAACCCCTTATGACTTATGAATCTGATCTTTTTGGTATTAATTCTTTACATTGGCCTTAGTCCTACATGTTTACCAAGTTTCAGAAGGATCGGTTAAAAAATGCCTGCAAAAAGTTTCGGTATGTAATTATTAAGTCTCCCAAACGAAGTTTGGAGACTTATTGTTTTTACTCAGGTTTTTCAGATTTTTTTTACAATGAACTTGTCCGACCGGTTTCTCGGAGATGGTTTTTCAGATCAAAACCATACTTGGTATGTGAGTTATTCATGTTATGAAGGTGTGCACAAAACTTTCGAATTTTTCAAGATGGCCGCCTATTTCAAAATGGCCGACAAAAATCGGCTAATTTTTGGGAATGTTGACCGATTCTGATGAACATTGGTTTCTGGGCTAAACATGATGCTCCGAGTTCAATGGAAAAGACCAAAAATTGCTATCTTGTATAGTTTTTTTTTCATATTTTTTTTTTGTATTTTTTTGTATTTTTGAAAAATCACATAAAAAAATTAAAAAAAATTCTGAAAAAAAATCAAGTGCTCCTATCAAAAATCTGATTTGATATTTGAAATCAGCATTATAAAAGCTACAAAAAAGGGGTGAGTCATGAAAAAATCCGACCAACGGTTTTCGAGTTATACAGTTTTGAAATTTTTTCCGAAGTGACCCCACCCCTCCTTTGGACCCCCTTAATTTCGCAATGGACCTTTTACATTGAAACGATTACCGTATTGAGTTCGAGTACATGTTAGGCATCTTATAATAGGTATTGTTTATACAGATTGGATTTACTGTTTGAGAGCTATAAGGAGTTTTGTGTGCCAAACCATGGCATTTTGGCCTACGGTCCCCCTTTCTGGTACCCCCCAGAACCCCTTATGACTTGTGAATCTGATCTTTTTGGTATTAATTCTTTACATTGGCCTTAGTCCTACATGTTTACCAAGTTTCAGAAGGATCGGTTAAAAAATGCCTGCAAAAAGTTTCGGTATGTAATTATTAAGTCTCCCAAACGAAGTTTGGAGACTTATTGTTTTTACTCAGGTTTTTCAGATTTTTTTTACAATGAACTTGTCCGACCGGTTTCTCGGAGATGGTTTTTCAGATCAAAACCATACTTGGTATGTGAGTTATTCATGTTATGAAGGTGTGCACAAAACTTTCGAATTTTTCAAGATGGCCGCCTATTTCAAAATGGCCGACAAAAATCGGCTAATTTTTGGGAATGTTGACCGATTCTGATGAACATTGGTTTCTGGGCTAAACATGATGCTCCGAGTTCAATGGAAAAGACCAAAAATTGCTATCTTGTATAGTTTTTTTTTCATATTTTTTTTTTGTATTTTTTTGTATTTTTGAAAAATCACATAAAAAAATTAAAAAAAATTCTGAAAAAAAATCAAGTGCTCCTATCAAAAATCTGATTTGATATTTGAAATCAGCATTATAAAAGCTACAAAAAAGGGGTGAGTCATGAAAAAATCCGACCAACGGTTTTCGAGTTATACAGTTTTGAAATTTTTTCCGAAGTGACCCCACCCCTCCTTTGGACCCCCTTAATTTCGCAATGGACCTTTTACATTGAAACGATTACCGTATTGAGTTCGAGTACATGTTAGGCATCTTATAATAGGTATTGTTTATACAGATTGGATTTACTGTTTGAGAGCTATAAGGAGTTTTGTGTGCCAAACCATGGCATTTTGGCCTACGGTCCCCCTTTCTGGTACCCCCCAGAACCCCTTATGACTTGTGAATCTGATCTTTTTGGTATTAATTCTTTACATTGGCCTTAGTCCTACATGTTTACCAAGTTTCAGAAGGATCGGTTAAAAAATGCCTGCAAAAAGTTTCGGTATGTAATTATTAAGTCTCCCAAACGAAGTTTGGAGACTTATTGTTTTTACTCAGGTTTTTCAGATTTTTTTTACAATGAACTTGTCCGACCGGTTTCTCGGAGATGGTTTTTCAGATCAAAACCATACTTGGTATGTGAGTTATTCATGTTATGAAGGTGTGCACAAAACTTTCGAATTTTTCAAGATGGCCGCCTATTTCAAAATGGCCGACAAAAATCGGCTAATTTTTGGGAATGTTGACCGATTCTGATGAACATTGGTTTCTGGGCTAAACATGATGCTCCGAGTTCAATGGAAAAGACCAAAAATTGCTATCTTGTATAGTTTTTTTTTCATATTTTTTTTTTGTATTTTTTTGTATTTTTGAAAAATCACATAAAAAAATTAAAAAAAATTCTGAAAAAAAATCAAGTGCTCCTATCAAAAATCTGATTTGATATTTGAAATCAGCATTATAAAAGCTACAAAAAAGGGGTGAGTCATGAAAAAATCCGACCAACGGTTTTCGAGTTATACAGTTTTGAAATTTTTTCCGAAGTGACCCCACCCCTCCTTTGGACCCCCTTAATTTCGCAATGGACCTTTTACATTGAAACGATTACCGTATTGAGTTCGAGTACATGTTAGGCATCTTATAATAGGTATTGTTTATACAGATTGGATTTACTGTTTGAGAGCTATAAGGAGTTTTGTGTGCCAAACCATGGCATTTTGGCCTACGGTCCCCCTTTCTGGTACCCCCCAGAACCCCTTATGACTTGTGAATCTGATCTTTTTGGTATTAATTCTTTACATTGGCCTTAGTCCTACATGTTTACCAAGTTTCAGAAGGATCGGTTAAAAAATGCCTGCAAAAAGTTTCGGTATGTAATTATTAAGTCTCCCAAACGAAGTTTGGAGACTTATTGTTTTTACTCAGGTTTTTCAGATTTTTTTTACAATGAACTTGTCCGACCGGTTTCTCGGAGATGGTTTTTCAGATCAAAACCATACTTGGTATGTGAGTTATTCATGTTATGAAGGTGTGCACAAAACTTTCGAATTTTTCAAGATGGCCGCCTATTTCAAAATGGCCGACAAAAATCGGCTAATTTTTGGGAATGTTGACCGATTCTGATGAACATTGGTTTCTGGGCTAAACATGATGCTCCGAGTTCAATGGAAAAGACCAAAAATTGCTATCTTGTATAGTTTTTTTTTCATATTTTTTTTTTGTATTTTTTTGTATTTTTGAAAAATCACATAAAAAAATTAAAAAAAATTCTGAAAAAAAATCAAGTGCTCCTATCAAAAATCTGATTTGATATTTGAAATCAGCATTATAAAAGCTACAAAAAAGGGGTGAGTCATGAAAAAATCCGACCAACGGTTTTCGAGTTATACAGTTTTGAAATTTTTTCCGAAGTGACCCCACCCCTCCTTTGGACCCCCTTAATTTCGCAATGGACCTTTTACATTGAAACGATTACCGTATTGAGTTCGAGTACATGTTAGGCATCTTATAATAGGTATTGTTTATACAGATTGGATTTACTGTTTGAGAGCTATAAGGAGTTTTGTGTGCCAAACCATGGCATTTTGGCCTACGGTCCCCCTTTCTGGTACCCCCCAGAACCCCTTATGACTTGTGAATCTGATCTTTTTGGTATTAATTCTTTACATTGGCCTTAGTCCTACATGTTTACCAAGTTTCAGAAGGATCGGTTAAAAAATGCCTGCAAAAAGTTTCGGTATGTAATTATTAAGTCTCCCAAACGAAGTTTGGAGACTTATTGTTTTTACTCAGGTTTTTCAGATTTTTTTTACAATGAACTTGTCCGACCGGTTTCTCGGAGATGGTTTTTCAGATCAAAACCATACTTGGTATGTGAGTTATTCATGTTATGAAGGTGTGCACAAAACTTTCGAATTTTTCAAGATGGCCGCCTATTTCAAAATGGCCGACAAAAATCGGCTAATTTTTGGGAATGTTGACCGATTCTGATGAACATTGGTTTCTGGGCTAAACATGATGCTCCGAGTTCAATGGAAAAGACCAAAAATTGCTATCTTGTATAGTTTTTTTTTCATATTTTTTTTTTGTATTTTTTTGTATTTTTGAAAAATCACATAAAAAAATTAAAAAAAATTCTGAAAAAAAATCAAGTGCTCCTATCAAAAATCTGATTTGATATTTGAAATCAGCATTATAAAAGCTACAAAAAAGGGGTGAGTCATGAAAAAATCCGACCAACGGTTTTCGAGTTATACAGTTTTGAAATTTTTTCCGAAGTGACCCCACCCCTCCTTTGGACCCCCTTAATTTCGCAATGGACCTTTTACATTGAAACGATTACCGTATTGAGTTCGAGTACATGTTAGGCATCTTATAATAGGTATTGTTTATACAGATTGGATTTACTGTTTGAGAGCTATAAGGAGTTTTGTGTGCCAAACCATGGCATTTTGGCCTACGGTCCCCCTTTCTGGTACCCCCCAGAACCCCTTATGACTTGTGAATCTGATCTTTTTGGTATTAATTCTTTACATTGGCCTTAGTCCTACATGTTTACCAAGTTTCAGAAGGATCGGTTAAAAAATGCCTGCAAAAAGTTTCGGTATGTAATTATTAAGTCTCCCAAACGAAGTTTGGAGACTTATTGTTTTTACTCAGGTTTTTCAGATTTTTTTTACAATGAACTTGTCCGACCGGTTTCTCGGAGATGGTTTTTCAGATCAAAACCATACTTGGTATGTGAGTTATTCATGTTATGAAGGTGTGCACAAAACTTTCGAATTTTTCAAGATGGCCGCCTATTTCAAAATGGCCGACAAAAATCGGCTAATTTTTGGGAATGTTGACCGATTCTGATGAACATTGGTTTCTGGGCTAAACATGATGCTCCGAGTTCAATGGAAAAGACCAAAAATTGCTATCTTGTATAGTTTTTTTTTCATATTTTTTTTTTGTATTTTTTTGTATTTTTGAAAAATCACATAAAAAAATTAAAAAAAATTCTGAAAAAAAATCAAGTGCTCCTATCAAAAATCTGATTTGATATTTGAAATCAGCATTATAAAAGCTACAAAAAAGGGGTGAGTCATGAAAAAATCCGACCAACGGTTTTCGAGTTATACAGTTTTGAAATTTTTTCCGAAGTGACCCCACCCCTCCTTTGGACCCCCTTAATTTCGCAATGGACCTTTTACATTGAAACGATTACCGTATTGAGTTCGAGTACATGTTAGGCATCTTATAATAGGTATTGTTTATACAGATTGGATTTACTGTTTGAGAGCTATAAGGAGTTTTGTGTGCCAAACCATGGCATTTTGGCCTACGGTCCCCCTTTCTGGTACCCCCCAGAACCCCTTATGACTTGTGAATCTGATCTTTTTGGTATTAATTCTTTACATTGGCCTTAGTCCTACATGTTTACCAAGTTTCAGAAGGATCGGTTAAAAAATGCCTGCAAAAAGTTTCGGTATGTAATTATTAAGTCTCCCAAACGAAGTTTGGAGACTTATTGTTTTTACTCAGGTTTTTCAGATTTTTTTTACAATGAACTTGTCCGACCGGTTTCTCGGAGATGGTTTTTCAGATCAAAACCATACTTGGTATGTGAGTTATTCATGTTATGAAGGTGTGCACAAAACTTTCGAATTTTTCAAGATGGCCGCCTATTTCAAAATGGCCGACAAAAATCGGCTAATTTTTGGGAATGTTGACCGATTCTGATGAACATTGGTTTCTGGGCTAAACATGATGCTCCGAGTTCAATGGAAAAGACCAAAAATTGCTATCTTGTATAGTTTTTTTTTCATATTTTTTTTTTGTATTTTTTTGTATTTTTGAAAAATCACATAAAAAAATTAAAAAAAATTCTGAAAAAAAATCAAGTGCTCCTATCAAAAATCTGATTTGATATTTGAAATCAGCATTATAAAAGCTACAAAAAAGGGGTGAGTCATGAAAAAATCCGACCAACGGTTTTCGAGTTATACAGTTTTGAAATTTTTTCCGAAGTGACCCCACCCCTCCTTTGGACCCCCTTAATTTCGCAATGGACCTTTTACATTGAAACGATTACCGTATTGAGTTCGAGTACATGTTAGGCATCTTATAATAGGTATTGTTTATACAGATTGGATTTACTGTTTGAGAGCTATAAGGAGTTTTGTGTGCCAAACCATGGCATTTTGGCCTACGGTCCCCCTTTCTGGTACCCCCCAGAACCCCTTATGACTTGTGAATCTGATCTTTTTGGTATTAATTCTTTACATTGGCCTTAGTCCTACATGTTTACCAAGTTTCAGAAGGATCGGTTAAAAAATGCCTGCAAAAAGTTTCGGTATGTAATTATTAAGTCTCCCAAACGAAGTTTGGAGACTTATTGTTTTTACTCAGGTTTTTCAGATTTTTTTTACAATGAACTTGTCCGACCGGTTTCTCGGAGATGGTTTTTCAGATCAAAACCATACTTGGTATGTGAGTTATTCATGTTATGAAGGTGTGCACAAAACTTTCGAATTTTTCAAGATGGCCGCCTATTTCAAAATGGCCGACAAAAATCGGCTAATTTTTGGGAATGTTGACCGATTCTGATGAACATTGGTTTCTGGGCTAAACATGATGCTCCGAGTTCAATGGAAAAGACCAAAAATTGCTATCTTGTATAGTTTTTTTTTCATATTTTTTTTTTGTATTTTTTTGTATTTTTGAAAAATCACATAAAAAAATTAAAAAAAATTCTGAAAAAAAATCAAGTGCTCCTATCAAAAATCTGATTTGATATTTGAAATCAGCATTATAAAAGCTACAAAAAAGGGGTGAGTCATGAAAAAATCCGACCAACGGTTTTCGAGTTATACAGTTTTGAAATTTTTTCCGAAGTGACCCCACCCCTCCTTTGGACCCCCTTAATTTCGCAATGGACCTTTTACATTGAAACGATTACCGTATTGAGTTCGAGTACATGTTAGGCATCTTATAATAGGTATTGTTTATACAGATTGGATTTACTGTTTGAGAGCTATAAGGAGTTTTGTGTGCCAAACCATGGCATTTTGGCCTACGGTCCCCCTTTCTGGTACCCCCCAGAACCCCTTATGACTTGTGAATCTGATCTTTTTGGTATTAATTCTTTACATTGGCCTTAGTCCTACATGTTTACCAAGTTTCAGAAGGATCGGTTAAAAAATGCCTGCAAAAAGTTTCGGTATGTAATTATTAAGTCTCCCAAACGAAGTTTGGAGACTTATTGTTTTTACTCAGGTTTTTCAGATTTTTTTTACAATGAACTTGTCCGACCGGTTTCTCGGAGATGGTTTTTCAGATCAAAACCATACTTGGTATGTGAGTTATTCATGTTATGAAGGTGTGCACAAAACTTTCGAATTTTTCAAGATGGCCGCCTATTTCAAAATGGCCGACAAAAATCGGCTAATTTTTGGGAATGTTGACCGATTCTGATGAACATTGGTTTCTGGGCTAAACATGATGCTCCGAGTTCAATGGAAAAGACCAAAAATTGCTATCTTGTATAGTTTTTTTTTCATATTTTTTTTTTGTATTTTTTTGTATTTTTGAAAAATCACATAAAAAAATTAAAAAAAATTCTGAAAAAAAATCAAGTGCTCCTATCAAAAATCTGATTTGATATTTGAAATCAGCATTATAAAAGCTACAAAAAAGGGGTGAGTCATGAAAAAATCCGACCAACGGTTTTCGAGTTATACAGTTTTGAAATTTTTTCCGAAGTGACCCCACCCCTCCTTTGGACCCCCTTAATTTCGCAATGGACCTTTTACATTGAAACGATTACCGTATTGAGTTCGAGTACATGTTAGGCATCTTATAATAGGTATTGTTTATACAGATTGGATTTACTGTTTGAGAGCTATAAGGAGTTTTGTGTGCCAAACCATGGCATTTTGGCCTACGGTCCCCCTTTCTGGTACCCCCCAGAACCCCTTATGACTTGTGAATCTGATCTTTTTGGTATTAATTCTTTACATTGGCCTTAGTCCTACATGTTTACCAAGTTTCAGAAGGATCGGTTAAAAAATGCCTGCAAAAAGTTTCGGTATGTAATTATTAAGTCTCCCAAACGAAGTTTGGAGACTTATTGTTTTTACTCAGGTTTTTCAGATTTTTTTTACAATGAACTTGTCCGACCGGTTTCTCGGAGATGGTTTTTCAGATCAAAACCATACTTGGTATGTGAGTTATTCATGTTATGAAGGTGTGCACAAAACTTTCGAATTTTTCAAGATGGCCGCCTATTTCAAAATGGCCGACAAAAATCGGCTAATTTTTGGGAATGTTGACCGATTCTGATGAACATTGGTTTCTGGGCTAAACATGATGCTCCGAGTTCAATGGAAAAGACCAAAAATTGCTATCTTGTATAGTTTTTTTTTCATATATTTTTTTTGTATTTTTTTGTATTTTTGAAAAATCACATAAAAAAATTAAAAAAAATTCTGAAAAAAAATCAAGTGCTCCTATCAAAAATCTGATTTGATATTTGAAATCAGCATTATAAAAGCTACAAAAAAGGGGTGAGTCATGAAAAAATCCGACCAACGGTTTTCGAGTTATACAGTTTTGAAATTTTTTCCGAAGTGACCCCACCCCTCCTTTGGACCCCCTTAATTTCGCAATGGACCTTTTACATTGAAACGATTACCGTATTGAGTTCGAGTACATGTTAGGCATCTTATAATAGGTATTGTTTATACAGATTGGATTTACTGTTTGAGAGCTATAAGGAGTTTTGTGTGCCAAACCATGGCATTTTGGCCTACGGTCCCCCTTTCTGGTACCCCCCAGAACCCCTTATGACTTGTGAATCTGATCTTTTTGGTATTAATTCTTTACATTGGCCTTAGTCCTACATGTTTACCAAGTTTCAGAAGGATCGGTTAAAAAATGCCTGCAAAAAGTTTCGGTATGTAATTATTAAGTCTCCCAAACGAAGTTTGGAGACTTATTGTTTTTACTCAGGTTTTTCAGATTTTTTTTACAATGAACTTGTCCGACCGGTTTCTCGGAGATGGTTTTTCAGATCAAAACCATACTTGGTATGTGAGTTATTCATGTTATGAAGGTGTGCACAAAACTTTCGAATTTTTCAAGATGGCCGCCTATTTCAAAATGGCCGACAAAAATCGGCTAATTTTTGGGAATGTTGACCGATTCTGATGAACATTGGTTTCTGGGCTAAACATGATGCTCCGAGTTCAATGGAAAAGACCAAAAATTGCTATCTTGTATAGTTTTTTTTTCATATTTTTTTTTTGTATTTTTTTGTATTTTTGAAAAATCACATAAAAAAATTAAAAAAAATTCTGAAAAAAAATCAAGTGCTCCTATCAAAAATCTGATTTGATATTTGAAATCAGCATTATAAAAGCTACAAAAAAGGGGTGAGTCATGAAAAAATCCGACCAACGGTTTTCGAGTTATACAGTTTTGAAATTTTTTCCGAAGTGACCCCACCCCTCCTTTGGACCCCCTTAATTTCGCAATGGACCTTTTACATTGAAACGATTACCGTATTGAGTTCGAGTACATGTTAGGCATCTTATAATAGGTATTGTTTATACAGATTGGATTTACTGTTTGAGAGCTATAAGGAGTTTTGTGTGCCAAACCATGGCATTTTGGCCTACGGTCCCCCTTTCTGGTACCCCCCAGAACCCCTTATGACTTGTGAATCTGATCTTTTTGGTATTAATTCTTTACATTGGCCTTAGTCCTACATGTTTACCAAGTTTCAGAAGGATCGGTTAAAAAATGCCTGCAAAAAGTTTCGGTATGTAATTATTAAGTCTCCCAAACGAAGTTTGGAGACTTATTGTTTTTACTCAGGTTTTTCAGATTTTTTTTACAATGAACTTGTCCGACCGGTTTCTCGGAGATGGTTTTTCAGATCAAAACCATACTTGGTATGTGAGTTATTCATGTTATGAAGGTGTGCACAAAACTTTCGAATTTTTCAAGATGGCCGCCTATTTCAAAATGGCCGACAAAAATCGGCTAATTTTTGGGAATGTTGACCGATTCTGATGAACATTGGTTTCTGGGCTAAACATGATGCTCCGAGTTCAATGGAAAAGACCAAAAATTGCTATCTTGTATAGTTTTTTTTTCATATTTTTTTTTTGTATTTTTTTGTATTTTTGAAAAATCACATAAAAAAATTAAAAAAAATTCTGAAAAAAAATCAAGTGCTCCTATCAAAAATCTGATTTGATATTTGAAATCAGCATTATAAAAGCTACAAAAAAGGGGTGAGTCATGAAAAAATCCGACCAACGGTTTTCGAGTTATACAGTTTTGAAATTTTTTCCGAAGTGACCCCACCCCTCCTTTGGACCCCCTTAATTTCGCAATGGACCTTTTACATTGAAACGATTACCGTATTGAGTTCGAGTACATGTTAGGCATCTTATAATAGGTATTGTTTATACAGATTGGATTTACTGTTTGAGAGCTATAAGGAGTTTTGTGTGCCAAACCATGGCATTTTGGCCTACGGTCCCCCTTTCTGGTACCCCCCAGAACCCCTTATGACTTGTGAATCTGATCTTTTTGGTATTAATTCTTTACATTGGCCTTAGTCCTACATGTTTACCAAGTTTCAGAAGGATCGGTTAAAAAATGCCTGCAAAAAGTTTCGGTATGTAATTATTAAGTCTCCCAAACGAAGTTTGGAGACTTATTGTTTTTACTCAGGTTTTTCAGATTTTTTTTACAATGAACTTGTCCGACCGGTTTCTCGGAGATGGTTTTTCAGATCAAAACCATACTTGGTATGTGAGTTATTCATGTTATGAAGGTGTGCACAAAACTTTCGAATTTTTCAAGATGGCCGCCTATTTCAAAATGGCCGACAAAAATCGGCTAATTTTTGGGAATGTTGACCGATTCTGATGAACATTGGTTTCTGGGCTAAACATGATGCTCCGAGTTCAATGGAAAAGACCAAAAATTGCTATCTTGTATAGTTTTTTTTTCATATTTTTTTTTTGTATTTTTTTGTATTTTTGAAAAATCACATAAAAAAATTAAAAAAAATTCTGAAAAAAAATCAAGTGCTCCTATCAAAAATCTGATTTGATATTTGAAATCAGCATTATAAAAGCTACAAAAAAGGGGTGAGTCATGAAAAAATCCGACCAACGGTTTTCGAGTTATACAGTTTTGAAATTTTTTCCGAAGTGACCCCACCCCTCCTTTGGACCCCCTTAATTTCGCAATGGACCTTTTACATTGAAACGATTACCGTATTGAGTTCGAGTACATGTTAGGCATCTTATAATAGGTATTGTTTATACAGATTGGATTTACTGTTTGAGAGCTATAAGGAGTTTTGTGTGCCAAACCATGGCATTTTGGCCTACGGTCCCCCTTTCTGGTACCCCCCAGAACCCCTTATGACTTGTGAATCTGATCTTTTTGGTATTAATTCTTTACATTGGCCTTAGTCCTACATGTTTACCAAGTTTCAGAAGGATCGGTTAAAAAATGCCTGCAAAAAGTTTCGGTATGTAATTATTAAGTCTCCCAAACGAAGTTTGGAGACTTATTGTTTTTACTCAGGTTTTTCAGATTTTTTTTACAATGAACTTGTCCGACCGGTTTCTCGGAGATGGTTTTTCAGATCAAAACCATACTTGGTATGTGAGTTATTCATGTTATGAAGGTGTGCACAAAACTTTCGAATTTTTCAAGATGGCCGCCTATTTCAAAATGGCCGACAAAAATCGGCTAATTTTTGGGAATGTTGACCGATTCTGATGAACATTGGTTTCTGGGCTAAACATGATGCTCCGAGTTCAATGGAAAAGACCAAAAATTGCTATCTTGTATAGTTTTTTTTTCATATTTTTTTTTTGTATTTTTTTGTATTTTTGAAAAATCACATAAAAAAATTAAAAAAAATTCTGAAAAAAAATCAAGTGCTCCTATCAAAAATCTGATTTGATATTTGAAATCAGCATTATAAAAGCTACAAAAAAGGGGTGAGTCATGAAAAAATCCGACCAACGGTTTTCGAGTTATACAGTTTTGAAATTTTTTCCGAAGTGACCCCACCCCTCCTTTGGACCCCCTTAATTTCGCAATGGACCTTTTACATTGAAACGATTACCGTATTGAGTTCGAGTACATGTTAGGCATCTTATAATAGGTATTGTTTATACAGATTGGATTTACTGTTTGAGAGCTATAAGGAGTTTTGTGTGCCAAACCATGGCATTTTGGCCTACGGTCCCCCTTTCTGGTACCCCCCAGAACCCCTTATGACTTGTGAATCTGATCTTTTTGGTATTAATTCTTTACATTGGCCTTAGTCCTACATGTTTACCAAGTTTCAGAAGGATCGGTTAAAAAATGCCTGCAAAAAGTTTCGGTATGTAATTATTAAGTCTCCCAAACGAAGTTTGGAGACTTATTGTTTTTACTCAGGTTTTTCAGATTTTTTTTACAATGAACTTGTCCGACCGGTTTCTCGGAGATGGTTTTTCAGATCAAAACCATACTTGGTATGTGAGTTATTCATGTTATGAAGGTGTGCACAAAACTTTCGAATTTTTCAAGATGGCCGCCTATTTCAAAATGGCCGACAAAAATCGGCTAATTTTTGGGAATGTTGACCGATTCTGATGAACATTGGTTTCTGGGCTAAACATGATGCTCCGAGTTCAATGGAAAAGACCAAAAATTGCTATCTTGTATAGTTTTTTTTTCATATTTTTTTTTTGTATTTTTTTGTATTTTTGAAAAATCACATAAAAAAATTAAAAAAAATTCTGAAAAAAAATCAAGTGCTCCTATCAAAAATCTGATTTGATATTTGAAATCAGCATTATAAAAGCTACAAAAAAGGGGTGAGTCATGAAAAAATCCGACCAACGGTTTTCGAGTTATACAGTTTTGAAATTTTTTCCGAAGTGACCCCACCCCTCCTTTGGACCCCCTTAATTTCGCAATGGACCTTTTACATTGAAACGATTACCGTATTGAGTTCGAGTACATGTTAGGCATCTTATAATAGGTATTGTTTATACAGATTGGATTTACTGTTTGAGAGCTATAAGGAGTTTTGTGTGCCAAACCATGGCATTTTGGCCTACGGTCCCCCTTTCTGGTACCCCCCAGAACCCCTTATGACTTGTGAATCTGATCTTTTTGGTATTAATTCTTTACATTGGCCTTAGTCCTACATGTTTACCAAGTTTCAGAAGGATCGGTTAAAAAATGCCTGCAAAAAGTTTCGGTATGTAATTATTAAGTCTCCCAAACGAAGTTTGGAGACTTATTGTTTTTACTCAGGTTTTTCAGATTTTTTTTACAATGAACTTGTCCGACCGGTTTCTCGGAGATGGTTTTTCAGATCAAAACCATACTTGGTATGTGAGTTATTCATGTTATGAAGGTGTGCACAAAACTTTCGAATTTTTCAAGATGGCCGCCTATTTCAAAATGGCCGACAAAAATCGGCTAATTTTTGGGAATGTTGACCGATTCTGATGAACATTGGTTTCTGGGCTAAACATGATGCTCCGAGTTCAATGGAAAAGACCAAAAATTGCTATCTTGTATAGTTTTTTTTTCATATTTTTTTTTTGTATTTTTTTGTATTTTTGAAAAATCACATAAAAAAATTAAAAAAAATTCTGAAAAAAAATCAAGTGCTCCTATCAAAAATCTGATTTGATATTTGAAATCAGCATTATAAAAGCTACAAAAAAGGGGTGAGTCATGAAAAAATCCGACCAACGGTTTTCGAGTTATACAGTTTTGAAATTTTTTCCGAAGTGACCCCACCCCTCCTTTGGACCCCCTTAATTTCGCAATGGACCTTTTACATTGAAACGATTACCGTATTGAGTTCGAGTACATGTTAGGCATCTTATAATAGGTATTGTTTATACAGATTGGATTTACTGTTTGAGAGCTATAAGGAGTTTTGTGTGCCAAACCATGGCATTTTGGCCTACGGTCCCCCTTTCTGGTACCCCCCAGAACCCCTTATGACTTGTGAATCTGATCTTTTTGGTATTAATTCTTTACATTGGCCTTAGTCCTACATGTTTACCAAGTTTCAGAAGGATCGGTTAAAAAATGCCTGCAAAAAGTTTCGGTATGTAATTATTAAGTCTCCCAAACGAAGTTTGGAGACTTATTGTTTTTACTCAGGTTTTTCAGATTTTTTTTACAATGAACTTGTCCGACCGGTTTCTCGGAGATGGTTTTTCAGATCAAAACCATACTTGGTATGTGAGTTATTCATGTTATGAAGGTGTGCACAAAACTTTCGAATTTTTCAAGATGGCCGCCTATTTCAAAATGGCCGACAAAAATCGGCTAATTTTTGGGAATGTTGACCGATTCTGATGAACATTGGTTTCTGGGCTAAACATGATGCTCCGAGTTCAATGGAAAAGACCAAAAATTGCTATCTTGTATAGTTTTTTTTTCATATTTTTTTTTTGTATTTTTTTGTATTTTTGAAAAATCACATAAAAAAATTAAAAAAAATTCTGAAAAAAAATCAAGTGCTCCTATCAAAAATCTGATTTGATATTTGAAATCAGCATTATAAAAGCTACAAAAAAGGGGTGAGTCATGAAAAAATCCGACCAACGGTTTTCGAGTTATACAGTTTTGAAATTTTTTCCGAAGTGACCCCACCCCTCCTTTGGACCCCCTTAATTTCGCAATGGACCTTTTACATTGAAACGATTACCGTATTGAGTTCGAGTACATGTTAGGCATCTTATAATAGGTATTGTTTATACAGATTGGATTTACTGTTTGAGAGCTATAAGGAGTTTTGTGTGCCAAACCATGGCATTTTGGCCTACGGTCCCCCTTTCTGGTACCCCCCAGAACCCCTTATGACTTGTGAATCTGATCTTTTTGGTATTAATTCTTTACATTGGCCTTAGTCCTACATGTTTACCAAGTTTCAGAAGGATCGGTTAAAAAATGCCTGCAAAAAGTTTCGGTATGTAATTATTAAGTCTCCCAAACGAAGTTTGGAGACTTATTGTTTTTACTCAGGTTTTTCAGATTTTTTTTACAATGAACTTGTCCGACCGGTTTCTCGGAGATGGTTTTTCAGATCAAAACCATACTTGGTATGTGAGTTATTCATGTTATGAAGGTGTGCACAAAACTTTCGAATTTTTCAAGATGGCCGCCTATTTCAAAATGGCCGACAAAAATCGGCTAATTTTTGGGAATGTTGACCGATTCTGATGAACATTGGTTTCTGGGCTAAACATGATGCTCCGAGTTCAATGGAAAAGACCAAAAATTGCTATCTTGTATAGTTTTTTTTTCATATTTTTTTTTTGTATTTTTTTGTATTTTTGAAAAATCACATAAAAAAATTAAAAAAAATTCTGAAAAAAAATCAAGTGCTCCTATCAAAAATCTGATTTGATATTTGAAATCAGCATTATAAAAGCTACAAAAAAGGGGTGAGTCATGAAAAAATCCGACCAACGGTTTTCGAGTTATACAGTTTTGAAATTTTTTCCGAAGTGACCCCACCCCTCCTTTGGACCCCCTTAATTTCGCAATGGACCTTTTACATTGAAACGATTACCGTATTGAGTTCGAGTACATGTTAGGCATCTTATAATAGGTATTGTTTATACAGATTGGATTTACTGTTTGAGAGCTATAAGGAGTTTTGTGTGCCAAACCATGGCATTTTGGCCTACGGTCCCCCTTTCTGGTACCCCCCAGAACCCCTTATGACTTGTGAATCTGATCTTTTTGGTATTAATTCTTTACATTGGCCTTAGTCCTACATGTTTACCAAGTTTCAGAAGGATCGGTTAAAAAATGCCTGCAAAAAGTTTCGGTATGTAATTATTAAGTCTCCCAAACGAAGTTTGGAGACTTATTGTTTTTACTCAGGTTTTTCAGATTTTTTTTACAATGAACTTGTCCGACCGGTTTCTCGGAGATGGTTTTTCAGATCAAAACCATACTTGGTATGTGAGTTATTCATGTTATGAAGGTGTGCACAAAACTTTCGAATTTTTCAAGATGGCCGCCTATTTCAAAATGGCCGACAAAAATCGGCTAATTTTTGGGAATGTTGACCGATTCTGATGAACATTGGTTTCTGGGCTAAACATGATGCTCCGAGTTCAATGGAAAAGACCAAAAATTGCTATCTTGTATAGTTTTTTTTTCATATTTTTTTTTTGTATTTTTTTGTATTTTTGAAAAATCACATAAAAAAATTAAAAAAAATTCTGAAAAAAAATCAAGTGCTCCTATCAAAAATCTGATTTGATATTTGAAATCAGCATTATAAAAGCTACAAAAAAGGGGTGAGTCATGAAAAAATCCGACCAACGGTTTTCGAGTTATACAGTTTTGAAATTTTTTCCGAAGTGACCCCACCCCTCCTTTGGACCCCCTTAATTTCGCAATGGACCTTTTACATTGAAACGATTACCGTATTGAGTTCGAGTACATGTTAGGCATCTTATAATAGGTATTGTTTATACAGATTGGATTTACTGTTTGAGAGCTATAAGGAGTTTTGTGTGCCAAACCATGGCATTTTGGCCTACGGTCCCCCTTTCTGGTACCCCCCAGAACCCCTTATGACTTGTGAATCTGATCTTTTTGGTATTAATTCTTTACATTGGCCTTAGTCCTACATGTTTACCAAGTTTCAGAAGGATCGGTTAAAAAATGCCTGCAAAAAGTTTCGGTATGTAATTATTAAGTCTCCCAAACGAAGTTTGGAGACTTATTGTTTTTACTCAGGTTTTTCAGATTTTTTTTACAATGAACTTGTCCGACCGGTTTCTCGGAGATGGTTTTTCAGATCAAAACCATACTTGGTATGTGAGTTATTCATGTTATGAAGGTGTGCACAAAACTTTCGAATTTTTCAAGATGGCCGCCTATTTCAAAATGGCCGACAAAAATCGGCTAATTTTTGGGAATGTTGACCGATTCTGATGAACATTGGTTTCTGGGCTAAACATGATGCTCCGAGTTCAATGGAAAAGACCAAAAATTGCTATCTTGTATAGTTTTTTTTTCATATTTTTTTTTTGTATTTTTTTGTATTTTTGAAAAATCACATAAAAAAATTAAAAAAAATTCTGAAAAAAAATCAAGTGCTCCTATCAAAAATCTGATTTGATATTTGAAATCAGCATTATAAAAGCTACAAAAAAGGGGTGAGTCATGAAAAAATCCGACCAACGGTTTTCGAGTTATACAGTTTTGAAATTTTTTCCGAAGTGACCCCACCCCTCCTTTGGACCCCCTTAATTTCGCAATGGACCTTTTACATTGAAACGATTACCGTATTGAGTTCGAGTACATGTTAGGCATCTTATAATAGGTATTGTTTATACAGATTGGATTTACTGTTTGAGAGCTATAAGGAGTTTTGTGTGCCAAACCATGGCATTTTGGCCTACGGTCCCCCTTTCTGGTACCCCCCAGAACCCCTTATGACTTGTGAATCTGATCTTTTTGGTATTAATTCTTTACATTGGCCTTAGTCCTACATGTTTACCAAGTTTCAGAAGGATCGGTTAAAAAATGCCTGCAAAAAGTTTCGGTATGTAATTATTAAGTCTCCCAAACGAAGTTTGGAGACTTATTGTTTTTACTCAGGTTTTTCAGATTTTTTTTACAATGAACTTGTCCGACCGGTTTCTCGGAGATGGTTTTTCAGATCAAAACCATACTTGGTATGTGAGTTATTCATGTTATGAAGGTGTGCACAAAACTTTCGAATTTTTCAAGATGGCCGCCTATTTCAAAATGGCCGACAAAAATCGGCTAATTTTTGGGAATGTTGACCGATTCTGATGAACATTGGTTTCTGGGCTAAACATGATGCTCCGAGTTCAATGGAAAAAACAAAAATCTTCTTGTTGGATCTCGAAAATATAGTTATATTGGTAGAAAACATGTATATGGAATGTCATCATAGTTTACAATTTTCTGAAAGTCTTATTGCAATTTCTATATTTTTTTTAGTTTTCCATGTGAGACCTTTTCACAGCAAAATAAACATTATTCATACACTTTTTAAAATGAGACATAAATATTGAGATGATGAGGTTGCATTCATTTAACTAAATATTTACATTGTTATTTCAGCTTATTAAAATGGAATAAATTTGAAAGTTTAAAACCCTGCCTGTCATCATCAATTTCACTTTTTTAGGGACTATGTTAGGGAGGGACCAATTGACCCTTGACCTTCAGCAAGATGGGTGTATTATCTCCCTTTATGTTTAAAAATTATTATTTTCACACTCGTCCTTTTTACCATGGAAAAAATAAAGCTTTATTTTTTTTTCTACAACAATTTTGAACTATTTTCATTTATTGGTTTACAAAAGATCTTTAATAAATATTAAATATTTGCAAATTTTAAAATTTAACTATACCTGTTGCCTTAATTTCTATTTACTTATTATATTCAAAATATATTAAAATTTCATGATGATCTTCAAACATTGGGACAAAGGGAAGCCTTCATTTTGGAGTTGTTACTTTTTTAATCGTTTGGGAGACTTTGTGTGTTGGCATCCCAACACAATCATATCTTGTTATTATTATACTTTTTTCTTTTTCTTCCGTCAACCTGATGCACGAACTTGTCCGGCTATCTCCTCGGAAACAGGTTGACCGATCGATATGAAACTTGGAGGGGTGATAGGTCCCAAGGTCCTACAGTGTTTCTTGTGGTTTATAATTTCAAAATGGCCGCCATTTCCAAGATGGCCGCCAAAAACGCCGAAAAGTGTAAACATTGTCCGATTTCAACGAAACTTGGTATACAGGGTATATGGGTGATGGCGACTCACGGCGCTTTGTCGGAATTTCCGTATTGGTCGCCATTTTCAAGATGGCCGCCGAAAATGGCGAAAAATGTTAACATTGTCCGATTTCAACGAAACTTGGTATACAGGGTATATGGGTGATGGCGACTCACGGCGCTTTGTCGGAATTTCCGTATTGGTCGCCATTTTCAAGATGGCCGCCGAAAATGGCGAAAAATGTAAACATTGTCCGATTTCAATGAAACTTGGTATACAGGGTATATGGGTGATGGCGACTGACCTCACATTGTTGGAATTTCTGTAATGGCCGCCATTTTCAAGATGGCAGCCGAAAATCGCGAAAAATGTAAACATTGTCCGATTTCAACGAAACTTGGTGTACAGGATATATGGGTCATGGCGACTCACAGCGCATTGTCGGAATTTCCGTAATGGCTGCCATTTTCAAGATGGCCACCAAAATCGCGAAAAATGTAAACATTGTCCAATTTTAACGAAACTTGGTACACAGGGTATATGGGTGATGGAGACTCACTGCGCATTGTCAGAAATCTGTTGAAGAGGACAGACATTATATGAGAACGGGAGGGGACATCCCACGTTTCGGGAAACGTAAATTTTAATTATTATTATTCTTCTTCTTCTTCTTCTTCTTCTTCTTATTCCGATTCTTCCACTTAGTCGTGAACTTGTCCAGAGATCCCAGAGAAAACGACTCCACATATCAATATGAAACTTGGCAAGATAATGGATAGTAAAGAAAGGAAGCTTCGTTGACAATCGGACTTTTCAAAATGGCCCCCGTTTCCATGGAAACAGGAAAATGGACTAAATATTGGACATTGCAATATCTCGGTAACCTAGGTGCGCAGGGTTCTGAAATTTTGTAGGTTGATAGAGCAAAACATTCTCTTTCATAATATGAAAAAAAATTTTGAAGCGATATTTACGGTTTTCGAGATATAAATAAAAATGTGATTTCTCAAGGGAGATAATCGGGTCGAAATTTTCAAAGTGCTCCGATTTACATGAAAATTTATATTTAGAGGTTTTTTGACATGCTGAAGAGAATAGTGGCAAATACGGGTCGTTTGGGGGACTTTGTGACTTGCTTGCAATCACAGTTAATACTTGTCTTTCTATTATTTTTGGGTATCTTCCCTTCTCAATCATTAAATTATGAGCGCTGACACGTATTTTGCAAAGAGCAGCCCTATCCTTAACTCTTTTTTTTAAGATATCTTAATAATGAGGTCTGCATCCTTTTTTACAGATTTTTCTAAAAAAAAAAATCGAATTTTGATGATTTGTTGATATTTGAGGTTTGATTTTGAAGATTTTGATCATTTAACCTAATTTTTATTTGATTTAAGTCAAGTTTAAGTGAATTTATATCATTGTTTATAAAGGAAAATCCTAAATTATTTAATTAGTACTGATTTCAGTTTGATAAAACAGTTGTTTGAATTGACTGAATTTTCAAAAACATTTTTTAGCCGCGATTGACCTAATGATAAAACAAGTATAAACACTTTTAGATTAATCAGTGGAACCATGTGATTTTGATACACGTACAGTGCTTTTATATAGTATTTTGACACTGAAACGCAAATTATGAAATTTATTTATTATATTATATTAATTATATGTCGAAAATCTCTGGGATATTTTTTTTATCACAAAAAGTGTCACATAAAGATGTATGATTAAATAATTTCAAGCACGCGTGAGCAAAATTTTAACTGATAAGTTCAGTTCCATACCGAAATTGACTTAACTTGACTTAAGCCGCTTGTACTTGCCGAGATATGTAAAATTAAATTAACTTCTTCCAAAGGAGTTTATTTAACTTTCAGACTTGCAAGGCTGTTGGTGTTTGCGTTGAGCATTTTGATCTTCACTTCCAAAAATCAATTATATATTTCATACATGTAACTGTATCATATTATGTACTACTTGGCTCTGCCCCCGTAAAATTATTAAGTTGTTGTTATTAATCAATCTATTATAATTTTATTTACTGTCACAAATTGTCATAATCACTTATATGTAATTTTATGCTCTATTATAGGGCCCTTAATTGGAATAAAGCTATTTCTTTCTATTTATTTCCTTTTTTTATTGAATTTTATTAGATCGAACTAACCTCTAGAGTTTTTATGATTACATTAATTAAACGATTAATTATCAATCATGAGTTAATTACCCTTTCCAATCAAAACTTGTTAATGTTATAATTGTTTAATAGTGTTGTTTCCGGGCGCATTTTTTACTTGAACCGAATGAGCATTTCTTATCGCAATTTTTTACGACCTAAAAAATATCGGAACGTCTCTTGACTTTTCCTCTTATTTTCTTGTCACCTGTCACAACAGGACAGTGTTGAGAGGTCTACAGAAATGGCCATAGATATCGGAATGTTTGATTTTACGGAATACATTTTCAAGCATCCATCAATTTTTATAGGGATCTTCCTTCTGTACTGTTTTATTTTCGGTGTCTCCCTCTTTTTTTCTGGTCCGAAGCCTGGAAAGAATCCCTTTTCAGCCAAACATGTCAGACCAGTGGAACCTTTGGTGACTGATCAAAGTCTAAGAGATAAAGTTCTTAAACAGAGTAGGTTGTTAGTTCTAATATAAAAACCCTCTTACTTATATAAGAGGTCTTTAATGGGGTGTCATTGAATGTAATTTAACCGCAGCCTGAAATTTAATGGCTTGGTTTAGAATTGACCTTGTAAAATTGTTAATGATAATACGAGATGGCATTGTCTTAAAAAATCTTGCAAAGATAACAAAATAAGACCCATTCCACGGGTCGATGTGGGGCAGGATAAGAAGGAACATGGTGATAGTATTTCTGGCCATTTAAGTTGTTCAAATTGGGGAGAATGTCTTCATTAAGCAGCTCTGCTATGCTTGCATTTGAATATGGTTGCAACTATGATGGGGAACAAGATCAAAATCAGCAATGAATAATGCTATATTGTTTACAGTGTGGCTCCAAACGATCGGTGTTAAATAGGAAAGTAGAGCAGATAGCTGTTGTTTTTTGCCATGACGTCAGCTGCATAACGTATTGCAGCTATTTGGTGGTCA
The DNA here is from genome assembly GCA_963971305.1 of Arcuatula senhousia. Lineage (NCBI taxonomy): Eukaryota > Metazoa > Mollusca > Bivalvia > Mytilida > Mytilidae > Arcuatula > Arcuatula senhousia. Next base: position 63,714,536 of record OZ020308.1, read on the forward strand.
GCTTCTATTTACAACTTTAGTTATCTGTTTTGGTTTGTCCAACCTACACCATCTTGGGTAACTAAGACTTGTAACTGGTATCATAAAACATCTCAAATTCGTGGATTTCCTTAGCTTTAAATTTCTCAAGAAATTCCTATATTTCTTATAGAAAATTTTCATTCCTCTCATTTCAGAATTCAAGCCCTATAAAGTTCCATCTGAGGCACTAGATGCCATAGTTGTTGGCAGTGGTATTGGAGGACTCACTACAGCTACATTGTTAGCCAAGGCTGGCAAGAAAGTCTTAGTTCTAGAGCAGCATGACCAAGCCGGAGGATGCTGTCATACATTTATTGACAAGGGATTTGAATTTGATACAGGTACTCATGGAAAAAAAAATGAAAAGAGAATTAAAAAAATGTCTGACAAACAATTTTAATGTTTCTTACACAGGTTTTTAAATAGGACTGGTAAGAGATGCTTTATCTAAGGTTAAACATGTTTAAAAATCAAAATAAAACAAGACTTAAAGATCACAATATGAAACAGGGGTTCAAATTACCACTGGTCCGAGGTCTGTGACCCTCAATTTTTCTATGCAGGACCTTCAAATTTTTATTGATAAAGGTCCTGGACCTGTCACTATTTACAATAACTTTTTTTGAGGACCTTTCAATTTCTTCTGGAAGACCTTCCATTCTGGACTCCCAAAGGTCATGGACCTTTTGCTCTTAAATGTTAATTTGAATTCATGTGAAAACTGATTGTATAGATCAGGGTACGAAATTTATACCAAAACTGAATTATGCCTGGAAATGGAAGTATTTTCTTTCTGTTTGGTTTCTGAAGAAGCCGAGGTGTACCAATAGGGAAAGATACACTACAGTCATACATGCAGAGTTCACAAAATACACTAGACCATTGGTGGAAAGATTTGTGAGAAAATTTTAGAAAACTTTTTATTCATTTTTTTTCTAAACGAAAAAATTGAATTTGTTGAGGGCTATTCCAGAATTAATTGTATGGGGGGGGGGGGGGGGGGGTTGGAAGGCTCTGTAATTAAAATTGTATGGGTGGTGGACTGGTGGTATTTTTAGATATTTCTCAAATGCAATATAAAAGGAAAAAATTAAAATTTTATGCATGGTGGGTATAAAAAAAGTGCCTTCCGACCCCCGTACATTTATTTCTGGAATAGCCCTGAGTGGTTCTTGGCTAGTGGCTCCATTCAGCCCACGGTAGACAGTTGGAAATATATATAAAAAAGTCTCTTACTGTAGTGTACATGCTATATATTGTCTAGGTATTCATTATATTGGTAAGATGTATGACGGCCATGTTGACAAAGTCCTGACTGACCAGATCACAGGGGGAGCTGTAGAATACCCCAGCATGGAAGAGGTCTATGATGTGGTTAGTACACTAATTAAAATTTTAATATGATGTCTCCATTGTCTTGCTGTGAGCACAGCATAATTATTGGCCGAGTGAAAAACCCGGGTTATAAAATGGTGAATGTCTGGGCAGGGGGGGGGGGCGTGTGGGCAGGAAAGAAATCACTTGATATTTGGTATACAGCATCAGGGTAGGGTCTCAGATTTCAGATCTGAATATCACCTACATCCTGTTTACACAATCTTTGACTTTGACAGATTTTATTATATTTTGTGATAATGAGTGACATTACATTTCTTTAAACTGACAAGCAAGAAAAATAGAAGAAATGTTAACAAAATAAAATAAAAAAATAAAATAAAACTGGATTATCATAGAAACTATTTTCATGTTTCACATGCAAACTGTGTTTTAAGTTTCTATGGAGTTCATATTGTGTATAGTTACATTGATTGTAACTAGCTTTTATTTACATGATTACATGTCCAATCTACAAAAGTAGAGGGGTATATAGTGTTTGGTCTCTGTTCATTCAACAGTCTGTCCATTTATCCCAAATCAGGTTTTCCTTCTGGTTTATGTTACTTTACCATGAAGGAAGTATGGTATCATCATGAAACTTTTTATACATGTACACCAGGATATAAATAAACAAAAACAACCATAAAATTGTACCTTTCATATCAACTCCATGATTAAGTGATGGGGAAAAAGAATGTTATTAACAGTGTTCTAGGATTTTTTTTTTTAAATTTCACTTACCCGTATTTGAAATTGCTAAAAAAATCACTTACCCACAATAGAAATTAATGCAGAAAACTTTCAGAATCCTCTTACCCTGGGGTTTAATTTCACTTACCCCGGGTAATGGGTATGGGAATCCTAGAACACTGTGTTCAGGGGCAGATCCAGAGGAGGCCCAGGGTTCTCCCCTTATGGCGGAAGGGTTAGATATATGGGAAATCATTGAAGCATGACCAAAGTGCCCCCCCTTTTCGATATTTCTGGATCGGCCACAAGAGATTGGCCATAATGTCTATGAACATATTCTAGTTGTTTTTAGGTCAGATTAGGGGATCCTGCTAAAGGCAAAGCATATGATATTACCTCTACCAAGAGCAAGCTAGAAAAGAAACTGATTGAGTATTTTCCAAAGGAAGAAGCAGCAATCAAGAAGTTTATGCAGTTCCTGATTGTAAGTATTGCTTGTTCAGTTGTAGAACAGTCACAGTAACAAAATTATGTTAAATTTTTGTTAGAGATATATAATTATGAGATGTACAATAGATGTGCATGAAATGATAGCATAAAATATGTCAGGCATAACATCTGCTAACAAAAATACCTATTGATGCAGTTCATTATTTTTCCTTCGGTACCAATTTTGACAGACAACTTTTAAATGAAGAATGCAAGACAGTGTTAATTTTCTATCACTCTTTGTAGAAAATTGATTGATCAGCCATGAAATTCAAAACTGAAACAAAAGGTCCCTTTTTATATTGAAACCACAAAAATATGATATCAGTAAAAATAAATGGATCAAAATGTATGGAAGTATTTAAAACATTTTGCCTATTGTTCTATGACAAATTAATGTTCTTTTCTGTTTCCAGGACAGCAGAGGGGCTTTCACTGGATACTTTGCCATGAAGATTATCCCTAAAACCATAGCTAAGATCCTGATAGCCACAGGGATATACAAGTTCATGTTTAAATCTTACGCCAAGTACCACAGTAAATCTCTGAAGTCCCTCCTGGACGAGATCACCGAAAATGAAGAATTGAAGTGTGTTTTGTCCTATTGTTTTGGAGATTATGGTAATGTCAGGTTTAAAAATTTATAGCATCTGAAAAAATAATTGAAAGCAAACTCATTAATTAGAACCATCTGGCTCCATATATAAAGTGCATTTTTCATAAATTTACTTTAGATATTTTCTACCTCATAAAATAGTGGGCCAAATTTTACCCTTTCCATACCATGTCCTTTCTTGCTTTGAATTGAATATTTCATTAATTATATAAATATATTTCAGGTACGCTTCCTTCAAAGACTTCATGTATAATGCATTCGGCACTCCTCAACCTTTTTATACCAGGAACCTATTACATCCGAGGAGGTCCGAGTGAAGTTGTCTTTCAGACCATTCGCACGTTAGAAAAATTTGGTGGCCGCATATTCATGCAAGCCCCTATTCAGAAAATATTAGTTAATGACAAAGGTCAAGCCCATGGTAAGTCAAATGCACATTTACAAGAAATCTATTGATAGAATTTTGCTTTTCAGGGGTCATGCCTTCAAAGTCTTCATTAATTATTCATCAGGCCCTATTTAACCATTACTCCGAGGGTGCTTACTATATACGTGGGGGACCAAGTGAAATTGTCTACCAGGCGGTTCAAGAGTTGGAGAAGTTTGGCGTGAAATGTTTTGTTAAAGCACCTGTTCAGAAAATTTTGACCAATGAAAAAGGTCACGCCATTGGTGAGTTGTTCCCCCCTGCTTTGCTCTGCATGCGATGGTCAAATTTATGTTTGTGAAGTTGCTAGTTCTGTCCAATTGCACTATTTATATGCCTCTTGCTTTACTTAGACTACAATATTAAATCTTACAATATACTCAAAGAAATGCATTCGATAAAAATATGGCTCAGGGCTGGAACCTAACCTTAGGTATCATTATAGAAAGACTATAATTGAGCTATTCAAAGAAAGCTTGAAACTTTGAATAAAGCTGAATTAATGTGCTTGATAAGCTACTAGATATATATACCATTCTCATATTGTCTTAGGTCAATAGTTGCTAGAAATAATTTGTATTACCTTCTTGGAGGATTCAAAGAAGTATTTTTTCTCCTTAAGGAATGCTTAATGGTCAATTGTTATAGTTGAAGTAAATCAGTCACCTTGCTCAAAGTTTTAGTTTATATCATTTTAACTTAATAATTACATTTACAAAATGTATCTTGTTTTTGTTCTTAAAAAAAAATATATTTAGTTTTGATTTCTTAGGCTAGCAATAAACCTAGAAATAAGCAGTATCAACTTTGTTAAGAACAAATACATAAAGCTCTAAAGTTAGAACAATCTTTTATGCGACAAATTAATACATTGAGCTCTAAAATCTTTTGTTTTCAGGCGTACTTGTTGGTAAGGGGAAAAACTCATGTGAACTGTTTGCAAAGAACATCATATCTGATGCTGGTGTATCTAATACATTCCTTAGACTACTGCCAAGGGAGATAGCTGCCAAATCTAGTAGGTATTTGATGTTATTATACCCCCTGTGTGTAGTTTTGTGTATCCATTTCTTTCTATAGACTTCTGCCTCAAGAAATAGCAGTCAAATTTAGTAAGTATTTTTACCGTAATTGGAATTGTTATTATGCCCCTTTCCAAAAAAAAAATTTTGTGAAAAATATTTATATAGAAATGACCATGATAGTCCACATGTACATATATCATAAGCACTATTCCTATTAACTGCTTGATGAGTAAGTTGGTATTAAGGTTTAAACTGCTCTTCAAGCCACATACATGTAGGCCATGCATGGTGGAGCAAACCAGATTACACTTGCGTGATGGAATTTAATGAAACATTACATAATGAAAAATTTACATTATTATGTCGCCTGCAACATGTTGCATAAGCGACATATAAGGGCTCACTTTGGCACTTTCTGTCGGCTTTGTCCTGCGTCCAGCGTCCTACGTCAAGTGTCCTGCGGGGTCACAAAAAATTTCTGTCGCATTTTCCAGGCAACAACATGCAGCAGGCTCTTGAAACTTGGCAGGCAGCTTCATCCTGTAGTACTATATGGTTTAAAGCGATTTTATTGCCGAAAACTAACTACTTCCTGTTTGAGGGATACTTAAGATTTTATATATATATATAAAGGACTTGAATACAAAGGAGTAGAGCCACGAAGGACCCAAAATGGCCCAAAAATTCAACTTTGATATATCTGCTTGTAGTTGCTGCATTAATGTTCATCAGTCTTTATATTTCATGAATTGCAATATTTTTTCCTTCAATTATTTATCAATAAGGAGAGCAGTGAGGTAAAAATACACTATTTGGTTAAAAATAACAATTTGTGATAGTTTTCCTTTGATTTTCATGTATAAATTGATGAAAATGAAATGGGCCACACCTGTCGACCAAAATTATTTTGTGATAGAAATGTGTATCATGATACTATAAATTAATCATAAAAAAATTACGTTGGTCGAGGAATGTGGCCAATACTAATTTTGCCAAAATATGCAGTGAAAAAAGTGAAAATGAGTGAAAAATGAGAAATTTTCAAATTTCTGACCTGTTTAAAGTCTCAAAGCTAAACCTGGGGTGTAAGTATTTTGCTAAATCTTACAGATATGAAAAGTTTGTTCATACCTTATAATATTTTAGTTAAATTTTTGACAAGTTATAGTAGTTGAAAAAATAGTGAAAATACCGGGCCATTTTAGGGCTTTCGTGGCTCTACTCCTTTGCGAAGCACTTTTTCAAGCAACTACATGCAGCAGGCTCTTGATACTTTTCATGCAGCTTCATCCTATAGTGCTATATGGTGTAAAGGGCTTTTATGCTGGAAAAGTAAATACTACCTGTTTGACAAATACTGAAGATTTTATATATAAAGGACTTGGATACAAATGTCTGTCACACTTTTCATGCAACTACATGCAGCAGGGCCTTGATACTTTGCATGCAGTTTTATCCTATAGAACAATATGATGTAAAGCGATTTTATGCCCATTACTCTTCTTCTACCTGTATACCAAACAACATAGATACGCAAGCAACATATGCCTTCCGGAGAAGGCTCCATCTAGTATAGAAATGAAATGAATGCAGTAATCTCAGCAAGTTTACAGGATAGATCTAGTCTAAGATTGTACATTTACCTGCTTTATTTTTGGATGATTGAATAATTTTCGGAATTGGCCACGGGAATCACTAATGAGCATCAGCTCACAGATTTACTTGTTGATACTGGTGTTCATAGTTGTATTAGGTCAAAGTTGAAGATCACACTAACTTGCTGAATATTGCCCTTTAAACCCAAGCCTTTAGTTATGTGTTGTTTTTGGTTCTTTTGAAGATTTGGGTCTTTGAATAATCAAATGTAGTTCCTGAAATTTTGTTTTGTTCTTGTATTATATAATCTGTTATATTCCAGGTTACTTTCCTTTAATAAAGAAGGTTGGAGAGAGTGTGTCATTTATATCTATGTTTGTTGGGCTGGAAGGGACCACAGAAGAATTGGGACTCAAGGCACAAAATATTTGGGCATTTACAGGGTAGGAGAATGATATACATTGTAGTATATTGAAATGTTATTCATTCACGGTATTACCAGTACACTTTGGGCTGAAGGCTCAAAATAAGTAGACATTTACAAGATAGAAAAATACTACTGTGAGTTCATTTATTTTCGTGGGTACCAATTTCAGTGGTTTAATGAAAAAGGACCATTTCTTGGATTCACAAATTCGTGGTTCTGCAGAATACGCATCAATGTTTAATTTTCTTTTTGTGGGGTATCAAATTTCATGGGTCAAGGCCACCCATGAAAACCATGAAAATTGATACCCCACGAATAATAATGAAACCACAGTATTAGATAAAAATTTCCAAGATAAGAAAGAATTCAATCCAGGCAATAAAACAGCAAAATATGAAAGAAACTAAAATTAAATGTTTATTGGTGGAAGAGATCCAGTAACTGACAAACTTAATTACATAAAGGTGTGCAAGTCTGTGTTTTGTGATTTTTTAACTGGTAATTTGCTATTGGTAGGTATAGAAGTATTTAAAGCAGGGCCTCCTACCAATCCACCATCCCGAGCCCAAAAAAATAAGAAGTAATAAAAGAAAAGCAATCGTATCAATCACATTATTAATAACAAAGGTTATAAAATCAATTTTACTACATTAAAAGTTGCATCTCTATTTTTTAATTCTTGAATAATAATAATGCAGGCATGTATAAAAACATAAAAGTGTAGAAAGATCTGCACTTAGAAATTTAGATCTGTCATAGGAACCCTAAAAACTTTATATTTTTATTATGAATTCTTAAATATTAGCAGTTTTGACACACAGAATCGGAAATTAGCAACATGACGGGTGTGTTATAGCAGGCAGGAACCGCTTACTCTTCCAGAGCACCTGAGTTCACTCATGTTAGGACTTGAGTTCGCGTTGTTGATTTCCGTTTGGTTGAATGCCCCATTGGTGCCTCTTTGCTTCTTTTATATCTATAAAATATTTATTTTTAGACCAAATGTAGAACAAATAACAGAAGACTACATTAATATGTCTGTAGAGGAAGCTGCCCAGACGGAAGCCCCGCTCATGTTCATATCATTCCCATCGGCCAAAGATCCATCATGGCCTGAAAGATTCCCAGGTAAATTAAGTTTTTGAATACATTTATATGTCTGTTGTTGATTCAGTGAAGCTCTTATTATGTTTGTATTATATTCATCAGTCAAAGAAATATGCTATACCAAAACTGTTATACAGAAAAAAAATTCCTGAAATGCTATGAAAAAGAAGTAAAAAAGAAATTCTTACGGTAGGCAAATTTAAAAGATTAGGCTATATAAGTGCTATAATTGCAATATAACATTTCTGTCCATATGTTTTCCATCCTTCTGTCAGCTCCCATTTTTGTAATGTTTTCTCAGCTTCTGCACAAGGAGTTGATTTTAAATTTGGTATACACAGCATGATTATTTACTAGTATACAGAACCACTCATTCTCAGTTCAGTTTTTTATCAACTTCCTTTTTTCCAAGCCAACTTCATCTAATTTAATGGGTAAAAAAACATTTTTTTTTTTTGCAAAGGACCAGGGCTGATAAGGCCTGTTTTTGGCCTCAAAATATGGCTGAAAATTAAAAGTTCTAGTATTCTACATTCACTGTGTTATTTTCTTAGGCAAGGGTTCGGGACATAATAAACAATGAAAATTATTTCAATCCATTTAATCTATATATAGAAAATGGCATTAAAAGTTGGAAGATTTTCAACATTTGGCCAAAATTAGCGGTTTTTACATTATTTTCATGTATATTTTGTTTTCAATAGTAGTGTGTACAGCCATGTACCAAATAGATACTTTGGGAAAATATTTTTCAGGACCAACTTAATTTGTTACCAAAAGGGTTTTGTGGTACATGGGTGTTGCGGTCACTTTCCAGAGCAACAATTATTCAAAATATGCTGAAAAACAGCCGATTTGGTCAATTTTGTGCAATTTGTTCAATTTTGACGTCACTATGACGTCACAGTATGGTCAAAAATAGTAAATTGTCTATGAAGCATTAACGTACTGACATTTAACTAAGTCTTGTTACAATTTTTACTTGAATTCCAACAAAAATATTTTTGGGCCAAAAATGGCCCTAATCAGCCCTAGTCCTTTAGAAGATTCTTCAGAAGGGATTGATTCTAAGTTAAGTATATACAGCTTAATCTAAATGAGTTTACGAACGAGAATACGCATGCCCAAGCCAATGGCTGCCTTGTTTTTGAACGTTGACCAAAATATGTGGAAAAGGTGGAATATGACCATGTAAACTCAGCGTTCGTAATGGACTTTATATCAGTGGCTTTCTTAGAATAAGGACGCACCAATATATATTGGAATTCTCTGCTAATTATATCAAACACGTGCATAATGACCTGTCCGGTGTTCAGGACCATGCGACCCAAATTTTGAACTTTAGTTAATACAGGTAGGGCCTAGTGTAAACAAACAATTGATGGTTCACGAATCTCTCGATATTCTCAATGAGTCTTGGCCTACCAAATACTCCAAGTATATCACACATCCGTAGGGAAAGTAAACCTTCGCCCCCTGAACGATTTGATATAAAAAAAACAGAACATTATGTTGTCACCAACCCAAACAGACTCCTCGGAATCGCCTACAGTCCCTGCTACAACCTTTGCACTGCAGCAGTCAGACGTTGAAAATATTGTTGTACAGCTCAAAGCTGTCATACATGAAGAGATTGCTAGTACTATAAGATCATGTTTAAAACAAGAGATAGAAGCATGTATACATGAAGCGACTCGTCCACTTTTTGAAGAAATCGACACTTTAAAAACTGAAAACTCTAAACTAAGGGCTGACGTAGATGCCCTTGAGCAGTATAGTCGACGTGAATTGATAAGAGTAAGCGGGATACCCGAAACAAAAGGCGAAAATACAACAGAGATCGTGAAGGAAATAGTAAAGTCTATTGATACAGATTTTGAGGATAGTGATATTGTACGGTCGCATAGAGTGGGGAATCCGAATGTCAAACACCAAGGCCCGCCAATGCCAAGACAAATCATTGTTCGTCTCCGAGACAGGGAAACCAAACGTCGTATCCTGAAATCTAGTAAGGATCTTAAGGATTCTGAGAACTTTAGCCGGGTTGCGATCAACGAAGACCTGACGAAAACCCGAAACACTCTCGCCTACAGGGCCCGCCAATTAAAGAAGAAAGGATTCATATCGCAAACATGGACGTCAGATGGCAAGATCTTCCTTAAAGACAGACACGACCGTGTGAATAGTGTAACTACTGACTATGCATTGAAGAAGTACATCATGGACAACTTTCCCATGGCTGCTAATATTGCTTATCCCCCCAGAAGCAAGCTACAGTCTCCAATCCATAAATATTATAACTTTATTCTTTTGTACATTGTATGCTGAATAAACATTCGAATTTGTAACAAATGCATTGATTACTATGTATATTATTTAACATGTTTTATTTTCATTTACAAGCGTTATGGTTATATTTAAATGACCCCATGTAAATACTATAGTATTTGTGCTTACTCAAGCCTTTCAAACCAATTAGGCAAGTCACGTGATACAAATATATAGTAAACTTTAATAGTTATCTTTCTTTTGGCACAAAGTGAAACTATAATATTTTTTTTTCTCTTGTTCCTTAACTCGTATTTAAATTTTGAATATTTGTTTCACTGATGAAAGTCCATTACCCTTTCACATGATCTTTTTATGCCATGTTTACTCCTTTTTATTCATACTTTTTGTAAATATATATACAAATTACAAATCTTGGGATGAAGTGTACTTATATGTTAATGCTTTGCTGCTGGTTTATGTACAAGTAAGAATTGTGCTTTCAATTACTTTATGTACAATTTACGGCCACTCTCACCTTTCTTATGACCAGACAGGTGTTACATAATGGGTATTGGAATAGAACAATATAGAATGAGAGTTGGCCTTTTTACTTTTGCACTGAAATATAAAAGAGCATTTTCATTGTTTGAGGTGTTTTGTTTTTGTATTTTTGTAAATGCTAGGAACAAGCAGGAAGCCTTTTCCTTGATTATTTTATTATGTTTTATTGTTGATCTAAATGTGGTTAATGCCGGGTGCAAAGAATGTTATATGTCTCCTCAAGCACCTGTTGGTACTGTGACAGACTTAGTCATTATTACATGTATATTATTTGTTATTATAGAAATGCTGTTAGTTATAAGTGGAATACATCCAAACCCAGGGCCAATTGGTCACGAAGATGATAATAGTAGTGAAAATTCATTTTCTTCGTCCGAGTATTCACATATTTATGAATTACTTTCAAGTTCAGTATCGTTTTTACATCTTAATGTTCAAAGTTTACTTCCAAAATTAGATCTTTTGTCGGTAGAGTATAACGATTTTGATATATTATCCTTTACTGAATCATGGTTAAATGACTCGAATGATGAAGATTCTGTAGAACTTCTCAACTTCCAAACCCCGTTTCGTAAAGACAGGGTAAACAAAAAGGGGGGAGGTGTCATTGTCTATGTTAAGAATACCATTCATGCATTTAGACGCATTGATTTAGAGATACCTGAAGTAGAGGTTATATGGATTCAAGTTAAAATTGGTAGTAAATCAGTTTTGTATGGAACTTTTTATGTTCCTCCACAAAGTGGTATTGAAACTTGGAATAAAGTTGAGAGTTCTATTGAGTCGGCTGTCAATGATGTTAATTGTGACCATGTTATTATCACTGGAGATTTTAATGATAACCAACAGTGTAATAATTCTAAGATGAAACGTATTTGTACAACTTATAGCTTAGATCAAATGATAGAAGACCCAACCAATTTTACTGAGCACTCGTCGACCATTATAGATTTGATTATCACTAGTAGTGTGGATTTTGTCCCATATGCTGGTGTTATGCCCCCTTTATTAGACCAAATACGATACCATTGTCCAGTATTTGGAATAATAAACGTTCCGAAACCGACGTGTAAAAGCTTTAAACGTAAGGTTTGGCTTTACGACCGTGGAAACTATGACGCGTATACACGTATTCTCTCCGAAACCGACTGGGACGAGATGTTTGTTAGTAATAATGTAAACGTGATCGTTGAAAACATCTCTGAGCGCATCTTACATGCAGCTAATATATCAATTCCTAACCGTACCGTTACGATTCGTAAGACCGATCCGAAGTGGCTAACAAGTAATGTCAAAGAAGTGGCGTGTGCATGCTAGGGCTAAGCGATTTAATAGAGAAGCAGACTGGGCCAAATTTCGTTCAGTTCGCAACAAACTGACCTCGATTATTCGTAAATCTCGTGACGATTATCAGACGAACCTGATAAATGAACTCAGCACCAGCAAACCGACAGAAAAGAACTGGTGGAAGATCTGTAATCAGATCTCCGGAATTAAAAAATCTACAACCAGCGGAATTCCGCCCTTATTGCGAAATGATAATTTAATTTATGATGATACTGAGAAAGCGAACGAATTTAACAATTTCTTTGCTTCTCAAACCATTCTCGATGATTCAAACGCCTTTCTTCCCGACCCTGTCCAGTGCGATCAACCATTAGAAAACGTAGTTATTTCTGATTCGGATGTCAATGACGTGCTTATTAACCTTAATGTAAGTAAAGCGAGTGGACCGGACCTTATAAACCCGCGATTATTGAAGGCCGGCGCGTCCGTTCTGAAATCCCCTCTGTGTGGATTATTTAACTTGTCACTAGACAACGGAATTTTTCCCGTTGAATGGAAAAGAGCTAATGTCACGCCTGTTTTTAAAGCCGGAAATGACAAGGAGGTGAAAAACTATCGTCCCATATCATTATTGAGTATAATCTCCAAATGTATGGAGAGATGCGTGTATAAGTACGTGCATAATTATTTATTAGACAAAAAGATTATCACCTCCAATCAATCTGGCTTTACGCGTGGTGATTCCGCAGTAAACCAAGTTATTGAAATTTCTAATACGTTTGGTAAAGCTCTGGACAGTGGAAAGGAAGTCAGAGTCGTATTCTGTGATATAAGTAAGGCTTTTGACCGTGTTTGGCACAGGGGTCTTATTTTTAAATTACAGAAGTACGGTATCTCTGGGAAACTGCTAGATTGGTTTGTTAGCTACTTAAGTCAAAGGAAACAACGCGTATGTTTAAATGGAACGTTTTCCAACTGGTCATCTATAAACGCTGGAGTTCCACAGGGTTCTATACTCGGTCCTCTGTTATTTATTATATTTATAAATGACATTGTAGTTGATATCGGCGCATGCATCAAATTATTCGCTGACGATACTAGTCTCTACGTTACGGTTGATAGTCCAGATACAGCACAAGGCATCTTAAACGAAGACCTAGAAAAAGTCAACCGATGGGCATCAGAGTGGTTAGTAAAATTTAACCCGCAGAAAACTGAATCTATGCTCATCTCACGGAAAGCGACTAAGGTTGTACATCCTCCGCTGAAGATGAACAATCACACTATAGAGGAAGTCACGAGTCACAAACACCTTGGTATATGGTTTTCGGACAACGGGACGTGGCATAATCATGTTGAATACATAGTGAAAAAGGCTTTTAAACGGGTTAATATTCTTCGTCGTCTTCGTCTTATTTTAGACAGATTCTCACTAGAGAAAATGTATTTTTCGTTTATTAGACCAATTTTGGAATACGGCGACGTCGTTTGGGATAATAACATTGAATACCTATCTGATAAAATTGAGAATGTTCAGATCGAAGCTATGAGAGTTATAACGGGCGGAACGAAGCTTACTCCGATTAGAAACCTATACGCGGAAACGGGATGGGAGAGACTAGTAGACCGTCGAAAAAAACATCGAGTTTTAATGATGCATAAAATCGTACATGAGAAAACCCCCGCATACCTCAGAAATATTCTGCCGGAAACCCTTTCTAATCGTCACCGGCATTTTACGCGCCAAAACCAAAACTTGACGGAAATCAGAACAAGGACAAACTTGTATTCTGGATATTTCCTACCCTCAACCATTAAGTTATGGAACAAAATTCCTCTCGATGTTCGCCAAAATCCATCTATAGATATCTTGAAAAATCACCTAAAAGGTGATATCAAGAAATGTCCACCTTATTATTACGTCGGTAGTAGAATGGGTCAAGTACTCCACACCAGGTTACGTATGGAGAGCAGCTCTCTTAATGCCCATCTATTTTTACGAAACATAGTCGACACTCCTAACTGTACCTGTGGCCAAATGGAGACTACTTCCCACTATCTACTATATTGTCATAAATATTCTGTCATTCGTGATTCTTTGTTTTCACTAAATCTTCAAATTCCACTTACTACTGATATTCTGCTGTATGGGTCAGATGCTCTAACTTTAGATCAGAACACTCAGCTATTTTTAAAAGTGCAAAAGTTTTTACTAGACAGCAAAAGATTTTTATATTAATGCTCTTTCAATTACACTTCATTTCAATCCCACTTATGTACGTTTTATTTCTTCTTTTTACATAATTTCTTATTACACATTGTTAACCACCATTCAACATATTTTGAATCCCATACATTATAAGGCGTGCTAGATGTTTATTGTCTATTTACTTTGTATGTGTTTAAGGAGACGGACCTTGTATAAGCTTAAGCTTGTTTCCGAATCCTTGCCAGTTATTATGTTTGTATATGTAATGTTCGTATGTTTATTTGAATAAATATGTTTAAACTAAATGAGTTATACAGTGCCACTTACTTCTGGTTAAGAGCACCCCATTGTTCTATTTTGTAGGAAAGTCCAATCTACTTATTATTACAATCTGTCCTTATGGATGGTTTGAGAGGTGGGAAAGTGAGAAGCTGAAACACAGAGGGGAAGATTACGAAGGACTGAAGAAAGGGATTGGAAGACAGATGTTGAATCAGTGTCTACAGATGTTTCCTCAGCTAGAGGATAAAGTAAGTACAGGGGGTAAATATGGAGGGGAGGGACTAAAGAAAGGGATCAGAAGACAGATGATAAACTAGTGTCTACAGATGTTCCCTCAGCTACAGGATAAAGTAAGTACAGGGGGTAAATATGGAGGGGAGGGACTAAAGAAAGGGATCGGAAGACAGATGTTAAACTAGTGTCTACAGATGTTCCCTCAGCTACAGGATATAGTAAGTAAAGGGGGTAAATATGGAGGGGAGGGACTAAAGAAAGGGATCGGAAGACAGATGTTAAACTAGTGTCTACAGATGTTTCCTCAGCTAGAGGATAAAGTAAGTAAAGGGGGTAAATAGGGAGTGGAGGGACTTAAGAAAGGGATCAGACGACAGATGTTAAACTAGTGTCTACAGATGTTTCCTCAGGTAGAGGATAAAGTAAGTACAGGGGTAAATATGGAGGGGAGGGACTAAAGAAAGGGATCAGAAGACAGATGTTAAACCAATGTCTACAGATGTTTCCTCAGCTACAGGATAAAGTAAGTACAGGAGGTAAATATGGGGGGGAGGGACTAAAGAAAGGGATCGGAAGACAGATGTTAAACCAATGTCTACAGATGTTTCCTCAGCTACAGGATAAAGTAAGTACAGGAGGTAAATATGGGGGGGGAGGGACTAAAGAAAGGGATCAGAAGACAGATGTTAAACCAATGTCTACAGATGTTTCCTCAGCTACAGGATAAAGTAAGTACAGGAGGTAAATATGGGGGGGGAGGGACTAAAGAAAGGGATCAGAAGACAGATGTTAAACCAATGTCTACAGATGTTTCCTCAGCTACAGGATAAAGTAAGTACAGGGGGTAAATATGGAGGGGAGGGACTAAAGAAAGGGATCGGAAGACAGATGTTAAACTAGTGTCTACAGATGTTTCCTCAGCTAGAGGATAAAGTAAGTACAGGGGGTAAATATGGAGGGGAGGGACTAAAGAAAGGGATCGGAAGACAGATGTTAAACCAGTGTCTACAGATGTTTCCTCAGCTACAAGATAAAGTAAGTACAGGGGGTAAATATGGAGGGGAGGGACTAAAGAAAGGGATCGGAAGACAGATGTTAAACCAGTGTCTACAGATGTTCCCTCAGCTACAGGATAAAGTAAGTAAAGGGGGTAAATATAGAGGGGAGGGACTAAAGAAAGGGATCGGAAGACAGATGTTAAACTAGTGTCTACAGATGTTTCCTCAGCTAGAGGATAAAGTAAGTAAAGGGGGTAAATATGGAGGGGAGGGACTAAAGAAAGGGATCAGAAGACAGATGTTAAACTAGTGTCTACAGATGTTCCCTCAGCTACAGGATAAAGTAAGTACAGGGGGTAAATATGGAGGGGAGGGACTAAAGAAAGGGATCAGAAGACAGATGTTAAACCAGTGTCTACAGATGTTTCCTCAGCTACAAGATAAAGTAAGTACAGGGGGTAAATATGGAGGGGAGGGACTAAAGAAAGGGATCGGAAGACAGATGTTAAACCAGTGTCTACAGATGTTTCCTCAGCTACAAGATAAAGTAAGTACAGGGGGTAAATATGGAGGGGAGGGACTAAAGAAAGGGATCGGAAGACAGATGTTAAACCAGTGTCTACAGATGTTCCCTCAGCTACAGGATAAAGTAAGTAAAGGGGGTAAATATGGAGGGGAGGGACTAAAGAAAGGGATCGGAAGACAGATGTTAAACTAGTGTCTACAGATGTTTCCTCAGCTAGAGGATAAAGTAAGTAAAGGGGGTAAATATGGAGGGGAGGGACTAAAGAAAGGGATCAGAAGACAGATGTTAAACTAGTGTCTACAGATGTTCCCTCAGCTACAGGATAAAGTAAGTACAGGGGGTAAATATGGAGGGGAGGGACTAAAGAAAGGGATCAGAAGACAGATGTTAAACCAGTGTCTACAGATGTTCCCTCAGCTACAGGATAAAGTAAGTAAAGGGGGTAAATATGGAGGGGAGGGACTAAAGAAAGGGATCAGAAGACAGATGTTAAACTAGTGTCTACAGATGTTTCCTCAGCTAGAGGATAAAGTAAGTAAAGGGGGTAAATATGGAGGGGAGGGACTAAAGAAAGGGATCAGAAGACAGATGTTAAACTATTGTCTACAGATGTTCCCTCAGCTACAGGATAAAGTAAGTAAAGGGGGTAAATATGGAGGGGAGGGACTAAAGAAAGGGATCGGAAGACAGATGTTAAACCAGTGTCTACAGATGTTCCCTCAGCTACAGGATAAAGTAAGTAAAGGGGGTAAATATGGAGGGGAGGGACTAAAGAAAGGGATCAGAAGACAGATGTTAAAGTAGTGTCTACAGATGTTTCCTCAGCTAGAGGATAAAGTAAGTAAAGGGGGTAAATATGGAGGGGAGGGACTAAAGAAAGGGATCAGAAGACAGATGTTAAACTAGTGTCTACAGATGTTCCCTCAGCTACAGGATAAAGTAAGTAAAGGGGGTAAATATGGAGGGGAGGGACTAAAGAAAGGGATCAGAAGACAGATGTTAAACCAGTGTCTACAGATGTTCCCTCAGCTACAGGATAAAGTAAGTAAAGGGGGTAAATATGGAGGGGAGGGACTAAAGAAAGGGATCGGAAGACAGATGTTAAACTAGTGTCTACAGATGTTTCCTCAGCTACAGGATAAAGTAAGTAAAGGGGGTAAATATGGAGGGGAGGGACTAAAGAAAGGGA
Organism: Arcuatula senhousia; assembly: GCA_963971305.1. Lineage (NCBI taxonomy): Eukaryota > Metazoa > Mollusca > Bivalvia > Mytilida > Mytilidae > Arcuatula > Arcuatula senhousia. The sequence continues at coordinate 63,731,868 of OZ020308.1, forward strand.
TCAGAAGACAGATGTTAAACTAGTGTCTACAGATGTTTCCTCAGCTAGAGGATAAAGTAAGTAAAGGGGGTAAATAGGGAGTGGAGGGACTAAAGAAAGGGATCGGAAGACAGATGTTAAATGAGTGTCTACAGATGTTTCCTCAGCTAGAGGATAAAGTAAGTAAAGGGGGTAAATAGGGAGTGGAGGGACTTAAGAAAGGGATCAGAAGACAGATGATAAACTAGTGTCTACAGATGTTCCCTCAGCTACAGGATAAAGTAAGTACAGGGGGTAAATATGGAGGGGAAGACTAAAGAAAGGGATCAGAAGACAGATGTTAAACTAGTGTCTACAGATGTTCCCTCAGCTACAGGATAAAGTAAGTAAAGGGGGTAAATAGGGAGTGGAGGGACTAAAGAAAGGGATCGGAAGACAGATGTTAAATGAGTGTCTACAGATGTTTCCTCAGTTAGAGGATAAAGTAAATTAAAACAAGGCCAAGGGGTAGTAAAGAGGGAGTGGAGGGACTAATGAAAGGGATTGGAAGACAGATGTTAAACCAGTGTCTACAGATGTTTCCATAGCTAGAGGATAAAGTAAGTAAAGGGGGTAAATATGGAGGGGAGGGACTAAAGAAAGGGATCTGAAGACTGATGTTGAATTTATGTCTACAGATGTTCCCTCAGCTACAGGATAAAGTAAGTAAAATTTGGGGAATGGACCAAAGAAAGAGATTGGGAGACAGATGTTATATATGCTATAGCACGCCTGGGAAACTCGAAAGTCGCAACCAATATTCCGGGACCCGGAATTTTGTGATTTACATTTAATGTGATAAATTTGAGAAATCAAAGAATGTCAATCTATGTATATTTGTTGTATAATTGTAAATAAAGTAAAAACAGTTTATTTTGTTCAATTGATAACATTTAGTTACATTTTTCCTTAAATCCTGACTTGTCTTGGGTAATAGAATCGCCTTGACAATATAAAAACGATTTCTGGCTTAAAATACAGGCTTAACTATAATTTTTGGTATATTTGAGATCTGTGACAAATTTCACATGGAGTGACATTCACTAATTTTTGCCAAAAGTGTTCTTTCACTTACTAGTATCGATAAACTTCTGGGTAACAATATTTGGTTGCGACTTGTGAGTTTCCCAAGCGTGTATAGGATAAAGTAAGTGAAAAGCAATGTGGTATTGTGTTGGAGGAAATTATTCTATTGTCTTATTATCATGCATTAATGTTTATTCATCTTCAGCAAGAATATTACCCTTGTCTGTGTTTAAGCAGATTTCATTATACTCTATGTGGATATTTTATCTAACTTGAAAGGCATTCATGAGGGCCAGATGGTTTTTATTTTACTGGACAGCAGAAAAGGTTGTTCACTGGAAATTTGGGATTTCACCAATAAAACTGTGGGAATTCAGGAGTTTTTGATCCGTTACTGTGGTTTCATTATTATTCGTGGGATATCAATTTTCATGGTTTTCGAGGGTTGCATTGTACCACAAACTTTGATATCCCACAAAAAGAAAATTTAACATTAGTGTGAATGCTGCATGCCAATGAACCACAAATTTAAGAATCCACGAACTGATACGCTTTCACCAAACCACGAAAATTGGTACCCACGAAAATAAATAATCCACAGTATTTCACTTGGAAAAAGGGATTTGGTTTATATTTTTATGGGAGTGTGGGATGAGACATTCTCCTAACCCCTCTACCCCCTATTCACTTATATTCATATGTGTACATCATTTAAGGTCAAAATGCAATTAAAAAAAACCCAATTTTCTACTGTTTATTTTCAGATTGTTTACACTGATGTTGGGACACCTGTCAGTAACAAGTACTACTTAGGATTTGACAAGGGAGAAATGTATGGACTGGATCACTGCCTAGGTAGATTTTCTCCCGAGGTATCAGTAGAACTCCGACCCAAAACTGACATTCCTGGTTTGTACCTGACTGGTTAGTATCAATGACTTCATATCTTTAACAACGTAAAATTTATTTCATTAGTCGATCAAAAGGTCATAGAGGTTATAAGCCAAATAATAAATATTTGGTACTTAGGGCATATGCCATATGCAGTATAAAAAAAATTTTTAATATGTTTTAAAAAAATTGACCCAAGGTTGATGGTTTCCTCCCCCATTCAAACTGATCTTCTTATTTGGCCTAGGTGCGTTGAAAAGGGCATTAAACCCTAACACACACACACAAATTAAACAGAAAGTTTACGACTCTCCAAAAATAGATGATCGATCTAAAAATGTTTAAGAAGAGCAGACAAATACGGTAGATACATACTGGAGAAGCGAGGACCACAAAGGTCATGGCTTTATACATCATTTTATAGAAGAGAAATTTTGAACTTTCTTTGTCGAAATATGTCTTATTATCATAATGAAGTTTTTCTTTCAATTGTGAAAAGCTATGCTCCAGCTATGAGCATTCATTTTTTGATTATATCATAAGCAGTTTTAGAGGTAAAAAGTTTAGTAAAAATATTTGTTTCTATTATAATACAAGGGATTGTATATACATGTATAGTTTTAATAGTTAGGTCAAGGGTCATAACCCCTATTTTTTCCTCCAACAGGTCAGGACATAGCCACATGTGGGTTTACTGGTGCTATGTTTGGTGGGTTGTTCTGTGCTGGTTCCCTGCTGAACCGATCGCTCCACAAGGACCTGGAGAGTCTGGTGACGGAGATCCGAAAGACCAACGATACCAAGAAGCAATAGATGTATTTGTTATAATGTATTTGTATAATTGTTAATACTATTCACACAGATATGACTTAAAACAATTTTATTTAATTCTGTAATACATGTATTATGTTCTCAATAAAAGCAATCGCTCCACAATCATGAGAATATGCTATTAGAAAGATCAAAGATACTAGAAAAAAAAAGACCACTGCTGTGATAAATTTGTATGGACAAACAATTTTTGTATGTTTGTTTTGTATAATAATTAATGGATTTTATGTCATTATATTTATTTGTTACATTTTAATTTGTTTTGTATTCATGTTGGAAATTAATGCACTAACCCATGACTTTATTTGATTAGTTTTATTTTATATAACAAAATTTTGTATACATGAAATTATGAATATTTATTATCTGAATCTAGTGCTTAAATTGAACAATTATATGATATCTCAAATTTTTAAATGATAAAGTGTTCAGAATTACTGTTTAGGCTATTATGTTATATGTGTGTTTATTGAATTTGCATCTTGCAGTGTCATTTCCCTTAAAATAACATGCTGTAGTCTCTTCCAATATTGCATTTTGCTGCTGTGTTGTATTTCACATCTGCTGTAAATCTATAGCTGCTATTGGGTATATAATTTGAGCTTCAGTTTGTAAAATTTTATAATTTATTGTGAAGATTGTAGCATAGGGTTATTAGCTAGGAAACTTTAATATTTGTTATTTATATATTTTTATACTGCTTAATTGATCAAAATATGAAATTAAAACATTTATAAATGGATTAAGTTCATTGTATTAATGCTGTACATCCATACTTGAATTTTGATTTCATGTTTAACTGAACCTGTACCAAGTCAGGACCATTGCATTCTTCAATTTCTCTGGTATGTAATTTGTTTTGTTCATGGAAATTTAAGGATGGATCATCTATATTTGGTAATTTAGCTTTTACCTTAATTTATTGTCAAATCTTTGTAGAATCTTATTATACCCCACAAACAAAGTTTTTTGGGGTATACATGTATAGTAGTCACCCTGTCTGTCTGTCCGTCCGTCTATTTATCTGTTCACAAACCTTGTAAGCACATCTTCTCCTATACTGCTTGATGGAATTTAATGATTTAAATGAAGGAAGTACTTCATATGGAGATGTGCTTTAAGAAATTGTTATTTTGATAAAAGGGGAATAATTTCCACACAAAAGTATTACCATGTGATATGGAAAAGCCAGTTTAAATTGAAAACCTTGATTATGGTGTGGTGAATGTTGGGCAGTTAAGGGGGTGGGTACTAATATTTGGAATACAAAATCAGCATGGGTCTTGAATAGTGTGATTTAATTTCAGATCTGTCACTCATTTACTTCCTGCCAACTTAAAATCTGTCCATTTCCATTTTTGACTTGTCTTTATACCTCGCCACACAAAGTATACCCTCAGTTTCTTTCGGTATCTGTCTGTCCCTCTTAAGGTTTCTGACCAATAATTTGAATACTCGTCAAGGGATTTGAACTATCTTTTGCACAGCTGTTTAGTACAATAAAATGCAGGTCAAATTCAATTTCAAGCATGTTCCGAAAAATAGTTTTTGAGATAGGCCACTTTTGAAAAATCAAATTTCATGATTTTTTTAGTTTCCGACTGATAACTTGAAAATGCGTCAAGGAATTTGAATGATATTTTGCTTAGCTGTTTAGTTAAAAAAAAATATTTTGAGATTGGACACTTTGAAAAATCAAATTTTATGAACTATTGATATTATATGGTGGCGGGGTATCATTTAATGTCCCATTATATGCCCTATTTTTATAAATTAATTTGCTTTTGGCAAGGAATATGAAACAATGATAACAAATAATAGTAATTAACAATAACATTTATTATAGATATTTTCAATAAAATAACAAGAGGTATAATTAAAAATTCTGATTAAAGTATATTTTTAAAGTACATGTATAATTATATAAATTAAAGACAATAGATTCCTGATTAATACATGTAATACAGTATAGTGGGAAATTTTCGTGAGGTTCTAATTTTCGTTATTTTTGTAACATTACTCTATCCCGAAATTTAGAACTGGTGTAAAATAAGATTCAACATTAATTTGTATTGAGAAAATTTCTAAATCGTGAAAATAAATGTCAGCGTTTATGTAACAACTTTAATAGTCATAATGACATTTGGTATGAATTTGCGAAATGTGTACACCGCGAAAATTACCCGCAATAGTCTGTGATGATACAAAAACAACATCTAATAAATAAATCTAACAAGCGTCATGAAGTTATTAAAACAATATTAGTTAAAGCAGTAAGGGTACCAGTATAAAATATTGATGTGGCACTTCAACAGTGTTGACAACTTTGCCTAGTTGCCAATATACCAAATGTAGTTTCAGGACATGGATGTCAAAATGTTTATTCCTGTTTGGCACAACAAAACAAAACAAAGGGGTCCCAAAAAGACATTTACTATGGCATGAATGAAGCATTTGGTGTTTTGAAATTTGGTGAACCAAAATAATAATAAGGCCCATTTACTATAGAAATTTCCCATAGAAATGTAAACAAACACTCAACACAGTGATGCATGGGATCATGTGACATTATAGGTGGGTTGGACCTTTTGGTTATTGATTTTTATTTGTAAATGCAATTTTAAGGCTATAATGGTCAAATTCTCATGTTCACAGAAGGTGTGACCCAGAGTATAGACCTGCTGCATCAAAGTACAACACTAAGCTAAAATATGGTTACAGAGGATCTACTCCGTACATGAAAATTATTAAAGCTTTAATAAAAATTATAAATACAAATAATTAAACAATTCACTCGTGATAAGGATGATTGATATAAACTTAGGCTTGGATTAAATAAAGCATTTCTAACTTATTAAGGCCATAACAAAATAATTTAAAGATTCTCATCTAAATTTCTTGAAAAATATATATGGGGCTGGCAGATGAATTTTATTATTTTTTTTTTAAATCATTCAAAGACAAACCTATATGCTAATAGAAACTTAAAAACAAATTAAGAAATATTGTGTCTTTTTTTCCTACAATATACACATATATTTCGAATATAAAATATTCCTGATATCTAAAATAAATCAAAGACTAGTTGTAATATATGCATAACATATTTGATATGAACATCTTGTGTAAAAAAAACACGCTAGACTGACAAAAACTAATTTAAATTCACAACATTTTGTGAAAAATTGGTCAAGATTTACAAATCATCATGGTTATGACCCTACATAGAGTTTTTCTCAAGTCTCTAACAGATTTTGTCGGAGTCTGTCCTGCTCTTCTTCACTAAAGCCAATAGCTACTAAATAATTCTGTATAGAACCATATCTGAAATAGAAGTCACTTACTTTCCTTAAAGTGCTAGAGAGAGAAATCAAAAGTAATCTTTAAAAGTTCTTCATGTGAACATGCATACTATGAAAATTTCCGTCAAGATTTTCTCAGGAACCGTACATGAGAATGGTTTGAAACTTGGTAGGATGGTTCATAATGACAAACTGTACGTCCTACAGGATTTTGAGAACTGTCAGATATCTACTTCCTGTTTGGGACTTAGGCCAATGTGAAAATATGTGAACATGACTGAAAATTTTTTAAATGTGAGCCTGGTATTCTAAAATCGACAGATGTAAAAATTTAAAAGAAAATGATTTGAAAAGTAGAAGGTCTATAGACCAATATTTGAATTTTAAGAATTGGGAATGCGTTACTTAATTAAACAAACAAACAAAAAACACAAACACATGTACACGGAAAAAAATACTGAGCTAGAACAAATTAAAAAGCACATGTATCAAATAATGAATTATGATGGAGAACAAAGTCTCCTTAAATCCAATCATTGAACTTTATGCTTCCTGCTATAACTGTTCCTTTTCTGGTGCAAACTCACGTTTTATTGATATACTGTAGTAGGGTCCTCATGTTCTCCGGGCGGGCATCTACAAAAGACTCATCCCAGTAATACGTCTCAACGACCTCTTTAAAAACTCTGTCTCGTATGGGCAGTAAACCTTCCTGTTGATAATAGTAAAATAAGATTACAAATTTGTCTGTCGCTTTCCTGTCCTCAATACATTTCCAGTAAAATGGCATGATATGAAAAAATAATGAAAACTTACTATTTGGATAAAAGTGGAATCTTTCATCTGAATAAAAAGCTAAAAATTTGGTTCCGGGTACCAAAGTGGTCGGTAAAAACTACTTCTGATACGTCGTTCGTCCTGATGCGCTTTAATTAAGAGTAAGGAGCATTGTGCAATATGAGGAACTGCTTACTCTTTCTGTGCTTCATGGTTAATTCCTTAATATTTAATGTATGAGTCAATTGAGAGCTCATCGAAATGCTCTCATACTACTACATGAACAGTAGTTTCAGTGACCAAAAGAAACATTGAAAAAAGAAACTAACAAGAGAGCTTTTTGCATTCAGGATGTTCAGCTTAATTAAAACATTTGCAAAAATGATCAACAGACGGTAATGACAATGCTACGAGTACACAGATTAAGGAAAACCTAAATATATGACTATCGTAATCATTGTTAATGTTGGACCATTTTGCTTTTCTGTAAAAAAAAAAATCACCTGAGACAATGCATAATCTTTGATAATATTTTCTTCTGTTTCTCCGAGGACGGAGAGGACTAAAGCAGAGAGGATGCCCGTTCTGTCTTTGCCGTGGGCACAATTTATCATCGCCGGTATGTTGTTTTTGTCCGTCAGCAACTTCAAACCTTAGGTTAAAATGAATAACAAGTAAATCTGTGAGCAAATGAATTATTTTATATCCCAGCTAATACAATTATAGCTGCGGTTCCGTATCTCTTAAGGCTCTTTGGCTATTTTTAAAATCATTTTTGGTCCGCCAATCTGAAAATTTCAAAAAGGATGTTAAGAGCTACGGTTTCGCAGCTATCACTATTATGTCTTGTACAATTATTATGTACAATGCAAAAAAAAGTACGTGTTCGGAGCGTTACAAAATCTGATGCAGTGGACGAAACAGATCCAAAAATACAACATGGTCATTTGAATATTGTTTGATTGTTAGGCAGCAACCATTTGAAATTCGGGGGGGGGGGGGGATTTTTTTGAAAAAAAAAATATTTTGTGTGCAATTTTTTTGAAAAAAAATAAATTGACCTTAACCCAGAAAGAAAAAAATGAGCTTGGGCTACACAGCGTAAACAAAATTGCAAATAAAAAATATTGTTTTCGGTGTCTTTCAAAAAAAAAATTCTCGTCTTAGAAAAATTTTGAAAAAAATAAATTGTCGAGGGGCTAAAATCCATACCCCCTCCCCCCCCAGATTTTCAAATGGTTGCTGCCTCACTAAATAGCATTATCTTGTGGACAGGAAAATTAACCGAAGCCGTTAACAAAATTATATTTCTGGAGTATAAAAATGTTGACACAATAATGACAAATTATAACAATTTTGTGATAATGTCATAAAAAGTTTACATTATCAGTGGTTGTATGAAAATGTCATGAAAACCTTTTTGAAATGTCATAAAATTGGCAACAAAGTCAGAATTTTTTATGAAAATTGTAAAAGTTTTTGCCGCACTGTCAATCAAGTGTTACCAGCGCCCGGGTTTTTTTTTTGTAGACGCCTTTATTTGCATGTTGAAAAAGAAATGAAACATGTGAAAACAGTCAGAACTTTTTAAAATCAAAATTAATACTGAAAGGGAAGGGATTAAAAAGGGAAATCTTTTCCTCCACTTCTGATGCTCCAATTCTAATCTTAACCTACCTGCGCACAGCCCGGCTTGGCTCATCTCTACGATGTCTACATAGCTGCCTGTAATTCCCTGCCGGTTTATCACAGAGACTGCAAAAAGTCGGACAAAGTTCTTAAACCCCGTTTTAAAAACAAAGTCAAATAAAGCTATAAATAACGATATGAATTTAATATACCAAGGTGCTCTCCATAAAATAGTCTTGATATATTTAGCTGTAAAGAAATTGATAAGAAAATGTCTTTGATTCGCGGCTTCGATCTTAGCTACCGGGATCTGTGCTCTGTGCTGGCTCCCGCGGATTTGCTCGCAAAGAACCGGCTCGCCGGGCTTAAACCCGGCTTTCGGTAAAATAACTTTATATAAATTGTAATAACTATCGAGGACTTTGGAACCATTAGCATTCTGATAATCTTTGGACCCTCGTAAATCAATTATACACTTAATTCCATGTTTCTTGAAATCCTCCAGATCAACCGGTTCCATTAAATCGGGCCTAGAAGACCTATAAATTGTCCCTTCCTTCACATTTGGTTGCTTCCCGTGACATAAAACTCGCCAATTATGAATGCAAACACGATCTGGACTTGTTGTAGCCATTATTTCATGCAAATCAATGAAAACTCTAGAGACTTTATCTTTATAATTTTATTTTATCAATTTATTTCCTGATTCGTATTAATTCGATGAAAACGTCCAAGATCAATCGAATAAGCTAGGAGCTACGCGTAAGCAACAGAGGTAAACCAGGTGAAAAAAGAGAAACAGGTGTCCAATACACAAACGTAAACAAAAACAGAACAGCTGGACACACGTGTGTAAAACTGTCAAACTGTGTCATTGTTGTCATGAAGTGTTGAAAAACGATTATCATGTCGGAAAACACAAATAGCGATTCAGACTGTTCCGATTCGGTGGAGGATATAGAATTAAAACCGATTCATTTGACACAGAAAGATGTCCATCCACCTCAGCGCAAAAATCTTGCAAATAATGTAACTGCTGTCGGACGACCCGTTGAAGAATTACCCAAGCAGATTTCTAATTTGAGTGTTAATAATTACATGTGTGAAAGGGTTATGGTATGTATAGAATAGAATGACTAGAGCTAGACAAAATTATGTTACACATACATCATACAATGTACATTATTCAATAGCCTCTATAAGCGTACATGTATTTTACTAGCAGATAAAAAGTATATAAAGCTAGACAAAATGTGCTTGATTTAATAATATTTGTTATACATTTTTATTTTACCACAAAAATATGTATTCCATACATATGAGGATAGTGCATAGATGTCAAAAATGTGGTTAATTAATTTAAGTAATTAAATCATCAAATTAATCATTATTATGATTAGTTAATGATTAGGTTTATTTTGGAATACCAATTAATGTACATGTAGTATACATGTACCTATTGATTGTACTGTAAATTTAGATGTTCAGGCCGAAATGCGCTTTAAATCAAACAAAAGAATTGGAACTCTTTGTTATAGGAGGCGAGAAAGTGATTGAGAATTTATGTACAATTTTGTATCATGAAATAAAGCATTTTTCATTAACTAGAATATAAAAATTGAATGTTGCTTTTTATGGTTTTGTTAATTATTGTTGATATATGTTAAAATTTCGAACAACAACTCATTTAGAAAAGCAAATTGGCTAAAATAACGAAAAATATGAGGTCTCGTTATTTTCTGCTACCTTTTTTGGCCGTACATATGAAATGCATCTTATTGACGAAATTTTAAACTATAATAATATTTCTTCCATTTCATGTCATCGATACGGTGGCACAGCCGAATTTTTTTGTTTAATTCAACATTTAAAACATTGCTATTTTGGCGGGAGAGTCATAACAAAGGTCGAAGTCGAGCACACCAAAAATGATTATGTTAAATATCTGTGGTTTCGTAAACAATTTTTGAGACTTTTTAAAAATGTAACTGGGGCAAAATAATTCTAATAATCAAGAATACATGTAAATAGTGAGTTTGCAAGAAAAAGACAACTAGTTTCCCAGTTTAAAGTACATGTGCCTATATATAAGTACAAAGGTCATTTAAGGTAATCCGTGTTTACAAATAGACCTATTTCTAATAATAGAATGAACACGTGTGCCAGTTCATTTTATAGTGTAAAACACAACAATTTCATTACGATTTACAATTTCATCTTAAGATATTATTCACGGTATTTTTGTGTGTGTTTTTTTTTAAAATGTATGCGTAAAATTCAACAATGCATGTATGATTTATTGAAACCAGCTTTATAATAGACACGCATTCATGTTGCTAACAAGTTTCAAGTGCACAAATTACTGGCACCTCTAATAAATGTAACAATATGTTCAAGTGTTATGCCTAATATGTCAGAGGCGGATCCGGGGATGGGGATGTTCATGGGGCTGGAATAACCCCCCTTTTTGCCTTGAATGTTATATATACACTTATCGCGTAATTTAAAACCACATTTCGTCCACATTTGACATTTGACACCTATGACCCCCCCCCCTTGATTTCGAAAATGTATGGATCCATTCCTGTATATAATGATCCCAACTTAAAATAAAAACGAAATAAACGAAACAATACACATATACGGATATTAATTCGTTGGGGAGGACAGAATTGCTGATTCTGATGATCCAGATTTTTGCCAAACAGTCCTGCATATGAATTTAATTGATAAATAATGTCCTTGTCATTAGTCATTAGAAATAAAGAATTTTTCAACATTTTTCAGCATTTTGTGAAATTTGCTTGTGACAAAATTATCTTAGCAACGAAACAGATGCACAACAAATTTCTAGGGTGGGGTGGGCGTGGGGGGAATCTATCTCCCCAGGCTTAAATAATGCATGCAATCGTACAAGCGACAAATGAAGCAAATCATAAAGAGTTGCCTTTTAAAATTCATACTTGAAAAATTTTATGGGGGCATCATGTAAATGTATGTATACTCTTAGATAAATACGGAATTTCTATTTCATGAGCAGCGAGATGTTAGTTTGTTATAGCGTTTTTGTATTGTCTTTCTTCACCGGATTTGACAAAACGTAAACGAATATCCTTGACAATGTGAAGTATGTATTTTATACTTCAACAAGCAAAAACTGCTTACCCTTCCAGAGAACCTGGGCTTACATTCGTTTCTTATTGGGGTTTGTGAGTTTTTTGTGTGTTCGTCCTTTCTCTATATAGTCATGACAATGAAAAGAAAGTATAATTTGTATTATTAGCCGATTTGGGGAATTATGTTCTGATCTTGTAAATGGTATCTTAGAAAATCGAAAAGTAACAAGACATGACATAAAGTACAAATACTTTTTTTTAAATGAAGCTGTATTATTTAATTATTTTATTATTTATTTAGTAAGTTTTTAAAAGTAGAATTATAAGTAGACGAAGATGCTTGTAGGTTATTGAATCTTGAGCTGCGTACAGTTCTAGGCATTTAGGATCATCACGTTCGTCACGTTCGTCTACACCTAAAATGTAAAAAAAGGTATTTAAGCATAAACTACTACAATAAGTACACAAAGGGAGCATTTGATTTTTTTTTGGGGGGGGGGGGGGCTATGGTAAAATTTTAAATTAAAAGGCAGGATGCCAAAAATCATGAAATAAAAAGGTAGGAGACGTTTTTGAAATAAACAAAACGAAGGATGCAGTTTTTGAGGAAAATTTATGATATACTTAAAATTTTTTTAAAAATGCCCAAATTAGCCCGCAAAAAAAAAATCCAAACTCTATTTTTCCGAGAAAAAAAACCAGGATGAAAATATCCGTAGCCCCCTATAAAAATCAAATGGTTACCCCGTCGGGAACTTTCTATATATGATATAACAATGGGGTAAATGATTTGCATATAAAGTACATAACACTTAGTCAGGGTAGAGGGTCGAGGGGTTCGAGCGACCCCCCCCTTTTCTGAAGAAGAATAAAGGTCGATAAAAATCCACGGATAATTGATCGTGCGCTTTTAAAGTCTGAGAAATTTTGTCTGAATAACCAACATTCGAATCCCTTCTTAAAAAAATCTGGCTACGGGTATAATATCAAACAGCAACATTTTATTATTTTTGCATAATCTTGCATGGCCAAAAAAAAACCTTGAAACTTTCCCTTCTTACAGATCAATCTTCTTTTGTTGTGCTACATCACAGTCATATTTTCAATCAAAATTAATTATTTATAGGGGAAATCTCAAAATTAAATTAGGTAGCAATAATTTCATATTTAATTTAAAGTTGAAATATGTGCATAAAACTGCACATGAAGCAAAAATTGGCTGAAAAGCAAAATTACAAAACGTGAAAACAAGAAAGAACAATTATCTTTAATCAGAATACCAATTAAATGATCCGTTATATAATGTTAAAATATGTCACTTCAAGTCAAACACACCTAAAGACTAATCAGGCGTTTTCTTATTATTTCCCCTGATAAATCCTAGCAACGGGGTATTAAAAAGTGCTACCTTTTTTGGCCGTACGATAGATTTCCTTTTTTCCAACGGATTCATGTAGAATAATATATAACCCTTTTATTTGACATAACGGCTAGGTGGCACAGCCGAGAAAAATTGTTTAAACTGGCTTGGAAACTTTGTTATTTGTAGTTCCGGTATTGTATGTCTTCTCACTTCTGACATAATATTCGACTCAATTGTATGAATAAATATATGTTTATTGTTTGTTCTTAAAGATAAATTATATTTGAACTCACCGATATGTAATATGTACGTCCGCAACAACGTAGATCACTCCAAGACTGCTTTGTTTGGGCCCACTTGAATCACTTGTTTACATCACGGAGATTATGCAAACACAAAAGAGGGAAATATAAGAGGGAGATAATTTTGAGAAAGCATATTCCGGCCTGTGTTAGGGTATTCTATTCACTGAAAAATTTCATAATCATGACAACTATGGAAATTTTTATAACACTTTTTGCATTTAATATCACAATTAATAATTGAAAATAATGATTTATATTTTTTTGTTTATAGTTATGTTAGTAATATGTATATGAATTAATTTAAGATATTCTAATCATCACTAAGAAAAAATAAATTTATAGTAATAGATATTAATAAATGTATATTTAGTTAACATTCTAAGGATTAAGATTAAAATGGTTTTACTTTGAGCACACTGTGCCATTGTGTGCATTGACTTATTCTTTTAGGAATGACCACAGTATTTTTTCTGTCTATGAAGAAATAATATTTTAAAAGTTATTTGAAATAGACAGAAAAAAATATTGTTGTCATTTCTTATATATTAATTACCTGTTTTCACAATTCAGAAATCAAATGATTATTAAAGAAAAAATATAAAACAATTTATGAATCAAAATCCTCATTTTGAACCCCACCTGTCCAAAAACCTCATCCATTGAAAAATAACACAAGTTTTCAAATTGTAAGCAGATCATCTGAATGTTTTATTTCATGTTCTTATCTTTAGCATGTTTTAAGCACGTAGATTGATCTTGATCTAAATCAATTTACATAAATTTAATAATAATATATTATTTCATTCTAGCTAACAAAACAACCAAACAATGTTGACCAAAGACACGATGGGGAACATACATTTCCTGCAGTCATTCCACTTAATGTTGGGGGCATCAAATACATTACACGCCTCTCTACGTTACGGAAATATGACGACTCCATGCTAGCTGCCATGTTCAGTGGCAGACACTGTGTAGACAAAGATGAATATGGGAATTATTTTCTTGACAGCAATGGACAAGTCTTTTCCTATATTTTGGATTATTTGAGAAATGGGAGCATTCCACCAAATGAGGTTTCTTTAAGTGTTTACAAAGAAGCTAATTATTTTGGACTTCATGAACTCGTTGAGCAGTTGCAGTTTCGACCTGATATAGCATCTATGCATGTTAAAGAAGCTCATAGACTAATGTTTCCTAATTATTTTGCTGTGAAACAAAATGTTATTAAAACTGCAATGGAAAATGCAATACCATCACGTCAGGGAGACGTCATCATTAATATGTTCAAAACTGAGTTTGTTCCAAGAGCTCCTAACTTCAATCCAAAGCACGGATGTGTTGCAGAGCAGGCCCACATAAGGATTGGCCCCTGGGAGGGGTCTGGGGATGAGGAAATGTTTATAAAGTGTCTCGAAAGTGACTTCCTTGAGGAGGGCTTCAATCTCAAACCACATGATACCAAAAGAAAATGTCGTTACTATCATGGGCAGACATGTCCAAAATTTATCTACAAACTGTCTTTTATATTCTAGTTCTTTATAGCTTTATACATCTAGGATTTCTCGATTCATTGCATTAAGTTTTATTAATGCCCAGGAACAACTAAAAATGTTACTGTGCTTCCCTCATCCCATAAGCCGAAAAATATTATGATTATTGCACTTTTATTATATCATTTGTGATTCAATTTAACATTTACAAAGGGATAATTATTTTATTTTCATTACATATCTACTAATGTTAACATGTACATATCTTATTTAGCTTTTGCCATAGAGTTTTTAGCTGCAGATTTTATCATATCATTTACATAATTAAAATACCTCTCCCTTCCATCAAACCTTTTTCAATACAAACTTTTAAGTATATACATGTACTTTATGAAAATATTTTGATGAAATATTGGGGGCTTTAATGTGATAGTCATTTTAAATATTATACATGTGTGTTAATCTTGTACATGTATATATTTTTTTTATTCTTTGGCATTTTACTCAAAACACATGCACTGACCATGGTCATTTTATATTAAAAACCTTGAACCTTAATCTCTTAGAAAATGTCCACATAACAAGATTACTTTTGAACAATGCAAAAATTTTATAGATTTTTAAATTTAAACATGTTAAATGAGATCAAGCTGTACATATAAGAAAAGTTATTTCGACCTTTTAAATATCAGTTATTCAACTCAAATGATCTTTGAATTTAAATGGATTTCACATGTTGATAAAAAATCTGTTTGAATTTCAATAAAAGACAATTTTACTATGTGTACACTGAATGCTAATATATTAAATACTCATCAATAATTTGTCTGCAATGAAGGGGAGATAAATCAATATTTTCTTCACAAATAACTCTTTCGCATGATTTATGCATGTTGTATATACTTTTCCGGAAGAAATGTTTTTGATTATTTTTTACTACAGTAAAGAATGCTAATTCTTTGTACAAGAGTAAATTTGTGCATGCACTCAAAAGTACTTAAGAATTTGAGATTTTTCTCTTCCACATGTACGTTGTACAATGTTCATGTGTATATAACATAGATGTTGTATAAGTTATATTCCAAACAACGCCAAACTGTTTTTGTCTCGCCTGCGAAGCAGAGCGGGACATAGGTGTTACTTTACCGGCGGCGGCGGCGGCGGCGACGGCGGCGTTAACTTTTTGGAAAAGTTTTATGAGCACCTCCATATCTCAAGAACTATAGGTCCTGGGTTGATGAAACTTGGTATGCATATGCCCCAGTAGTAGCTTAGCACAGTTGCATCCCCATCTTTTGACCTTGACCTTGATTTTCCGGTTGAATGACTTTGACAATTTTCAATACATATAATAGCAATGAAAAAGTTTTGCGAGCACCTCCATATCTCAAGAACTATAGGTCCTAGGTTGATGAAACTTGGTATGCATATGCCCCAGTAGTAGCTTAGCTCAGTTGCATCCCCATCTTTTGACCTTGACCTTGATTTTCCGGTTGAATGACTGACAATTTTCAATACATATAATAGCAATGAAAAAGTTTTGCGAGCACCTCCATATCTCAAGAACTATAGGTCCTAGGTTGATGAAACTTGGTATGCATATGCCCCAGTAGTAGCTTAGCTCAGTTGCATCCCCATCTTTTGACCTTGACCTTGATTTTTTGGTTGAGTTACTTTGACAATTTTCAATACATATAATAGCAATGGAAAAGTTTTGCGAGCACCTCCATATCTCAAGAACTATAGGTCCTAGGTTGATGAAACTTGGTATACATATGCCTCAGTAGTAGCTTAGCACAGTTGCATCCCCATCTTTTGACCTTGACCTTGATTTTCCGGTTGAATGACTTTGATTATTTTTATTGCATATATTTGCAATGTTTAAGTTCTATAAACATCTTTTGATCTCAGAAACTGAAAATCCATGTAAATTCAAAATAAAGTGGAAGTAAGAAAGAATAATTGTTTCTGATGGTGCCGGCAGGCGAGACATACTTTAGTGTTAACTCTTGTTTAAATCTTCAGGTGGTCCATATGCACTTTTAGTTATTTCGAGCTTTTAAATATCAGTTATTCAAATCGAATGATCTTTGAATTTAAATGGGTTTCACATGTTGATCTAAAATCTGTTTGAATTTCAATAAAAGACAAGTTTACTATGTGTAAACTGAATACTCATATTAAATCCTCATCAATAATTTAAAATTTATCTGCAATGAAGAGGAGATAAATCAATATTTTCCTTGCTAATAACTTTTTTACATGTTTTATGCATGTAGTGTAGATTTTCTGGAAAAACTACTTTTATTTTTACTTAATGTATAGCATGTATAGTAAAAAGAATTTTATCAATGGATTTGTCTCAATTAAGAGTAAATTTGTACATGCACAAACAAGTGTTTTATTCTTCTTCATGTACCAAATGTACAATGTACATATATTAATGTAAATGTTGTTAAGTTTGTATTCCAAATAATGCCAAATTGATTTTATTATCTTGAGATGATCCATATGTATATTTGCCATGTGGAGACTTACATTGTACTAATTGCATATTAATTTTTAAAATCCTATTTACATATGTGAAATAAGTAATTACATGCATACAATTATATTTTATTTGATCATTCATTATGAAATCATAAATGATCATATGAGAAAGAAAATTTTATGTTTAGTCCTCAATTGTTAGGTAATATATTTTTCATTTTCACTGTCTCTGGGTTAACATGGGGTCAAAAGTTGACAAAGAGTTTTATTCTTAAACCATCAAAGGTTTATATGCAAGGACGGTCATTAGTTTTTTGGGTGAGTGCCATAACCAGGGGGAGATAATTGGGTCATTTTTAAAGATCTAAAGAAAATTATAATATGAACTGTTATATTTTTCTACTTTCCTTTGTGTTGTATGATTTAAAGATCTTCTGTGTCTTTTATAATGTGACAGCATGATATTTTAGTTAAGATTTTTCTGAGTACATTAGCTATGTAAGAGTCATTTAAAAAGAAGCTTTAAATATTGTTAACAATTCTCATGTCAGTTGAAATTGTAAAAAAAAATGTATCATTATGTAAAATTTTTAGTCTTTTAGTGCCGTACATAGGTTTTTGTAGCATTAATCATGTTAACATAATAATTAGGTACATGTTAGAAATCCATCAGGTTAGACGTCTAAGTCTGGGGCAGATCCAGAATTTTTTTAAAAGGGGATGAGTGGGGTGGGGTCCGCATAACCAGTATGCCAAGTTCCCATACAATTTTTTTTAGGAGGGGTTTGATCAAGGGTTGATTTTCCAAATATTCCTTATTTTGATAGTGCTTAACCAAATTTCAGCTCTTTTTTACCTATATTTTTCAATTTTTTTCGTCCAAGGGGGGTTTGTTCGAACCCCTCAAACCCCCCTGGCTACGGGTATGCCTGTGTATCAGCCTTTATAAATTGATCATTTTGTCTCCAATGATAAAGTATTTTTTTGCATAGACATATCACTTACTATATTTATTTTGAAAGAAGCAATATCACATAATAATACATGTAGCTAATTCTTAATTTAGCCAAATTTAAATAATTCATTCTTTAACTGCACTCAAATTTATGTTTTAGCACAATTTGTTTTTGCAGTTTTGGTTATCAGCTTGAAATAAATGCTAAAATTTGAACCTTTGCCAATTTAACCATTTTATGGCATTGTGATTGAAAATGGCAAATTTAATTCCAACCTACATGTTCATGACGTTTAATGTTTGTTGTATTTATTGTGATACTCTTAAGAATTCCCCATGTTTTGTTTTTGTTAGGTGTTACAAAAATATGTTAATTGATAATTTTCATTGTTATTAATAAATATGGAAAAAAATCTTGCTCATTATTTGACAAGTTTAAACTGAAATCACTAAATACAAAGGCAAATAGCTTTACCTGGACTTTTCACACTTAGCAATGGCCTATTGGTGATATTGGTACACTATATTTGCAGACATGTAACAGATCTTTTCATGACAAAGCTGGAGACTGGACAAAAAAAAAAGTGGGAGATTTGTTTAAAACCCTCTAAAATTGCAATTTTAGCCAGGATAATAGCTGTAGCTATAGGCTATAGGTGCAATAGACTTTCAGTTACTGACCAATCAAATGCTGGCTTGGTGGTCAAGTTGCCTCCTCACATATCAATTCAGGTATCAATACAGCTTCACAATATAGTTCCTTTTCAGAGATTTTACATTTTGGTCGCTTTAACAAACATCTATAACACCAACAAAAACTTGAGGATAAAAATTTCATGGTAGCATACACTACATATGGTGTCCTTGCACAATTATTTATTCTGTTCTGTAGTTTCAGAGGAGTTCTGCTAACTGAGGATTTTCAGCAAATTTCTCAGATCAAAGGGCTGTAACTCCCACAAAAATTTGAGGATAAAATTTCCTGGTAAAATGCACAAATACATTAGGGGTGCTTTCCATCATGCGGTGCGTACCGGTTGAACCGGACAATTTTAGTGTCGTCACCGGTTTGTCTGGTTCGTATTTTGTTGTAAATCATTTGCACCAAACCAGATAATGGAACACGAATCTGAGGTTCAACTGGTGCGATCCGCATAATGGAAGCACGCATGGTGTTCTTTCTACATACTAAGTTTTGTTGAATTAGGTTTAGTAGTTTAAGACGAGTTGCACCGACAAACATTGTGACGGACAGACAGATGTACAAGACATAAAAAAAATACCGGTTTGTCTTCCCACCAAAGTGGGAGGGGGATAAATAATGGTACATTTGTTTGTAGTTGTATTTAGGGAACTATGGTTAATGACCTGATTTTTACCAGAAACAGGAGAAATTAAAATCATAAATTGTTTTATTTCACATAACAACAAAAAACAACAACTGACAATAATATTTGTGTATTTTTATACCTAGTAGTTGCAGATTAAATCATAGTTCAAATGCCCAAAAATATAAAATATATAGAACAAGAATATTTCAATAATGTTGTTGTATAAAGGGAACTATGGCAACTAACCAGATAACAGTTCGAGTAAATTTTCAGTTACAAGCATAATGTCGGTCAAATATGATTCAGAAAGATGCCAAAAGTAGCCTATAATTACATGTACAAAACAATGTATAAAGAAATGGAGCAGTCACACACAACAGTTGATCTCCTGTAAATGTTAAAATGTACGGTAGGTAAAAAAGACCTTATTTTGGAATGTCTGTTGGTTACTACCCAAGATGTACCCATTGACCAAATATCATCAATCTACTCCTTACAGTTGCAGAGATATAAACCTTAAACAAAACATAAAACTGAGTCATTCATGTGAAAAATGTAGGTGACCTAGTTTTGGTGTGGATATTGAGTAACATTCAAGGTGTACCCACTACCAAATATCATGATGAGTATTTGCTTAGTTAATGAAACAAACAAAGACCATTACAAACATACATATGAACACACAAACAAACCAAACACTATATCCCAATCTGAATAAAATCAAATCTATCAATTGTTCCCATCTGTCTCTGCATTGTAAATCTGAAGACATCCGATCTTACTTTTTGTTCTGATGACCTGGTGGAATCCTCTGGATTTATCATAAGAAGTAGTGCTTCCAAAATCTTGGAAGCTGCAATCTGATTGGTCAATTCAAAAGGTCATCAGAACAGAAAGTAAAGTGGGATGATCTACCATGCAATGACAGTATGGAACAATTGATAGATCTGATTTTAATCAGATTGACTAATATCCCTTCCCAAACCCGTTGGATTATAAACAATTTAATCACAAATACATGGCACTGTATTAATATACTCTCTATATTTCACAATAAAAGAATTTATATTCCTGAGCATTCTTACATATCACAGAACATTTGTTCAAGGTTAAAAATATTTTACACAAAACTATCACAAAAAGTGTGTAGAAATTAAAAATATCCACTAGCATTTGCAAAAACTTGATGAAAATGTTTTATACAAATCTATCATTTACCAGTTTGGTTCGAAATAATAAAAGAGCGGTGTCTCCTGGTTCACTGGCACATATTTGTTGGAATTGCATGGTAATGATTAACAAGTAAACAAAATTTCATGAAAATCAGACCTAATATTGACCAGAATTCAGTTCTAATGCAAAAGTAAACCTGAGATGTAGTTGATGAGTGAACCAATATAGTATGTCCATCAACAAACAGTGCAAAGAAATTAAAAAAAACGAAGGAATGTGTCCATAGGCTACAGATGCCTTGCTATGCCATAAACAGGAAGTGAATTCCCGCCATGTCTGAAAGTTGCTTAGGATATACAGTTTGTAATACTGACACAATCCTACCAAGTTTAAAATCATTCTTATGTATGGTTTCTGAAAAAAGCTTGACGGAAATTTGTATGAACAGACAGACATGAGTAAAACTTAATGGACCCGACATGTCGTTGGGGGGGGGGGGTGGGGACATTAAACAACAAATGCACACAAACATTTGCAAATCTATCACATAGAATAAAGAGTTTAAGAAAATAATTCAAATTCTACACAAGACCATGTTGTTCAAGAATCAACCAATCATTAACTTTCTTCTTCCTCATCACTGTTCCCTTCATTCACAGGTTTTGATTGGTTGCCTGCAGTCAGCTGACGTAGAACTAATTTCTTATAAACTCCTCCCTTAGCTATGAGTTCGTCATGTGTTCCACTTTCTGCTATACTACCCTTCTCTATAACTATAACCTGTCAAATTGATAAAATGTTATGAATGTCCATTTACTATTATTTAAAATCTTCATAATTTGTAATGATAATCACCAGTACTTAAGAAAATGCTAAAAATCATTTACTTAGTGTTCTGCCCAGAAATTTTTAATAGAATCTTGGTATTTGCAATTTTCAATATAAAATGTAACATCTTTTGGTTTAAAATTATAGCATCACAATCATGGAATATATTAGTGATAATCTCAGGTAGCATCACATTGCCAAGATGCTACAAGGGCCTGGGGAGAACACTCGTACTGATTTTACTGTAGTGAGATACTTGTACAAGACACAATTCCAAAAAAACCCAAAAGCTGAAAAGGATAATTTCATATTGCATTGTATACTGCAAAAAAAACTTGTCCGATTATCTCCCCTGAATGATATTCAACAACACCATGCATATCTGATGTACTTCCTCCATATAAAGTTTCATAAAAATCCATCACCTTTTTTAAGAGAGATTTTGCGCTTTTCTTTATAACCCCACACTTTGTTTGCGAGGATATAACAAAGTAAAGTTTAAAAATAAGTTTTACATTATTTTTCCTCAGTATCATTTGATTGCAGGTATAAACAAAAATTTGGGGTATAACAGTGAACAAAAACAAATTCATGTCCACACCTGCAACTCAGTTCAAATTTTGTTACCTCAAAACGGGAGGTAATTGAGTAATATTAAAGAAAGCTCCAGCGTAAGGTTTTCACGGAAACATTAAGGTTCTCCTTTTGAGTGACTGTTTTCCATTTTTCTTACTTTTGATGCATTTCTGACAGTAGATAATCTGTGAGCTATCACAATAACTGTTCTGGACTTCATGGCTCTGTCTATGGCTTCCTGTACTAAATGTTCACTCTCTGCATCTAAGGCACTTGTAGCCTGAAATTATGAATAAATCAATCAAAGTTTTAAATATAATGACCATAATGACTGAATACGCCATTTCCGAGATAGGACGGAATGGCTAGTTTTCCCGGGGGTGATTCTTTTATTAGATTTTTTTTAAAGCATGTCAACTTCCAGTGCACGAATGAGCAAAGGGTATAAATAAATATGTTTTGTTATTTATTAACGATGGAATCTGAGATTTTAGTAATTTTTCTACACAGGTAAGAAAACTTGTACAATTTATTGAAGTATTTACCGTTTACAGAAATATTATTGTTCTCATAATTCCACAGACGCTTTTGCGTAAGCTTATGGGGCAGCAAACCAGTTTGCTTCAAAAACTGGTAAAGTCACGTGATAATTCTATCTAATTGAGGGAATTTTCCGGAAAAGCAATGAACTCGAAAATTGCCTATTGGTTTGTTAGGTGTAAATAGAAATAACTGAATTCTGAAAACAAGTTACTTAGGGCAGGTAACTGACAACTTTGACAGGAATCTTTGACAAAGCGTTTGTTTGTGCTTGTCTATTTCATGTTTTCTTTTCCTTGTTTACAAAGGGGGTCTACATTTGACTATTTCAGGACTTGCTTTGAATTATATGCATTTTACTTAAAC
This sequence comes from Arcuatula senhousia, assembly GCA_963971305.1. Lineage (NCBI taxonomy): Eukaryota > Metazoa > Mollusca > Bivalvia > Mytilida > Mytilidae > Arcuatula > Arcuatula senhousia. The sequence continues at coordinate 63,754,878 of OZ020308.1, forward strand.
CATGGGGAAATTGCAGAACTAGGAGCAGCACCTACTGGACTGGTTGTGAAGGCTGCTGGCGGTTTTCCATTGAGGTTTTTATAAATTACCACTTGTTATTTGAGCTGTGTCTCGTACATTTATTCCACATCTCATTATTTTCTATCTACTTGGTAATTTAAAACTTAGAATACTTTACATATTGAACTCAACATTGGAGAAATTCTAAATTCTAATTACCCCTCCTGAGTGATACCGTATAACCGGTAATTTTTGCGGTGTGAAATTTTTGCGGATTGGGTTGAAAATTCTGGAATTTTATTTTTGCTGATTTTAATTTTTTGCGGTTTTATATTTTCAATAAAACTTAAATGTGTCTGATTGTGTATATTTTTTTTGTAAATTAGATTTATTACTATTAATGAAGATTGCTCAGCTCTACGATTATCCCTTGTGTACAATGTCTTACCAGCTGATTTTTTAAAAAGTTTATTATTCATTGAATGATTTGTTTCTAGAACAAAAGAAAAGCCGACTTCTTTAATCCTTAATTAATTAATTAATTAATCTTTAATCCTTGATTAGGTGTCATCATTGGCCATTATGTAAACATAAACGGCTTTTTCAATCATTTAAGGTAATACATGTAAACAATTTTCACACCGGTTATAAAAGATCAATTGATTCTGGTATTACCCCATTCACTGATCCTCGATGCTGGATTTGGCTTCCTTGTTGGAACGTTTTGGTTTTGAGTACTTTTCGTTTTCAACAGTTTTGGAATTTGACCTTCCAATGTTTTGATTCAAATGCTACTGATGAGAGGTTTCTCCTTGAAATATCGAAATTGAGCATATCCAAATTAATCGTTTTCATCTGCGTTTTGGTATTTGTTATTTTCACACCTCAGTGAAATTATACTTAAGATCATGTCAGACATAAAATACATGTATTTCATAATTTTATGCGATTTTAATTTTTGCGGTCGAGTATCAACCGCGAAATAACGCAAAAATTAAATTACCGCAAAAATTACCAGTTATACGGTATGTTGACAGAGGAAACAAGGCATATCATTGTCAAATTTCATAACAATTGGCCAACCAGCACCACAGTTATTGTGGAAACAAATAACATATTTATTTTTTTCCCCTTTTGGGCCTCTAATTTCTTAAGAATCGGGTGGGGGGGGATGGACCCCCAAATCATTCCCATTCATCCTTTAATGGTATGAAACACTAGAGTGAACTTCTAAAGCACTTGGTGAAGCAGAAGAAAAGTTATTGCAGGAACAAACAGAGAGTAGCATTTTTTCCCCTAATTTTTACATGAAACAAGAGGCTCCCAGGAGCCTGAATCGCTCACCTGGTCTTGATGTTGACCCTATACTTTTGTAGAGCTAAATGAGCTGAACATTTAAGCAAGCAACAGCTTTTCTCTACCTGCAATAGTTTTCATTCTATAGGCCAAAAACACCATTTTTCACCTATAAGGGGCCATAACCCCTATAAGGAGTCATCTGACAACTTTGACCCTATGGAGACTTTTGTAGAGCTATATGAGCTGAACATTTAAGCAAGCAACAACTAATCTCTATCTGCAATAGTTTTCATTCTGTAGGCCAAAAACATTAAAAATCGCTTTTTTCAGGGGCCGTAACCCCTATAAGGGGTCATCTGACAACTTCGACCCTATGGAGAATTTTGTACAGCTAAATGAGCTGAACATTTAAGCAAGCAACAGCTAATCTCTATCTGCAATAGTTTTCATTCTGTAGGCCAAAAACATGAAAAATCAAATCGCTATTTTTCATGGACCGTAACCCCTATAAGGGTTCATCTGACAACTTGGACCCTATGGAGAATTTTGTAGAGCTAAATGAGCTGAACATTTAAGCAAGCAACAGCTAATCTCTATGTGCAATAGTTTCCATTCTGTAGGACAAAAACATGAAATAAAAAGCTTCGCCGAGCGCAGCATGATACGACCGCAACATGTTGAACTCTGTACGTTTTAGGCCTAATATGGATAGTCTATTGTTCTGGACACATGCAGCCCATGGTGGACTGACACAGGTTTTTGACACATGCTTCTCTGATGGACTTTCGACCCAGGGGGTAAAAATATAAATTTTGAATGTTGTATTCTACTCTTTAAAAGAATAATGTTTGGGGAAAAAATTAAAAATCGAACCAGAATTTTCTTAAAATAATGATTACAGCCCCAAAAATTTATTCTTAAATTTAGAATCGCTACCTGACAAGAATTAATTTGCAAAATTTTTTTTCAAAATCGGACCACAAATAAAAAAGCCCCATTTGGCCCCTAATTACGTAATAGGGGGAAAAAGGGGGGGTCACAAAAATTAATTCTTAATTTGGTATTCGCTATTTGACAAGAACAAACATGCAAAAAAATTTTTCAAAATCGGACCAGAAATAAAAAAGTTACAATTATGGTCCCTAATAACGTAACAGTAAAAAAAGGGGACACAAAAATATATCTGCTACCCCGTAGCAGGAGATTCCGAGCCTACCTTGGAATTCCGAGCTATTTATTCGGAGTTCCGAGCTCAATCATTCGGAAAATGCTGATTGAGCTCGGAAGTAGCTCGGAAAAGTTAAACTTTGGTTTTTTATAGCTCGGAAAATTGGACTTTGTTTTTTTCCAGCTCGGAAATAGCCCGGAAAGTTTGACTTAGAATTTTCTTAGCTCGGAAATAGCTCGGAAAATTGGACTTTGTTTTTTTCCAGCTCAGAGAAAGCTCGGAAAATTGGACTTAGTTTTTTTCCAGCTCGGAAATAGCCCGGAAAGTTGGACTTAGTATTTTCTTAGCTCGGAAAAGTCGACTTTGTATTTTTATTACCTCGGAAAATTGGACTTAGTTTTTTTTCAGCTCGGAAATAGCCCGGAAAATTGGACTTAGTTTTTTTTCAGCTCGGAAATAGCCCGGAAAGTTGGACTTAGTAATTTCTTAGCTCGGAAAAGTCGACTTTGTATTTTTATTACCTCGGAAAATTGGACTTAGTTTTTTTCCAGCTCGGAAATAGCCCGGAAAGTTGGACTTAGTGTTTTCTTAGCTCGGAAATGTCGACTTTGTATTTTTATCACCTTGGAAAATTGGACTTAGTGTTTTCTTAGCTCGGAAAAGTCGACTTTGTATTTTTATCACTTTGGAAAATTTGACTTACATTTTTTTCATCTCCAAGTTCATGTTTTTCTCGTTATTTTTTGTCCAAATGTTCTTGTCTTGTTTCAGTTTTTGTGTTGTGTTCTTGTTTATCTGTATTTGTAAATTATTGGAATGCTGGATGCACTTCTGTTTTTAGGTAAAACTAGAAAGATACTGGTAGTTAGAATGGTTACCGAAAGAAAACCACTTTTAAAGTATACTGATTAGTAATGGTCACTGACAGATAACAACCCACATTTTGTTGAACAGGATGTGGATGTTTGACACACCCAAAAATGGACCCAAGCATAAAGGACCACCATTTAGGCTAAATACCAAATATCAAATGCCTATGATTGATACTTGCTGAGAAATCTGTTATGGAATGTATGGACAACTGGACCTCCAGCCAAGCATTCATCATACTGTTCATAACCTGTGTTCCATTTCATGAAATCCTGGTAAAAATCAACTTGAAACTCCATCATCAGATTCTGCATAAAAAAGCATGAGACAAATGAAATAACTTTGTATAGCCTAAATGTACAAAAATTGGCCAAATATAGAAAAACATGAATTTTGTTAAACAGGAAGTATACGTCTGACAAACCCAATAGGAGATCCCACAATATGGGACGTCAACATTAGGATGCTTTACGAATATCAACATGATTCACCATACTATAACCCATTTTCACTATCATGAAATTCAGGTAAAAATAAATATTATATCAAAAGCCATATTTTGACCTTAAAGCCAAGTCTGTATAGATGCTCATTATCAAGTAATCACAGAATATTGTAAAGCTGTAGATAGACAAAAACAACCAGCAATCAATTAATAAATCATATTATTGTAACAGGACTGAAAGTAATGTTATGGCATTCAACTGCATCTTTGTGTTTGAAGGGACAAGACTTGAAGTTGCTGGATGATGAAGTAAAATAAAAGTACTAAGGCTGTCAGACTTTACTAATGGATAGTCAATTTTCAACATACAAATTAGCAAACATGTACAATTAATAAATAAAGTTCTTCTCCAATGTCTAAGTATCTTCTTGGTTAAATAGTTCACATGAGTAAACATTGTCTATGTATTATCAGTGGTCACATCATCTCGGGCCTCCAGATCCACAGCAGCTACTCGTGTTTCTTCCTGTGTAGTAATTTTTTATCCCTGGTCTTTCTGTTTCTTAAAAGAAAAAATGTGTTCTTATTTACAACATTGAATAAACTTTAGTTCATTTATGCAACAAAGGAAAATATAGTATTCATTACATTACACCAAAATTACAATATATTTATTACCTTGGTAATAGAAGTTACAAAATATGCAATTGTCAAAAAATGACGGATTTTGTTTAACAGCAAGTAGGTGAGCAACCTTTAATTGAATCACACAGTATGGAACCCCATGCTGTTGTTTAACAGCAAGTAGGTGAGCAACCTTTAATTGAAACACACAGTATGGAACCCCATGCTGTTGTTTAACAGCAAGTAAGTGAGCAACCTTTAATTGAATCACACAGTATGGAACCTCATGCTGATGCATACCAAATTCCAAGAAGTTGTGATTGGTAGATGCCGAGAAAGCTTATGAAATTATTTCGTATATGTCTAGTCTAGGTAAATACCTGTAATAGTAATATGTAGACTTTGGTAATGAAGCATTATCTTCTACTTCATAGAGGTTGTACTGCTTTGGGGATGTCCAGCTGCAAATTAATAAAATCAGGAAGTCATAAATGTTATCATGTAAATTGCATATCTATAGTTATAAAAAAAGCATATAATATGAGAAAAAATGACATGTTCATGTGTTGATTGAACAAACAATGACAAATAATGTTCATATCAGATTTTGTACAGGTGTTGGTTTGTCATTGGGGTTTGTTTTGTCATCCTTTACCAGATTTGATGTGCAGAATTGACTGTTAGCAATGGAACAGATGTGTTGAAACAAGCCTAACATGTAACCTTCCAGAGCACTTGAATTCAGTCTTGTTACGACTTGACTTGGTGATGTTGATTGCTAGATTAATGCAAAGGTAAATCTGGGTGTGACAGACGAATAAATTGACTGAAAAACTGTATGTCCTGCCAACTTTCATTTTGTCATACAAGTAGTAATGTTACTCTGACTGCCCTTTGTCCTTTTTTTGACATGTGTATAAATTATCTCTTAATACCTCGTATGTAAAGAAAAATCAAAAGATGACTCTGTAGGGTCTGTTTCCGTGATAGTTTAATGTTACAATTAGGTACAGCACATAACCAATCCTTATTTTTCTGTTGACAGACGACTTAAGCTCTTTGTTGTCCATCATAATGTAAATCTGAAATCATATAAAATATATAAGTTCATACATGTACCTTGAGACATTTTAAAATCATGAATATAGATAAACAGGGTATTATAAATAGAAAAGAAACAGCCTGAATTGTTTTGAAAGAATGATATTAAAACATTATATATCCATTGCTACTGAAATAAAAGTGTTTAGATCCTGCAGTTTCAATTGATAAAAGTGAAAGTGAAAACTTGTCCATCTTTTAAATTATGTGTAAAAAGAAAACGTTATGGATTATAGGTTTCTTTTCTATTTATAATACCCTGTTTATCTATATTCATGATTTTAAAATGTCTCAAGGTACATGTATGAACTTATATATTTTATATGATTTCAGATTTACATTATGATGGACAACAAAGAGCTTAAGTCGTCTGTTATAAATTATAGCATTTGACACTGTTTGGAGGACAGGTCTTTTTTATAAGATTCTTCAGAAAAATTTTCCTCCTAAAATCTCTAGGATTCTTATTTCAATGTATACTGATACATTATATCGAATTAAATTTGGAAACGGTTTAAGTCAAAGCTGTATATCTGAACGTGGGGTTAAGCAAGGAGATGTGCTGAGCCCTATTCTGTTTAATTTCTTTATAAATGATTTGGTTAATCATTTAAATCAGCCCAATACTGATCCAGTGGTCATTGGTAACTCCTCTTTTAATATACTCCTATATGCTGATGACATTGTTTTATTGTCAGAAAGTGATTTAGGTTTACAAAATTGTCTGAATAATTTAGAGTCCTACTGCAAATCATGGAAACTTGAAGTAAATACAGAAAAATCAAAAGTATTAGTATTTAACTCAAATGGTAAAACATTCAAAAATGCATTCAATTTTAATAATTCTGTAATTGAGACTGTAACTGAATATACTTATTTGGGAATATCTATGAAATATAATGGTAATTTTAATGCTGCAATCGATATTTTAATCGATAAAGCAAGGAAAGCATATTTTAAGATTAAAAAATGTGTTGGTCTCAATAATCCCTGTAGACTCCTAGAAAAACTATTTGACTCTCTTGTTTCTCCTATTTTACTTTATTGTTGTGAAATTTGGGGCATAGATTTTTCTCTTAAAAATGATACATCAAATTTTATTGAAAAGTTCCATATCAAATTCATTAAAGAAATTCTTGGAGTTCATTGTAAAACTTCTAATGATGCGTGTCGAGCAGAATTAGCTAGATTACCCATCACAAGTAAAATAAGCTCTGCAATTTTAGGATTTTATAATCATTTAATTAATAATATAAACAGTCTAGCATACGACATTTATAACCTCACAAAAAATACAAACCCATGGATCAAGAAAGTCCACAATATTTTAAACTCACTGGGTTTTAGTTATTTGAACAGTAATAATTTTATGCTCAAAGCAAATTTAAATCAAGTCAAGCAAAGAATTAAAGATACGTGCCAACAAACACAAAATTCAAATTTAAAGAATAATGCCAAACTAAATTTCTTTTTGGGAGTCTACGAAAGTGGGGAGAGACCAGCTTATGTTGATAAACTGACCAATGTATTGGATAGGGCCATGATTTGCAGACTTAGGACAAGCTCTCATCAGTTAATGATTGAAAAAGGGAGACATCTTCAAATACCTTTAGAACAAAGAATATGTCCAATATGTAATATCTCTGTTGAAGATGAATTTCATTTTCTTTTTTATTGCAATTTTTATAAGACACAGAGAGATGATTTTAGTAACAAAATAAGTTCCATATACAAACAATACAACTTTATGAGCAACAATGAAAAAGTAAAACTTCTACTCAATAACAAGTGTTCATTTGTACTGAAGATGTCTTCCAACTTTATATCAAACTGTTTAGAAATAAGAAACCACAAATTAATATAAAACCAATATATATTATTTACATTGTAAATTGTCTAAATTTCATCATCATTGTGTTTATTATACTTTATTATATATATACTTCTATTATCCATTGTGCCTAAACCAATTATTGTAATTGAGTTCGAGCAATAAATAAATTGAAAATTGAATTGGTTATATTAGTGTCATAATTTTTACTTGAAGTTTAAATGTGTAATGTCAAACTGGGCTTCTGGTTTTTAGAAGACTTCGGCAAGGTACAGTATAACAATGGTATTTAATGAGGTGTCATACTTTTATTCCTCTTGGCGTTAGGATGTTTGAAAACGTCTGATTGTTACATTTGTTAGAAAAACAAGAATCTGTCCGAAAGACATAATGCCTTAATTTACAATTTATGATAGAAAAATGGACAAACAGATGAACAGACAGACGAACAGACCCAAACACTATAGTATATGCCCCCTAATTTCATAGATTGGGCATAAAAAATACATTGAGCTGCTAATCTCCTAGACTACAGATTTTCTTGTAAAAAATGAGGTTTTATTTGCCTTAAATTAAACAATATTTCTTATGTTGTAGAAGACAACAGAACTTACAAATTACTGTAACTTTATTTATGTACATGAAACAGATTTCATTTATAAATGCATTGCCATTGGACGTTGGAAACAACCAACGACTCTACATGTTGTGTGGCCATGAAAACTTATTCTGTAGTTTTTGTTGTCATTTTTTAAAGCCAAAAAAAAGCCAGAAAATGACCAAGATATAGGCTATGTGGTCCAACCTCATCATGCTCATGAAATTTGTTTTATTTGGTCTGATGTCAGTTTTCCGACGAATGTTTGGTTCTGTGATTGGCTATATGATCGATGTGAACATAGATAAACAATAGGAGTCTCCAAACATTACTAATTGTGATTTATTTGCACCTTTTTTGATTAACGGGAAAATATAATCTTTGATTGTTTTGAAATTCGAGGATTTTTTGTTCCGATGTCAACAACAAATATGGCGACGTATGCGCGCGCAGACTCTGAATTATAAAAATAAATCTACAGAACTTCATTGAAAGATAATATTCCCGTAATCTAATTATTTTTTTCTTTTATTTAATGAAAAGGTTTTAGGGATATAAAAATCTTTGTAAAATTTATTCTAAGAAGTCTTATCGTCTACGTTGCATGGCGTTTGTCGCCGAGTTTTGACGATTGAAATAAATTGACCAATCAGCGAACGCGTATAAGCGTGGGTAAATATTTTGAAATATTTGAACATGTGTGGTAAAAATTGTAAACAACACAAAGTTTTTTTTTCAAATTCGTAATGGAGTCCCGTGGTTTTGGTCTGTCACTTTCAAGGACAGTTCAGTTACCAGCAATATGCCAAACCTTTATTATAACAACGCTGAGCCCTGTAAAAACTTTGCTGACAATGCAAGTTTATCGAAAATGCAATGGCACATCCACCCTCACCCCCAAACCCCCGGGGCCGGGTTAATCCAAAATGTCCAGGTTTTGGTGTCCACGAGACAGTGATTCGACGTAAGTATGTTCTATTTATGTTTATTTTGTATGATTTCGTAAATCTGATGATACAAACCTTATTTTGACATGTGGAAATGGTTAAAAATAGGGGGGGGGGGTACATTGTACCAAAACAAGTCAAATCTTACCAAATGGAATATAATTAAATGCAATTATATTTACATGAATATTATAATATGAGTTTTATATGAATTTTCACCAAATCTTAAGATAGATGTTCAGCATGTTCAGTTACTGAACAAATCACACTGACAAACAGGAAATTTTGAAAATTTATCTGTTTATATGAAACATTACAATTTTAGCACAGAGGCTCGGTGCGATTTTTTATTCATTTACTAATATAGCCCTTGACCTTGTGATTTTAGTTTGATGTCTGTGGCAATTAAATTTTTTAAAGCTTTGAACAATGCATACACATACAAACAGTGTGATGGAGAATATATTCCTTTGCTGATTAACGCAAGAAGAGAAGAGAAGAACATTATGGGTGTGACATCAGTTTTTTTTTGCAAATACGTATTAAACAATTATGTTTTATCTACAAGAAAAATTACATGCTTCTTTCTTTTTTTTTTCAGAAGAGCCTTTCATACCTACATTTGTATATAGCCATAGAACTTGAGCTGACAGCATGGACAGAGCTTACACAGATTGAAGAAAAACAGTAGGTGAACAATTGTAGCAAAATAAATGTACAAGGTTTGTCACAAAAAAGAAAAATTATTAAAACAAATCCTTAAAACTACCCAGAAGTTTCTATCTATAGCTACATGTAATTGTTACAAAATAAGATATAAAAATATCCAGAACAGAAAAGCATAACTTTTGCTTAAACATTGGGTCCTTGTCGCCAATGAAAGGTCAAAGCAAGAATGTACAGTTCAGATAGTTACATGTATTTATTAATGCCGGAACGTTACTACAAGATGATATACGACAGCGTAACAATGAAAATACCTGACGGTTGTATACCACAACATAACTATGAAAGTACATGAAACTATTATTGATGCAATTAATCCATCAATTACCATGTAGGAAATAATGAAATGTGGAATAAATGTACGTGACAGAGCCAACATAAACAAGTGTTAATTTAAAAAATTTAAAAAGACCACAATGAAAAACAGCCAGAAACCTTCAACAAGGACCATGGCCAGTAGGCGCTGATGGCTGTTTTGCGATTGGCTCAAGGTCAAAATAAAATGCATACAATTCAAATCCAGTCCTAAAATAGCCAAAAAAAGACCCCTTCTTAAACAATGAACAGAAAACACTAAAACGACAAGTAAATGTACGAACAAAAGCTTTGTCAAGATTCCTGGCTATTGACAGGCACATACATGTCTAAAATGTATATAAAAAAATAATAGTTTGGGCCTAACCTTCCATCTTTTAATAATCCCTAACAATTTAATAGGGTGGTAAAGGGTAATTTTCCTACTACGTATTCGACGTTATTACGGTATTTTACTTGTTTTCGTGATTTTTATTTCTTGTGTTTTCGTACTCAATGTAATAAAGTAAAAAAAGTCTGGTCAAGTGTTGGTCATTTCATTGTTTCAATTGGATTTAAAAGAAAAATGTCCATGTATTCTGAGCCTCTTCTTGCTAATAAATAACAAGAAAAAAGTTTTTATATATTTTTTTACACATTCGCTAACTCCTTTTGCTGAAGCCTAAATAGAAAAAAATGTATAACATGTATAAGTTACTTTATATTTACAGCTACTCACCTGTACCAGTCAGTCTGAATTTAAAATGAATTCTTGAACGTTGTGCTATCGAATGACTCGCCAACCACACAGATTGCCAAGCAGTCTATCCCAACAATCTGAGGACACATGCATCAACTGTATCATCCTCCGTGCATGGTTAATATTAACACCCACAGATTGCAGCATTTCAGAGTATTGTCAAGATGTTGCAAGCGGAACTCCAGAGCAGCAACAACTTCAACCAGTCGCTACAGGCTCAGATTAACAGTATGCAATATTACTTGCAGACACTTTTATCAGGTTTGAATATAAAAATAAATTAACATTTTATTATTCTTAAAAATGGGTATTGCAATACCAACTTGTGAAAAAAACAAGAATATGTCCGAAAGACATATAATGCCTCATCTCCCAATATTTGGGACAGACGAACGAACAGACCCAAACACTATATACCCCCTACTTTGTAACTCAATAAGCACACGCATGACTCACTGGAAAAGCTAATTTGTTTTTATTTTCGAATAAACAAGTGTGGCCAACATAAGTATGTTTCGCCTGCTAACACCATCACGGAAATCAACTACCTCAGCTTTCATTTCTTTTTTTGTTTTTGTATACCCAATATCAGATGCCTAGCTATTTAGCTATTATACTTTTCAAGCAATTCATTGTCCACAGAGGTCTTACAAAAAAAGTTTTCAGTCTGAAAAAACACCTTTAGCATGTTAAGTTAACAGTCAATAGTGCATGAAAATAGGGTCAGGGTCAAAAGTCATGGTGACAGTTGCGTAGACCATAACATCAATTGTCTGTATACCCAATATCAGAAGCCTACCTATTATTCTTTTTTAGCAATTCATTGTACAGAAAAGTCTTAATTAATACAAAAAAGTTTATGCCGCTACCGCCGGAAAGTAATACCTATGTCTTGCCTTTTGCAATGAGACAAAAATGAATAAAATTGTTTAAATTTATTGTGTTTTAAAAATTTTAAAATTTATTAAAGCTTGTAAAATATTCAAATTTACATTGTACCTTCGAGAGCGTCACAGGTTGAACCTGCCTCATACATGTCATATTAGATTTATATTATTGTGCAAAAAAAAATTGTTAAGATCTTAGTGTTTTACTATCATGACTATGCAAGAAATTTTTTTCACATGAATATGAAAACTTTATAATGACAGTGTCAGCATAAAACAAGGTGTAAAAATATAAAGTATTTGTAATTTTATAAGAACAGACTCAGGGTGCAATTTTAGCATTTACTCTTAAAAGTGGCTACTGTACCATTAGATTTAAGTTTTCATTTATAATTTGTAACAACAATTAAAACATGTATAAATATTTTCTTTCTGAAACTTTGTTATGAAGTATATGTGAGCTCTAATGCATTTTTTATAATTTATGGTTTTATTTTCAGAGGTCAGAATGAAAGACTTTCCATATGTTCTATGCATAGCAGCAAACAAACATGCAGCAACACCAGTACTAGACCATCAAGACAGCTTCATCTTCTCTATGGTAATAAAAAAACAACAAACACTGAGCCCTGTTTTATACCCCCGCTCACAAGAGAGGGGGCTATATTGCAATCACCTTGTCCATTGGTCTGTTCATCAGAAATTTTTGTAACAGACGTCTCTGCTTCTTCTGAAGGGATTACATTCAAATTTGTACATAGCTTAATTATGATGAGCTGTAATCAAGCATTTCCTTTCCAGTTCAGTCAGGCATCTACTTCATGTTTTTGTCTTGCCTGCTATGGCTGAGGTATGGTGATTCTGGTGGGCCACGTTCACAATTGTTAAAGTTTTTGCTTAAGTCTGTTTTTTGTGGACTACTTACATGACTTATGGAACACCGTTGATATTTGGTATGCAGTTGCATTAGCATCAGTACAAATCAGTTTTAAAAGGATTTCATCTCTATGCTCCTGCAGTCACCATGGTCACGGTCTACTGACTTAACAGTTTTATACTGATTTGGCCAATGTTAACCTTTTTATGGCCTAACCACATATGTGGATCGGACATATAGTTTTACCCTTGTCCGTCTGTAACACTTTTGTTAAGTTCTTGGTTAAGGTCCATATCTTGAATACTACATGTTAGGGGTCAATAATATTTCACCACTCGATGAGTCTTGGTAACATGGCACCACCCACCAGAAATTAGGTCACAGCGACCTATATTTTACACATGAACGCTTTTGATCAATTTCTTGGTAAAGGTCCATATCCCAGGTAATACACATTGAGGGGTAATGATATTTCAAGAACGGGAGGGCCATCCTGTGGCTCATAGACACATTTGATAGTTGCTTGATATTTGGTATGCAGTTGCATTAGCATTAGGACAAATTAATTTCAAGGGCGTTTTATCTTTATGCTCCTGCAGTCACGGTCTAGTGAGCTTGTAGATTTTATACTGACTAAGCTAAATGTTAACGTTTTTTCTTACGTCTGATTAACATGAAGCAGTTGTGGTATACCATTAATATTTGGTATGCAGTTGCATTAGCATAAGTACAGATCAGTTTTAAAGCATTTTATCTGTATGCTCCTGCAGTCACGGTCTACTGACTTTGCGATTTTATAATGTTTTGGCCAATGTTGACCTTTTTGCTTAAGTCTGTTTAGCATGAAGCAGTTATGTTACATAATTGATATGCAGTTGCATTAGCATCAGTACTGATTCAAGGATGTTTTATCCGTATGCTCATGTAGTCATGGTCCACTGACTTCGAGATTTTATACTGATTTGGCTAAATGTTAATATTTTTCTTAGTCTGTTTTATGTGAACAAGTAATGATAGAGCAAAGATATTTGGTATACAGTTGCATTTGCATCAATACAAATAATTTTTATGAGTAATTGTCACTACTGTAGTCAATTAAAATATTGCATTTTTCAACTTCATTTTAAACAGTGTCCATCTGTGACAGGCGAGACATATTTCGGTGTTAACAGTTTATCTGAATGGTCAATTGTTTTGAACGCTTGTTCTATTTTCTTCATGATTGTACAAACATTTTAACATTCATACTGATTACGCTTTATGCCATTAAAACTTATAATTAAGTGGATATTACAGAACTTCTTGTTTAACGAAATTTGTTCTCCAACAATCAAAGAAAGAGGTTCCAAAACAACAAAAACAACTGTTGTCACAATACAAGCTTTAATATGTTTAAAAAAGTATTTTATTTCAATATTGACTTTTTATGAACCATCAAAGGAAAGAACTTCATCAAGAACAAAAATTTTCTTCAGAGCCTGTAAATATGATCACAGAAATGAAATGACAATTATATTTGTTGTCATCAGTTGTTACCTGTTTATACATGTACATGTTTTTATTTTGTAGAGATAATGTGTAAGCTGTGGTCAGAGGTTCCCAAGACACCTATTGATGGGAAGTTGGCAGAGGCACTTAAGCCTAGTGTGAATATGAGTTTTAACAAAAGACGAAGTAGACATTATAGCATAGAACATAGAAATTGTTTGCATCTGACATATCTGATTGTATACATGTTTGTATTTACATGTAGGTTTTAAAAAAAATGAATTTTTTGCATCTGATTGGTTATGTAATTGTATTTTTGACCTGCCAATGTTTTGATTCAAATGCTGATGATGAGCAGGTTACTCGTTGAAATATGTATATATATACAGCCAAACCAAATTTGCTGTTTTATACCTAATCTAGTATTTGTATTTAGAAAATCACAATTTTGGCCAGTTGGAATTCCTGCCACTAACTTACAATAAAAACTTTTTTTTTTATTTTGATTTAACATAACAATATGTTAGAGCTTTTCAGGAAAATATGTCCAAGGGGGTTGAAACTCTTTAATTTTTATTTCCTTGGTGGTGGGTTAAACATGTTTCTAAATGCTTTTAAAAAGAGTTCTTAAAAATTAATAAAATTCTGGCGGTGGTACCCTAAATTGTGAAAACATTTTTTTCATATTTATAAATATATGTATAATATATATTTTTTTAAATGAAGTATATTAATAGTAATTGAGAAAGTTAAATGATATTAATATCTGAAATTTATATTTTGTTTAAATAACGATAATGCTTTCATAAAAAGACATGTGTAAGTTTTTAGTGCATTTTGATAAAAAAAAAAAATTCTTAGGCTATATATGTATATATTTATAGAAAAGATGCTTATGTTTAAATAAATTGTTATTGTTTTCTAATGTTTATTTCATTAATCCTTAAATGTTGAAACATGCTATCTGCACCTTTCAATTTATTATTCCAGGATTATACTTTCCCAGCAAAATATTTGAGATCAGAAATTTATTTTTCCGATCTTAAATCACGGCTGAGCACATCACAATTATTTTCCAAGGTAAAATTCTGATCTCAATTCTCCAAGCAGCTTGGAAAAAATTTTCCGAGCTAAAATGTGAATTTCCGAGCCACTCGGAATTACGAGCTTAATTTTCCGAGTGGCTCGGAATTCCGAGCTCAATTTTCCGAGTGGCTCGGAATTCCAAGCTCAATTTTCCGAGTAGCTTGGAGTATTCGGACTTTTCCGAGCTAGATTTTCCGAGGGGCTCGGAGTATTCGGACTTTTCCGAGCTAGATTTTCCGAGTGGCTCGGAATTCCGAGCTAAATTTTCCGGATGGCTCGGAGTATTCGGACTTTTCCGAGCTTAAACACCCAAGTGGCTTGGAATTCCGAGCTAAATTCTCCGCATGATTCGGAAAATTGCTCGGAATTTTTCCAAAACCCCTCAAAACAGCCCGAATTTTTTTTTTTGAGCTCGGAAAAGTCCGAATACTCCGAGGTCCAATTTCCGAGCTATTATTCGGAATCTCCTGCTACGGGACTTGACAAGAATAAACTTGCAAAAAAAATTATCAAAATCGGACAAGAATTAAAAAAGTTTCGCTTTCGGCCCCTTATTACGTAACAGGTGAAAAAGGGGTGGGGGTCGCAAAAATAAATTCTCAAATTTGGATTCGCTACTTGACAAAAATTAACTAGCAAAAAAAATCTCAAAATCGGACCACAAATAAAAAAGTTTCGATTTTGGCCCCATTTGGCCCCCTAAATACGTAATAGGCGAAAAAAGGGGGGATCGCAAAAATTAATTCTTAATTTTGTATCCGCTATTTGAGAAGAACAAACATGCAAAAATTTTTTTCAAAATCGGACCAGAAATAAAAAAGTTACAATTTTGGCCCCTTTTGGTCCCTAATAACGTAACAGTAAAAAAAGGGGACACAAAAATATATCTGCTACTTGACAAGAATAAACTTCCAAAAAAAATTATCAAAATCGGACAAGAATTAAAAAAGTTTCGCTTTCAGCCCCTTTTAGCCCCTTATTACGTAACAGGTGAAAAAGGGGTGGGGGTCGCAAAAATAAATTCTCAAATTTGGATTTGCTACTTGACAAAAATAAACTAGCAAAAAAAATTTCAAAATCGGACCACAAATAAAAGTTTCGATTTTGGCCCCATTTGGCCCCTAATTATGTAATAGGGGAAAAAGGGGGGGTCGCAAAAATTAATTCTTAATTTTGTATCCGCTATTTGACAAAAACAAACATGCAAAAAAAAAATTCAAAATCGGACCACAAATAAAAAAGTTTTTATTTTGGCCCCTAATTACACAACGGAGAAAAAGGGGGCGCAAAAATTAATCAGGTTCATTCTTTTATTGTAAGAAACATTCTTGACAAATTTCACAGCAATAGGCCAACTAGGACCAAAGTTATGGTGGAAATCAAAGCGCTAAAGCGTTTAAAAGCAGAGCTAAATGTAAGCACTAAAATAAAGAACGATCTGTTTTTCAGCAAATTTTGTTCGTTTGCTCCGCCCACTTAAACATTTGTTATGAAAAATCCGTAATTTGGCTCCACCCACTTGAATAAATATATATGACGTATTGATTAAATCAAAGGTAAAAGGTCAGCAACGCTGAAGTGTATCGATATGTGAAATGTAGTCCACATTTATTTTGTATTTATTATAGGGGTATAAAGATGTACCTCTTAGTTAAGACAACCTGTATAACATTTAAATCATTGAAACAATTATTATACACGATGAATATTCTATAATGGATCCTCCGGTAGGAATATTGCCTGACCGATTTACCCTGTCTAGACGAAAAAAAAACGCGAAAGTCAGATAGCTATATAACTACATAGAGCTCTGCTCAAAAAGTAAAATATTTGAATTTTTTGCCCCTTTTGGGCCCCTAATTTCGAAACAAAAAAACGGGGGACCCCCAAAATCAATCCCATTCATCCTTGTATGGTAAGGAACATTACTGTCAAATTTCATAGCAATTGGATAACTAGAACTAAAGTTATTGTGGAAACAAACAAATAAAAAGCTTCGCCGAGCGCAGCATGATACGACCGCAACATGTTGAACCCTGTACGTTTTAGGCCTAATATGGATAGTCTATTGTTCTGGACACATGCAGCCCATGGTGGACTGACAAAGGTTTTTGACACATGCTTCTCTGATGGACTTTCAACCCAGGGGCTAAAAATATAAATTTTGAATGTTGTATTCTACTCTTTAAAAGAATAATGTTTGGGGAAAAAATTAAAAATCGAACCAGAATTTTTTTTAAAATTATGATTACAGCCCCAAAAATTTATTCTTAAATTTAGAATCGCTACCTGACAAGAATAAATTTGCAAAAAAAATTTTTAAAATCGGACCACAAATAAAAAAGCCCCATTTGGCCCCTAATTACGTAATAGGGGGAAAAAGGGGGGGGTCGCAAAAATTAATTCTTAATTTTGTATTCGCTATTTGACAAGAACAAACATGCAAAAAAAATTTTCAAAATCGGACCAGAAATAAAAAAGTTTCAATTTTGGCCCCATTTGGCCCCTATTTACGTAATAAGGGGAAAAAGGGGGGGCGCAAAAATTAATTCTTAATTTTGTATCCGCTATTTGACAAGAACAAACATGCAAAAAAAAATTTCAAAATCGGACCACAAATAAAAAAGTTTCGATTTTGGCCCCATTTGGCCCCTAATTATGTAATAGGGGGAAAAAGGGGGGGTCGCAAAAATTAATTCTTAATTTTGTATCCGCTATTTGACAAGAACAAACATGTAAAAAAAAATTTCGAAATCGGACCACAAATAAAAAAGTTTTTATTTTGGCCCCTTTTGGCCCCTAATTACACAACGGAGAAAAAGGGGGGCACAAAAATTTATCAGGTTCATTCTTTTATTGTAAGAAACATTCTTGACAAATTTCACAGCAATAGGTCAACTAGGACCAAAGTTATGGTGGAAACAAGTAAAATATTTGAATTTTTTCCCCTTTTTGGGCCCCTAATTTCGAAACAAAAAAAGGGGGGACCCCCAAAATCAATCCCATTCATCCTTGTATGGTAAGGAACATCACTGTCAAATTTCATAGCAATTGGATAACTAGAACTTAAGTTATTGTGGAAACAAACAAAAAAGTAGTATTTTTGGCCCTTTTTTGGCCCCTAATTTCTAAACGAAAAATGGGGGGACCCCCAAAATCAATCCCATGCATCCTTTTATGGTAAGGAGCATCATTGTAAAGTTTCATAGCAATCGGATAACTGGAACTAAAGTTATTGTGGAAACACTAAAAAGTTAACAGACAACGACGACGACGACAACGACGACGACGACAACGACGACGACGACAACGACGACGACAGCATCATACCATAATACGTCCGCAAATTTTTTGCGGTCGTATAAAAACGCTATTTTTCAAGGGCCGTAACCCCTATAAGGGGTCATCTGACAACTTCGACCCTATGGAGACTTTCGTAGAGCTAAATGAGCTTAACATTTAAGCAAGCAACAGCTAATCTATATCTGCAATAGTTTTCATTCTGTAGGCCAAAAACATGAAAAGTGGCTATTTTTCACCTTTAAAGGGCCGTAACCCCTATAAGGGGTCATCTGACAACTTCGACCCTATGGAGACTTTCGTAGAGCAAAATGAGCTAAACATTTAAGCAAGCAACAGCTAATCTCTATCTGCAATAGTTTTCATTCTGTAGGCCAAAAACATGAAAAAATGCTATTTTTCACCTTTAAGGGGCCGTAACCCCTATAAGGGGTCATCTGACAACTTTGACCAAATGGAGACTTTTGTAGAGCTTTTGATGCTGAATCAGTAGCGTGGCCTCAGATTTCCTCTATCTCTTATACTTTTTGATTTATAAGCCAAAAACAGTAGTCTGACCCCCCTAGTCTATTTTTAGCAACGGCGGCCATGTTTTTTATCAAAGCATTTCAAAATGAGGATCGTTTGTTGCCAACATGTCATATATCATTCCTGCCAAGTTTCCGTTAAATTGGTTCAGTGGTTTCAGAGGAGAAGATTTTTGAAATTGTTAACGGACGACAGACGACGACAGACGACGACGGACGCATAGTGATGGCATAAGCTCACATGGCCTTTGGCCAGGTGAGCTAAAAAGGGGGACCCCCAATATCAATCCCATCCATCCTTTAATGATATAATCCTGTAGAGGTTATTATATAGTGATGAATGGTACAAAGGTTGTTTCAAGACCAGTCTACATCCTAAGGTCATCCATACGATAGACCCATGTCACTTTTATACTTTTTCTTACCTCATCAAGTAAAAGTAGTTTTGGATTCATTATAAGTGATCTGGCTATGGCGATTCTTTGTTTCTGGCCTCCTGACAGACGCACACCTCTCTCCCCCACCAGAGTATCGTAACCTTTCTCAAATGTCTGTATAAACTCATGTGCATTGGCCTGCTTGGCTGCTGACTCAATCTGTACAATAAAGATATAAAACAGAATCGATCAGATTTAAACAAAGATATGACAATATTTCAACAAAAGCTTAGCTCATTGTACATACCTAGTAAAATTTGTGACCTTGACATTTGACCTTTTGACCAAAAAAATTAATAGGTTTAATCCTCAACTTATAAGCTTTAATACATGTTTTTTTTAATAAAAATGAATGTAGCTTGAAATTGCCCTCGTTTACATTTTTATATTGTGGTGTATAAAGAATATGCAATTGTTTATACCAATTGTGTCATTTTCATTCTATTCCTTTTAACATAAGGTTCCAGTCATAAAATGAAATATGAGATATGTAATACAGTGGATTATTCGATTTGAACAATCCTCTTTTTAAATAAGAGGAATCATCTGTAACTGCATATGATACAATGTCTATAAAATAATGACTATTCAAAAATTCACAATGGTACACAGAAAGCAGCCTTACACAAATGATCACTTTCTGACACCTTGTGTCATATGCATTTCTTATACAAACAAACCTCCTTATCATCAGCATCTACACCAAATGAGATATTCTCTTTAATGGAACAGGCAAACAAGGTGGGCTCCTGACTGACCATGGAGATCTTCTTCCTAAACCACTGAGGGTCTAATTCTTTAAGGTCATAATCATCTGCAAACACAAAACAAGTAATGTATGTTCTACTACAGAGATCTAAAACTAAAGTCCAATTATCTCCCCTGAAAGATAATCAAAGCTTGTGTTCAACATTCAAACCCAAGGAGCCCCAGGTAGGAAAATGTCGCACACTTGGGGCAGAACATGAACAACCTGGGTATTGAGTCTATTGACGTAGCAATATAATATGTAACATAGGTTGTTCTGAATGTACACTTTTATTTGTTAAAAAGATCATTGACCCATACAAAACAGATGTCTACCGCATCTATTTAATTCTTCAACCCGGGAAAAATAATCTACCCAGGCTGCCCAGGGAGGGAATGTGGAATGCCCCCACAAAGCACTGCATTTTTTTTCATGTAGACGTTACATTTTTGTAATGATGTACTTTCTACATGTAAATTTTGATCAAAATCCATTCAGCATTTTAGGACTAAGGAGGAAGTGTGCTTTCAAGATCATTAAATCTCTCTCTCTTGTACTAGAGATTTGATATCCCATAGCACAGACCTGTTTATCCAATTTTATGCCCAGCAGTAAGATTGTCAGTATTTTTCAAACTTTGTCTGTAAAATTGCTGCTGAGTCTGCATTAAGTGCCAGTATTTTTCAAACTTTTTCAGTTATATTAACATTAAGGATGTTTGCTGAATTGCTGGTCAGTTTGAAAACAACAAGATATCTTAGTTTATAAAGATGATGAATAGACCATAGGTTAAGGCACAAAACAAGCTTAAAAAATTCTGAAGGTTGCTGAACTCATTTAAGAGATAATAAGCATTCAAAATTTTGCAGGAAAAGCTTTCTCTGGCCTTTTCATAGGTTTTATCATTAGGCTTGTTTAAGTGTAAAAAACTATGAAATGATAACAAGAAATTTAGAAAACTTTGTAAATTAGCTCTTAATTGCCCAATACTGTGGATTCATTTATTTTCGTGGGTACCAATTTTCGTGGTAAAGTGAAGATTGATAAGTTTGTGGATTCTTAAATTCGTGGTTCTGAAGTTTGCAGCAAGCAGATTAATGTTAAATTCCCTTTTCGTGGGGTATCAAATTTCGTGGGTCAACGCCACCAACGAAAACCACGAAAATTGATACACCATGAATAATAATGAAACCGCAGTAAACCATATTATGAAAAGAAATTAGGGGGTTGCTGGGCAAAATAATTAACCCTATTTTAATGGTAAAATTCAGAGGATTCCGAAAATCTGTCAGAAATCTCAAAAATTGACCAGCGATCATCCGTAAGTGCCAGAAAGCTGAAAAAAACCTGCCTTACAGTGTATTTCATTCAACAAAATGAAATGTCATTTTGAACCATCTTGCTTACAATCTAAGAATCCAGTATTGAGTAAAGCTGTTTGTTTTGACATTTTTGTCAAACACCATGCTGGTTATGATCTAGAACTTTATTCTACAATTTTTAAAATGCTTTTAATAAAGCACTCAATTCAAGCCGATTGGTGATTTAAACTTTTCTAGATTTTATTTAACAACATTTTTTTATTGACTATTTTGTTTCAAACTGTAAAATCAGCATTTACAATCATTTAGCCTATCACTGTCATGTTAAGCATAAAAATTTGGTGATAACGTAAAAGTAAACAGGTCTGATAGCTTAGCTTGTGTTGGACATTCAAACCCAGGGAGCCAAAGGTAGGAAAAATGTTGCTCTCTTGGGGCAGAACGAGAACAACCTGGGTAATGACATAGTAATATAATATGTAACCTAGGTTGTTCCGAATGTGCACTTTTATTTGTT
This sequence comes from Arcuatula senhousia, assembly GCA_963971305.1. NCBI lineage: Eukaryota > Metazoa > Mollusca > Bivalvia > Mytilida > Mytilidae > Arcuatula > Arcuatula senhousia. The sequence continues at coordinate 63,776,730 of OZ020308.1, forward strand.
AAAAAGACGATTGACCCAAACAAAACAGAGGTCACCCACATTCTATTTGTTTTTTTTTTCAACCGGGAAAAATAATCTACCTAGGCTGCCCAGGAAAGAATGTCGAACCCATAGATTTTTATTTCTAGTCTTATTTTTGTACCCCTGAAGGAGACAATACAAAATACCAACCTAAGAATATAGTCCCTCCATTTGGGTCGTAGAATCTCTCTATCAGGTTGACAATAGTTGATTTACCTCCCCCTGATGGGCCCACTAGCGCCACCATCTCTCCAGGCTGAACGGTGAAATTTATGCTCTAAAAATAGAAAATTCATAGTTTGAAATCTGTGAACTAGAATTTGTTTAAAAACATGATGCTTGAAACATGTCCTAGTTTTCTGTCATCAATTAATCATGAAGTTGACCAGGGGATTTTAATTTTTTTGATGATTTTTGTTTGTTCATTGCCAAAATGTATTGAGATGAACACCGCAAGTGAATAGACAAAGAGGGAGACCAAAAAACAACCTGGAGAAGTCAAAAATTTGTTAAACTGGAAGTAGGTAAGTGACATGAAATCAAATCCCGCATTATGGTACCCCCCACAATGCTGTATACCAAATATCAAGTGGCTAATAAGTAGTTGCTGATAAAACTGTTACCCAAATTTCTTCCGTGTCTGCCCATCCGCTGCCAACCAACTGCCAGACATTCACCCTTTAATAACCCAGATTTTTCACTCTGTGAAATCCAACCAAAAATGAGCTGAAAAATCTTCACTATGTGTTATGGTCTCATGTTCATTTACTGGGGCTGGTAAAGGGTTATTTTCTAGCAACATTTTCGACGTATTTATTTTCTGTGTTTTCATGATTGTGATTTTTAGTTCTTTTAGTGTATTCATGTTGACATGGTTGTACATGCTCTGTTTTTGCCATTATTTTAGCCCCATGTTTCGTGTTGAATAACCTATTTCTCGTGCATTATCGTCAGTTTTGCTTTGAAATCCGGAACTGTTGAAATCAGTTTATATTCTTAGAAACTTTTTAAAAAATGAAGAGAATTTGATTGAATTTCACAATTATTCACACTCATTTTGTCGTGTTTCGTGATCGGCGATTTTATTACTCGTGTTTTGTTTTCAGTATATTTTTGGTATGTGTTTTCGTGTTGGGATCCCCACTTTACTCCATATCCTTTGATACAATATTCATGTTCTGACTGGAGCAAAAAGGATAGGTAAGTAGGTATTTTCTGGTCCAAAGTGTGTATTAAGATTAATGATAACAGAATACTTCCTTCTTGGAAAAGTAAATTTAATCTGAAAGAAAATCTTATTTGGGACAGACTTACCTTTGACTTTCACTGTCATGGTATCAAAATGATTTAATAACGAAATACTTTACTTAATCCTAAAAATAGGGTAACCAGTTCTATTGATTTCGTGTTGACTTCAAATTTTTAATTCAAATTGGGTTATAAATTCCTAGGAATACCTTTGTCAGGCAAAACTTATCCATGGCCATAAATGCTTGCACTTTTTCATTTTAAATTTTGTTAGAATTATAAAAGTTTTCAAATTTAGAGTTAATGTTATTTTCAAGCATTTAGGATTTTGTGAAATTTAAAACCTAAAAATAGCTACCCACTAAACAATATTTTTTAAAAATCTAAAACGGCATGAAACTAAGTCCAATAACATGTGAAAAGCAGCAATTTATAATAAGTCAACATCTTACTTTCAAGACTTCTGTTTCAGGTCTGGAGGGATAAGTAAAACATACATTCTTAAACTGTACTCCTGAAATAAGAAATTGTATGCTTTATAGAATTTTTTTTATATACTTTGAATACATAATCAATAAATTAATTTTTATTTAAGATCAATTAAATGCATTATTGCTTGTAAAAGCTAATATTGTGGGTTAAAAGGTAAAGATGATTTTTTACAACATCAAAAATTTTGTTATATTTCAATGGATGAAGTTTTGATCTAGCACAGCTACAATATGGAGAATTCATGTACTTGAAATTAATTTATAAGAAATTATCACAATATTTTTTCCATCTATTCTGCGATTAAAGCAGGTTACACAAAAGTATGAACCACATTTTTTAATGTAATTTCGAATACACAGAAAAAATATTGATAACAAGAAAATATGTGTCAAATACACAGATGCTACACACAGCACATATTTGTTTGTTATTATAGCGTTATATGTAAAATGTAGTTCATAGTGTATAAAGTTTCATGATGCTCTGACATCGGGTTTTTAAAAATCTACTAAGATATATATACATGTATAAAAGCTAGGTGAAATGGAAAAAACACAACAGATTAAAACGTCAAAGTTCAAGTCTCTTTTATTTTCATGTTAAAGTTAGATTATGATAAACAGTTCCAAGATTCTCATCAAAATTTCTGGAAAAAAATGGGGATGGGCAAATTTTATTTTTTATTTTCTATTTTGATAAAATGTTCGGCCATTTTAAAAGAAAAAATCCAACAAATGAACATTAAATTAAAATTCTTTCAGGAGGCTGAAAAATTGGAGAGGGATGGGATGAGAATCTTGGATATGTTTTATATTAGGAATATCTTTTTAATCTGTGACCTACTTCCAGTGAGTTCTGAAGGGGACATCCCATCCTGGTTTGGTACAGTGGGAATTCTTTCTAACAAGCCAAAGATCCTGGTAGATGCTCCTACAGCCTACCAAAAAAAAATCAATATATATATCACTAGATGCAATAGGAAGATAACAGTTAATGTTAAAATATTTCATGTATATACATGTACATGAATATTCAAGCAAATAAATGGCACTGTTTTTGTGTTTTTTCAGAAGTCACAATTCACCTTCTTTTATGCAGTTAATTTAAACATGTATTTTGAAAGTTAAGTTCATTTAGATCTAACAAGGGGTTGCACACTTCATTGTGCTAAGTACTGTGTACATAGGCAATTTTGTTAATTGTATTTTTGTTTAAGTTAACATTAAAATTAATGTTAAATTATTGCTAAATGACCTTTTATTGTTAATTTATGATAGATCTTTGACTTCACGTAACTCAACATAAAAATTAATGTATAAAATTTTATCAAAAGTTTATTTATTAAAAGAATTTTATGTTAGTCTAACCTTAATTTATGACTCAATTAATGTCACATGCACTTTTAAGTGTTAATTAAGCATAATGTTAATTTAACATCTAGACAAATTGTCAGCTTTAATTTTCATCAAAGGCAATGTTGGGCCTCACATAAAATCATGCTTCAAAATCAACCTGTAAAAAGCAACCTTGTGACCTGGCAGAGATATTCTGAGGAAGGCCCTGAATACTTACAGTCATAAAGTCACCATACAGTGAGGACATCAAAGCAAAAGCCATGGCAACTTGTAGTGTGTACAACAGGAAGGCTGGAAAACAATTTAATGTTATGGGACCCCAAACTGATGCTGTATACAAAATATCAAGTGGCTGTGATTAGTAGTTGCTGAGAAAACTGTTATGAAAATTATTTCCCTGCCCGCCCAACATTCACAATTTTTTAACCCGGACTTTCACTCCATGAAATCCAGCCAATAAAAACGACCAGCTTAAATTCTCATCAAAGGCAATATTGGACCTCACTTAAAATCATGCTTCAAATTCAACCTGTAAATAACTACCCTTCAAACTGGCAGAGATATCCTATGGTAGCTGTTCAATACTTACAGACATAAAGTCACCGTACAGTGATGACATCAAAGCAAAAGCCATGGCAACTTGTAGTGTATACAGCAGGAAGGCTGGAAAAAAAAAATTATGTAATGGAGTACATGTACATGAATAATCAAAAACTAAAACTTTAACTTTCTAAATCTGTTGTTGAGGATCATGTTTAGTAAAGTTTTTTATAGACAAATTTGTTTTCTTTGTATGTTTAGATTTCATATGCATCATATTTTAAAAAGAATTAAGATTTCTGAAATTATATAAATAGGAAATGAAATGATATGCACCTCTTTCTAATTAAATGAACTACATGTTCTAGAACAAGAAAATAAAAAAAAAGAAAGCAACCTATTTGATTTGATGCCTTTCATTATTGAAAGTTGGAAAATACTGTATTAAAACCAACTTATTTTCTCAAGTAAATTATGTAAGCTTACTTTACGTAGAACAGAAATCTGCTCAAATAAATGTTGATGAATAGACTCACTGTTGTAGGAATCAAATTAATGTAAGGAAGAATTGCAAATAAAAATTGCCCTCTGACATAAAAACACAAAATAAAGTACCGGTACTTAGGAAAATAATTTGGGTTACAGTAATCCAAGACTAAAGTATAAAATATGTTTAAAATACTCAAATAACAATTTTTATTGTCATGTTTGCTGTGACTCATTTAGACGTTTTTTTATGGTTTGAAACTACTAATAATAATATACGAAATAACTTACAGGTGAGTACACCAGGAGTTAGCCCTGTGTGTTTTCCATGAGCGTTGTCATAGACAAGCTTACCACCATACCACAAACACAGGGCTATAGCACACTGGGCAAGTAGAGCAATCAGTCCCTGAAATCCACCTACAAAACAGAACAAAAATTTTATGAGAGAATACCAGTTTACCAGCATACCACAGACACAGGGCTAAAGTACATTGAGCTTGTCAGGCAACCAGCCAATGAAATCTACCAAAAACCAGAATATAAATGTCAACCAGTACCATAAACACATGGCGATAGCACAGTAAGTCCTAAGAATTCATATGAAACATTGGCACTGTATAGAATCTAATATGAAAAATACAATTTTTTTTAAAAAGTATCTCACTTATATTCTATAAATTAACTTTGACTATTGTGACTAGATGATTAGAGACTATGTAAAAGTATAACTTGCCATTTTTAAGCATGCAACTGGACTTTTTAAAAAAGAATTTGAGTAAACAAAAGGTTTTTGCCAATTTTACTCTAAATCTCCTAAAATTTGGCAGATATCTTAAAATACAAATGTACATACTCTTACTGATAATTTTAATTTCATTTCCTCGGTGGATACCTTTAAAATATCAAATAAATCATATGTTTCAATTTTACCTGAAGCCAGAGCCAGTTTCTTTCCAATATTATAGCTCTCTTCGATTTCATTCCCATAATTCTGTGTGGTTTTTGTCTCTCCAGAGAATGACCTGACAGTACGAACGCTAGACAGACTCTCCTCCGCTACGGTACCAGCATCTCCTAACTTGTCCTGAAACTTCTTCTGCATCTTCTGTACAAATTTACCTGTAGGAATGATGTAGAACATGACATAAGACAACTAAAATAAAACTGTGGCAGAAATAGAAATTTTCAAACAAGAGGGCATGCAGGCGGCATGCCGGTTGTAAATTTACTTTGTAAAAAAGAAAAAGACACCTTTTTCTTATTTTTTGGCAAACAAATAATTTGGTGGTATGTGTGTTTGTGTGTGTGTGTGTTGGTGTTTAACGCCTTTTATCGACGACCTGGGCCATGTAGAGCGGTCAGTGTTTAATGGTGGAGGAAACTGGAGTACCCAGAGGAAACCACAGACATTGGGCAGGTAACTGACAAACCTAATTACATACAGTTGGGAAAGTCCCTTTTTTGTTAAATACAAACGGGACTCGAACACCAGCTCAGAGGTGATCAGATAGTGATCAATAGTGTGGTATTTAAACCAGCACCTTAGACCACTCGGCCACCCAGGCCCCTATTTGGTGATATGAAAATACAAAGACTTGATATAATATAAGTTTTTGAAAATTTGAAAACAATGAAGCCCACACTGCACATATTTGTTGGGGATTGTTTACTTTTCTATGCAATGTGCTGTTCTTACTCTGAAATAAAAGTTTAAAATTTATGGTGATTTGATTAACAGATTTTAAGAATTTAGCTTAAATGTTAAGGTGAACCAGAGTTGTAATGGATAGACAGACAAAAAAACTGTACATGTACTGGTAACTTTTATAGGTGGTATATAAAAATAATGGCAACAAGAAGATGTCTGAAGAGACTTGATGCCAAACCTTTCAACATAGAAAAATGGCTTCAACCTACCAGAAGGTAAACCTGATTTTGGATAAACACATGGACCATAAGGCATAACGCTATATTCATAGGAGAGGCGTAAAAGACTTCTTTTACAAAATCATACCATATCTGTCAGCAGACAGAGAAACAAAAGGAACATCAGCTAAAAACACTCTGGCCAGCACAGCAGTTAACATAGATAAAACATTTAAGCAAAGGATCTAAAACTGGAGACCCCTCCTTTTTCCATGTTTAAGTCTTACCATATCTGACAGCTGATATAGACACAAAAGGAACGACAGCTAACAACACGCCAGTCAGTGCGGCATTCAGATAAAACATCAAAGCTAGGGACCCAATCAACTGTAGTATGTATCTTGCCAACATTGAAACATTTACCTGGAATAAATATTAGATAAATAAGAATACTGACAAAAACAACAAGAGGCTCCCAGGAGCCTGAATCGCTCACCTGGTCTTAATGTCAACCCTTTGAAGACTTTTATATAGCTAAATGAGCTGAATGTTTAAGCAATAAAAAGCTTTTCTCTATCTGCAATAGTTTTCATTCCAAAGCAAAAAACACTATTTTCACCTTTAAAGGGCCATAACCCCTTAAAGGGGTCATCTGACAACTTCGACCCTAAAAAGACTTTTGTAGAGCTAATTAAGCTGAACATTTAAGCAAGCAACATCATTTCTCTATCCGCAAAAGTTTTCTTTCTTTAGGCCAAAAACACTGTTTGTGCCTTTAAGGGGCCGTAACCACTATAAGGGGTCATCTGGCAACTTTGACCCTATGGAAACTTTTGTAGAGCTAAATGAGCTGAACATTTAAGCAAGCAACAACTTTTCTCGATCTGCAATAGTTTTCATTCCATAGGCCAAAAACACTATTTTTTGCCTTTAAGGGGCTGTAACCCCTATAGGGGGTCACCTGACAACTTCGACCATAGGAGACTTTTGTAGAGTTAAATGAGCTGAACATTTAAGCAAGCAACAGCTTTTCTCTATCTGCAATAGTTTTCATTCTATAGGCCAAAAACTCTATTTTTTGCCTTTAAGGGGCCATAACCCCTATAAGGGGTCATCTGACAACTTTGACCCTATGGAGACTTTTGTAGAGCTAAATGAGCTGAACATTTAAGCAAGCAACAGCTTTTCTCTATCTGCACGATTCAATGGAGACTTTTGTAGAGTTTTTGATGCTGAAGCAGTAGCGTGGCATCAGATTTCATCTATCTCTTATACTTTTTGATTTACAAGCCAAAAACAGTAGTCTGACCCCCCTGGTCTATTTTTAGCAACGGCGTCCATGTTTTTCGACGAATCAAAAATCCCCACATCAGTTCTGTGGGGGATACCCTAAAGTACCACCAGACCAAATTTGGTTTGAATCTGTGCAGCTGTTTCAGGGGAGAAGAAGTTTGAAGAAAAGTTAACGACACCGACGACGGATGACGACGACAATTTTTTTAGCCACCTTAATTTTTTTATTTTGACTTTTTGGCAAATTATGTACATTTTTTGTCATTTTCCTATAAAATGGCAGAAATAATTCGTAACACTGAAATTTGTTATCTTGTATCAGAAAATTTTATTCAACTTAACTTTTGCAATGATAAATGCACTTGTCAAACCTTTTAACCATTAAATTAATACATACAGTAGCAGCATTTTGTAGAACCTGTGTGTCTGATGCCAATCTGTTACATAGCTCTCCTGTCCTGAAGTTAGAAATAGCATTTAATGTAAAAGTGTTTCCTGTTTTGGAATGCATCTTCAAGGTTTAATTTTCACTAAATGCCAGGCCTAACATTGCCATATAATATGGAAATCAAACTTTGATGGTTTATTTTTCCAGTTTATATCAGTGATGCGAAAATAACAACAACAAATAAAGAAGGAATGAATGTGTCCATGGGACACAGATGCCCTGCTAGGCCTAAAACAGGAAGTAGATGTCTGACAGATATGAAAGTGGCTTAGGACATACGGTTTGTTGTACTGAACCATCCTACCAAGTTTCAAATCATTCCCATGTACGGTTTCTGAGAAAAGCTTGACAGAAATTTTCAAGTCAATTTTCATAGATTTTCATAACAACCTAGTCCCAAACAGGAGGTATATGTCTGACAGACCTGAAAGTCACTTAGGACATACAGTTTGTCATGCTGAACTATCCTACAAAGTTTCAAATCATTCCTATATACAGTTTCTGAGAAAAGCTTGAGGGAAATGCATACAGATGGACATAGGAAAACTTACTGCCCCACAAAATCTCGTCGCTGGGGCATAAAAACAGCCATAAAAAGTTATCACACACAACATTTAATTACTTTGTTTTCTCAATATGTACCCTGTAATTGCTTTCATTTTTGAAGACCTCCTGCCCCCTGTGTTTAGAGTTTTCAAAAAAAATTTATTGTTATTTTGTATTGTGTGTACAGTACAAACAGGGACTTATTTCTATGATTGTCTTTGAGAGACAGCCATGTCTGACATGTCTCATACCCTGCCTGACCAAAGCAATAAAATTTTTATATCCTGCTGTTTTCATACTCCAAATGAACAGGAAAAGGGTAATAAATTTATCACCATGTCACACTTACCTGTAAAATTTTATGAACCTTAATACTTTTTTTTAAAAGGATCTGTTTTATTTAAATTTTCTTTAAAAACAAAGTCTAATTTAGTTGAATAAAAGAAATTTGACTTGACTAAAAATAAATAGACAACTCATTTAATTTAAACATTCAAACAAAGTCAATAATGAGTAAAATAACTACCCAAATGAAAAAAAATAAAAAAAAGTTTTTTTGAATTTTTATTATATAACATTATTTTTTTTTTTATCATAATCAAAACCATGTAAAGTTTTTTTTATATAAAGACAGTCAAGATATACATGTAGATATACTGATCAAAAATTAATTATAATAAACTATTTCAAAAAGCTATGGCTGCACTTTCTCAATCACAATTTTTAAACATTTTTTTTTAAATATTTTTTTTTCTGTTTTAATTCTTTTTATTTACTATCAATGTATTATCATTTTTTTTATCATTAAAACAAAAAAGTGTTTATTTCATTTACTTTTTAATATCAATTAATGTCATGGTTTTTATTTTATTACTTGAGAACACAGGTGAATAAGAAAATGGTCATAAATATGTCATATTGTCATATTTACCTGAATGATTTTTTTATAGAAACTTAAAGAATAATTCTTTAAAAAATAATATCTAAATAAAATTGATTGAATATGAAAAATTGATTTCAATAAGAATACATATAGAAAACACATTATATGCATCTACATGTGTACAAATTCAACAAAGTTAAATAAATTTATAAATAAAAAATATTGTAAATTATTTTGTGAATTTCTGATTTTCAACAATATTTAAAGGGAAAATTCGCAAAAAAATAATTTTTACATATGTTTTTCGTCACATTTTACTCAACATATATATACATGTAAAACTCTTCAATCTTCACTAATAAGCGAGTATGAGAGCGTTTTGTATCGATAAATTAGAACGATGGGTGCGGCCATTTTGTACGGCTAGAAGGCCCTATTGTCACGTGACCATCACCTAATATCCAATTACCACAAAGTACCAATACGATAACGACACGCAATGGTCATCTCTATCGTCGTTTAAAACATGAATTGGTTGTTCTACTCAGCGTAGTAACGGTTAAGTGTTAATCCGTTTTCCTGGCCTAAAGAAAAAGGCAGACTTGCATCTTAAATGGGTCCAGTCTTTAGATTTGCCAACCAAAAATTTGAAATGATTTTAATAAATGTACAAAAGCAAAATTTCACTGCGTGTGAAGAGCTTTTCTGGATTAACCTTCATCAGACACGCTAGGAGTAGAAAACTTGGAAAACCGGTAGAATATTAGATTTGATTTAAAAAATACCAAAAAATATTTTAACAATAACCAAACAGATAAATTTATCAATTTCTAACGAAACAATTTTCTAAAGTGTTCTTTTGTCCATGAAAAATGTTTATATCTATCTATATTCGTCAATAATAATTTCATTATTTTTTTAGTCAAACGTTTCTTACATGTTAGATTAATACCTAGTATGCCAGGGCTAGTATGTAACGGTCGGAATCTTTGCTATAAAAATCCACAAGACAAAAATATCAGTTTTGTTTAAAAGAAAAAGAATTATTACGGGTGTGCGTAGAATTAAGAATATAACCGAAAGCGGAATAAAACTAATCTTTTTGTTTTGTATAAGCGTTTTATCACTTCAGTTATAACTGAGTCTGTGCATTTATTCAGAATATATATATTTTTTTAATAACAAGTAAATATACATTTTAAAACAGACAACAATTTGTTCTTCATTTTTTATCCATTCCCTATGCATTCCTTAAAAAATTCGCAAATGTATTTTTTTATCTTTAAAGGATTTCTTTTACGTTCATTATATAGAAGATAATATTATTTTTACCTATATGAACATAGTAATTCACAGTCGGGGGCAACGTATTTAAACTTGTGACACTCCCAGGTATTACTTACTTCCCGGGGATGGTAATTAACAGGTGGTAGTGTAATGGTTTATGACAGAAAAAGAGATCATTTGTTTCTGTTAATTATTTATTACAAAGAACAACGGAAGACCTACAATTTATCACTCGTGTCTTTGATTTTTCGACATCTTTATCTGTGTAAAAATAGTGAAATTGTTCTTCTTCAGGTTTTTTTTTACATTTCTCTTTTAAAAAGTAAAACAAAAAATCACACGCTTCGTGTTACCTTCATGTAGACAGCCGTATGAGTATATACCAAAACTTTGTGTTCGTAAGATTAATTTTAAAAAGTATAAAATATTTTATCACTTGTATTTCTCTGCATAAGAAGCCCAAACAATAATACATTGTATATCCAAAAGACATAATGCCCGATCTTCAAACATTAGGACGTACGGACGGACGTACAGAACCGGACACTATATGTCCTCCTTCTCCTTCTTTCAAAGATGGGGCATAAGATAGACAACCACACCAACAACTTTAGAATCTTATAAACTTATCAAATCAACGTAAAAAAAGTTCTACGTGTCAAACTCTAAACTTTGTCTGACGCCCGTTTCTAAAATTTAAAATGTCGGTTCCAAAGTAAACTGAGAATGCGAAATGTACAGTAAAAATAAAAGTGTCAATACAAAATTAATAATTCAGATCTTGCGTTTCGTATGAAAGTGAGAATATTTGATTTTTTAAGGGAGGGGGGCTTTAGATATATATATTTACTTCGTCCTGCCTTTTTATTTTCGAGAACACTGGAGCCTGGATGTTTTTCTAACTATAAATTTTTCAGCCAAAAACAATATCCTACCATGCCTTTTTATTTGATGTTTGACATCCTGCCTTTTTATTTTTAATTTCACAATAGCCCTCCCATGAGAATCCAATGGTCGCCACCTTATAATCAGCAACAACAACAACAAAAACAACACACAAATAAAAGATGAAATGAGGTTATATGAGGTTATGCTAATACATTTTGTAAGTTATCAATGGAAAACAAATTTTAACTAAGCTATTAAAAAAAGTACAAGTCACTGAAGGAAAATCTATTCAGAGTCTGTGTCACTAATACACTCTCTAAATCCTTCGTATTGTCCATCTGCAGAAGGAAATTCTTTTCTGATGACAGACACAACACAAGCTGGCAGCACAACACGATGCTTTCTTCCTAAAGGTGAAGGTAGACATATTCTGACCCAACATACAAACTGTCTGTATGCCATAATTCTGCTCTGGCTGCATGTATTTTAGAAAGTGGTATCTAAAAATACCTTGCCTTTACATTATTACTTCCTTGTTTTGTACTGTAACTTTTTGTTGGCTAAGAATATATATAACTTTTGTTTGATGGGTCAAGAAAAACTCAATGTTTTCATTCAGTGAAATCTTCGGAAATCACTCTGAAAAAAGTACACGTCTATTCATATACCTATTAAATAGGACGTCTGGTGCTCTCCCCCGGTGGCGTTTGTACCACAAGAAACTAATATAACTATAACACAACAGGGTTTAAACAAACTGTCTTGAAGTCGTGGTTGCACCAGGATCGAAGATATCGGTGAATAATGTAAACTCGTGGCAGCATAGGCATTCTGCGAGCAAGGGCATTGGCACACAGCGATCGGAACATTTGCACTATTGAGTGTCAAATTGGGTTGCTTTGAAATTCAGTCTAGCGATTTATCTCCAACTCTTCTATCTACCGGATTTCTTCCTCCGTATATTCTGGTTCAAGTTGATGCCCTTCCTGACCCAATATGACCAAATCTGCAGAACTAAAGCTGCTAGCAGACACGTCACTCACGTAATCAGACATTACAAATATTTAGAAGGGACATTGGTGCAAAGTATATTATATAGCAATTATTTTTCTCATTCTCTCGAAATTACGATTAATCTTTACGAACAATCAGGAGACGAAAGAGTCTAAGAAAAGGTAATACCTAGCTAAAGATCACCGTCTCTTCTTTGATCTTTATGAGGTGACTATTAGACATGCTTAATTGATTTGAATTAATCCGTTAAACTGGTAGCCTTTAAATGATCAGTTAATTAGTTTAATAGCTGTCTAATGAGATTAAAAGGCCGGGGAAAAGGTTCACGTCGAATATACAAAATTCTTACCTGGGGAAAATTACGTAATCGCCAATTTGCAATTAACACCTGGGATGTCTGGCCAGGTGACACCTTGTTGTTTTAAATAGCGTGATTATCATAGGAAAGGGAAAATTTTCAAATCATTTTAACCTTTAACGATGTAAATTAAAATAGAGTAATTTATGGATAAGATTAGAATTATGTAGTAGAATTTTAATTATTTACTTACTTACTTAGTCCTCTTCGTGCTAGGTAGCACATAAGGCCTTGACCGAGGACCGCCAACTCTGTCTGTCTGCTGCCATTCTTTGGACCATGCCCCACGTCCACCCTTCTTCCTTCATTTCTTTTTCTACAGACCTCCGCCATGTTTCCTTTGGTCTTCCTCTACTTCGTTTTCCAGGTGGTGTCCATCTCATTGCTACTTTGGGTATTTCTGAAGTCTCCATTCTGCACACATGGCCAATCCATTTCCATCTCCTCTCTTTAATCAATGATGTTATAGGGACTGTCTTTGTTCTTTCATGCAGTTCGATGTTTGTTATTTTCTGCGGCCAAAAGATTTTCAAAATTCGACGCAGACATTTTGTTTGGAAGGTGTCCAGTTTGTGGATTATGTTTTTGGTGACTTTCCATGACTCAGAGCCATACAGCAGGACAGCAATAACATTTGTTTTGAAAATTCTCAGTTTTGTTGTTGTCTTGATTTTACTGGATTTCCAAATGTTTCTAAGGCTTGCAAAAGCAAATTTGGCTTTTGATATTCTGCTTTCGACATCACAATTTGAGTCTCCATTGGCACTGATCTTGCTACCAAGGTATATAAAACTATCAACTTCTTCAATTCTGTTGTTATCAATTGTCACTTCATTTTCAATGGTAGAATTTACTTTTATAATCTTTGTCTTTTTGTTGTTCACTTTCAAGCCTATCTGTTTTCCATAATTGACTAGATCATTGGTTTTGCTCTGGATATCCCTGTGGCGCTGTGCTAGCAGGGCAATGTCATCTGCAAAATCAAGATCTTCTAAGGTGGTGTCAAAGGTCCATGCTATTCCTCTGTTTGTTCCTTGAGTAGTACATCTCATGAGCCAATCCACACAGAAAGTAAAGAGAAGGGGAGAAAGAAGACATCCCTGGCGAACGCCAGTATTGATGTGGAAGCTTTCTGTAAGTTGGTTTGAACAGATAACTTTTGCTTGGAAGTCTTTATACAGCATCTTGATAACTGAAATGATCTTTTCTGGAATACCATAGTGAGAGAGGATTTTCCAAAGAGCTGGACGATGAATACTATCGAATGCTTTTGAGAAGTCGATGAAGTTTGAATAGAGAGTTGTGTTCCATTCATTGCACTGCTCAAAAATTTGTCTTATGGTGAATATCTGGTCTATGCAGGACTTTCCTTTTCTGAACCCTGCTTGCTCTTTTCTGATGTATGGATCAATTACTGCTGATACTCTATTTAGGATAATCTTACACAGTATTTTGCTTGTGATTGACAAAAGCATAATACCTCTCCAGTTATTTGCATCTGAGAGATCTCCTTTCTTTGGGAGCTTTACTATTAGACCAACCTTCCAATCTGCTGGTGCTGTTTCAGTTTCCCATATCTGATGCAGTAATTTTGTCAGTAGCTTGGGTGTTTCTGTTTCTTCAGCTTTTAACATCTCTGCAGTTACTTGGTCTATTCCTGGTGATTTTCCATTCTTCAATGACTTAATTGCCTTTTTTATCTCATCTTCTGATGGCTTAGAGATGTCTATATCAAGCTGTTCTTCCCTCTCATTTATTTCTGCTTCTGCAGTTGGAAGTTCTTGGTTTAATACTTTCTCGAAATGGTTCTTCCAGCATTCCAGTTCTTCTTCAATGCTAGATGCAAGTTTCCCGTCCAGCTTACGCACTGGTGTTTCTGTGCTGGTAAACCCTTTACTCAGTGTTTTTGATATCCTGTACAATGTACCCATGTCTTGTTTGGAGGCTGCCTCTTCTGCTTCTAGTGCTAATTTGTCTACATAGTCTGTTTTGTCTTTTCGTGCACTTTTTTTAACTTCTTTATCTTCTTCTGAATACCTTTCTTTAAGTTGGTTTACTATTCTTGCTGACTTTGTTGTTAATATTTTTTGTTTGGTATTGCGCCTCTTTTCAACTAATTCCCAAGTTCTAGATGAAATCCACTCTTCTTTCTTTCTTCTTTTCTTTCCTAAAGTTTTCATCCCAGCTTCTACAAGGGTGGTATTGAAGTTGTCAATAGTTAGCTCTTGTTCATCATTTAGGATCTGGAATCTATTCTTTAATTCCACCTGAAATGCTTTTCTTATAACTGGATCGGCTAACTTTTTAACATCAACTTGAGGTGGTCTCAGATCACCTTTCTTTGCCTTTCTTAATTTAAGTTTCAATTTGACCAACAGTAGCACATGGTCACTACCAATATCTGCGCCTCGCTTTGCTCTAACATCTTGCAATGTTCCTCTCCATCTTTTGTTGATCATGACATGGTCAATTTGATTTTTGGTCTGACCATCTGGAGAATTCCAAGTTAGTTTATGGATATTCTTATGTTGGAATATGGTACCACCTATAACTAACTTGTTTTCCTCACAAAAATCAATAAGCCTCTTTCCATTGTTGTTTATTTCACCACAGCCATTTGTTCCCATTACACTTTCCTTGCCTTCGTTGATGGATCCAACCTTTGCATTTAGATCTCCCAGCAAAAGAAGAACATCATGTACAGGTGTTGCCTCGACTACTTTTTGTAACTGGTCATAGAAGTCTTCCTTCACCTCATCCTCCTTATCTTCTGTTGGTGCATAGCAAACTACCACAGTCAGCTTTGCGAATTTTGAATGAAACCTTGCAGACAAAATTCTGTCACTATATGGTTTCCAACCCATTAGACATTTGCTGATATCTTTTGTTATAATTAAACTAACTCCACTACTATGATGGTCATCATCTCTCCCTGAATAAATAATCTGATGTCCTGAGGCAAGATTTCGTGTGCCACTTCCAGTCCATCTAGTTTCACTGGCCCCTAGCATATGGATATTGTAGTTGTCCATCTCCTTTATGACTTGTGCTAATTTGCCTGTCTGATATAAGGTGCGGACGTTCCAGCATCCAATCTTTAAAACATCTTTTGGGCTGAGTACATCCACCTTCTGTCTGGTAGCTTCCTTACGGGTTTGACTACCATCCATCATGTGTTCAGTTTCCTGAATGGTTTCTGTCTCTCCCAATTGTCTAATTTCCTCGGTTTCGGTTTCTGTAGCGACTAGTTTTTGCATGTCAGGGTTGCTAACCCAGAGCATAACCCCCTGGACTCGGAGGACCAGTGGTTTTCTGTAGGGGTTGTCCTCCCTTAGATGCTTGCTTTACCTCGCTAACGTGATCACCTTCACGGATTTTCTGTCTGGATTCACTTCCATAGCCTTTGACTAACCAAAGTCTTCCACAAGGCAGTGGAGCTATTTATCCCATAGCTGGGGCAAGGTTGGTGAAAGCCAGGGCGTGTCCACACACCGGTGGGCCTGCACTCTGCACCTCTGGGGTCCTTGCTACTCCGAGATCCCCTTCAACTTAGCCTTGAGTACTAGACCCAAGTTACCGTGCATTGCCACGAGGAGGCATTGAAGGAGTCTTGGTAGTGTAGAGGCTATGTACTGGCAAGGAAAGATTTACGCACTCGACTCTCCTTTTCACCTACAAGTAGGCTAGCCAGCGACAACAGAGATCTAGAGACGTTCGATCTCTGCCATACTAGACGCATATCACTACCCTGTGGCGTTACCACCACTAACACACCAATTTTTTTTTTTTTTATTTTAATTATTATCATGATTTAATTATTTAATATTGATGTTTAAAAAAAAATCATTAATTAAAAATTTTGTTTCCAAATAATGATAAAAATACTATATATTTAAAAGAAATTTTCATAATAATTATGTGAATGCGTATCGGTTTATCGTTATTAAATATTTTCTTTTGTTTACCAATTAGACCACGCGTCACCACTGTTTTATTAAATACAATATCGATATCGATTATATAGCGTTAATCGGATAAAGATGTAATACACAGATTTCCGGTCATATCCCACAATGCACTCAAGACCATCTCACTGACGTCACTGAGTTACTTTTGAAATCAGAAAATGCCAAATATCTCTGTTATAAATAAGAATTTTTTGAAAAAAATTTGGATATATGTTTTTGATGACATTTTCTATCATTTAAGACCATAAGTCAAAATTCGCGAATTTTCCCTTTAAAAAACAATTACTAAAAATTTTAAAGTAATATTTTCTAAAATCTTTTTTCCTTAACATGTTTATAATTGTTAAAGTGTTATTATTTTATTGAATAATCATTTCAATTAAGTTGTAGGATTTATGCATGATCATTTTGTAACCACTTAATGCTGTTTTATTACCCTGTCTCTGAGAGGCAGATGTCTGATTTCCTGTCTGACATCAAAAGTTAGACACTGTCTCTGAGAGGCATCTTTCACAATAAGTCCCTGTTTGTACTGTATTTCCACACTTCCTTCCTTTAAAACTAAATGAGGATCACAGTTCTTTACTTCAAGTCCATGTACCTATTTTCATCAAAGAATGCTATTTCCTGCTCTATAATCTGGTTGAAGAGCTTCTTCCTCAATCTGGATACAAATCTCTGGCCGGCCAGTGTAAACAACCAGGCTCGTATGAAGGCAAACAGGGACCCAGCAATGTAGATTATCAGTAATGTAATAACAGCTCTTGTCATTTTATCTGAAATATATGTGTAGATCATTAATAAATCTTTTTTATATTATTGACCAGTCAGTGTAAACAGCCAGACTAAAATAAAGTCAAATAGGGCACGTAATGTAGACAACTTTGGATTTTGTTTAGTTTTATGCATTTTGGATATTTGTTGAATTGTGGATTTCCTTTGTCTGGGTTCTAGTGCTGCTGATGAGGAATAACTTTCAGAAATGTCCATACAGCTCATACAAATTAATTGCAGTTGGAATTAACATAGGTGTTGTTGTCTCATGTTCATTTACTCAATATCCTTTCATAAATTATTAACTAGTAATGTAATCACGGCTCTTTTCATTTTATCTGCAAATTAAAA
Organism: Arcuatula senhousia; assembly: GCA_963971305.1. Classification (NCBI taxonomy): domain Eukaryota; kingdom Metazoa; phylum Mollusca; class Bivalvia; order Mytilida; family Mytilidae; genus Arcuatula; species Arcuatula senhousia. The sequence continues at coordinate 63,794,551 of OZ020308.1, forward strand.
CATGTATAGGTTTTTAGGCAATTCGTAAAATGATAGATTAAATTATATTACTCATGCATAGCATGTCATATCTAACTTGATCCACAGTTGTGCAATAAATGTCCATTCTCCAATAGCACTTGATGCACTCTTGACTTGTTGAATCATGATTTTTTTTCCTCTTTCATCTTTGTTTGCTTTGGCATAGTTTTTTTCTCCTGTTTTTTTTTTGTCATCCAATTGAACTAATTCTTAATTTTTTTACTTCTATCCTATCTTTGAATACTCAATGACTGAATAAATTGTTACTTTTGTCATGTATGTACATGTACATGTTTGTTAAAACATGTTTTCTTAATACTTGTATGTACCCTGTAATATTGAAATTTTGTCACCTGAGTTGAACAAAGTACATAAATTTGTTGGAGTTTGACTCCATCTAGACTTGCTACAAGTCCCCCTCTCTCATATTCTATTCTCAATCTATTGCTTATAATACCAATATACTCGGATCTCAATGATATAATGATCACACTCTGATTGCTGCATATAATCACTAAATATATGTTGTCTCTATTACTAGCATAATTTCTATATACCCCCATAACATTTAAAAAAAGTTAGAAAGGGACTTGTAGCAAATCTAAACTCCTTCTTTGCTAAATCTAACTTTACTAAAAATATCTTACCCATATCCTTCTGTGCTTCATCGACAACGATCCCAAAGAACAAAGGTGCTGCCATCTGGCTTCCACTCGCTGCAAACAGAGCTAATGATGCCCAAAATATCAGTCCCCATTCCTAAAATAAAAAAATATTAATTTAAACATCAAACAAACAAGTGATTTTATAGTGAGATACATGTATATTGAAAAAGTAGCATTCTTGCCTCCCACATAAATTGTGGCTTTTTCATAAAATTCACAAGATGTATGAATAGTAAATTTTATTTTGCACATGTATATAAATGTCTACACAGGATTTGCACCCATACAAAGCCTGTTTTCTTTCGATTTTATTTTTTTATGACTTTTGAAGTAAGTTGTTTTTCATCAACTGAAGGTTATAAGTCACCAGGCTGCAATTTGTTTTTTACCCTGTTGGGGAGGCTCAACTGTTTTGAAGTAAGGAATGCCATTGATTCTTATAAACTGTTTTAACATTTGCAAGTTTCTGAGTTTTTACAAGAGACATTTTGCTCACTTCAAAATTTCTTAGGACAGATAGAAAGATGGAAAAACTTGAAGTTGCGTATCTGAACAGTTCTAAAAACTTTTTTAGATGGAGCAAATAAATAAAATAAAACTCACAGGTTTAGCAAGAAATATGAGTCGTTTGAGACTGACTTTCTTTGGAATTGTCTTTCCTTCTTCATCAATTTCAATTCCTTTGTCATTAAACCTTCGTGTGATCCTGATCAATTTCAATCTTCTCATCGAACCAAAGCTTAACAATGATGATATAAATTCAATTAAACTAAAACACACAGCTGATATCACTAGTGAATTGTACTCTGCATGCATTTTCGCATATGATGAATCGTTGATGATTTTGTACAGAATAACTCCACCTTTCGTGGCTGTATATCCAAAAATTAATAAGTTACAAACAATCAATACAACATGAAATATTTTTGTTCTTCTTTTTAGGGTATAATCATATGGATTGTCTATCTGTCGAAAGGAATAAGTTTCTATCACAGAAAGCAATGTTACAAAGAGAACCATTTTAAATGTTGCTATAAGAGCGAGATCAAAGACTGACTGTGTCAAGTGAAAGTCTGTGATGTTGTCCACAAAGTAGTCTGTGTTTCCTCCTGTAATAAGACAGCATTAAACCGAATAAGTACATGGTAATTCAATGCTTACAATTTACAGATGAAATTAAGAAATTCTAAAAACACACTTTACCATGTTTTATACCAGTAATTCCTAATGAAGAAGATCTTAAATGTTATAAAGATGTTCTGCTGCTCTATCTTCCTCTTTCAAATTTACTGTTTTTTACATGATTTACTAGTGAATTTGTGAGTGATTTTGTTTTTTTATTTGGGTACATGTCCAGGTTTTGTCTAACATCAGTCTTCAAGAAGAATTTAGACAAGAAACAAACACATGCAGAAATCTTAAAACTGTGTTAAGCTATAAGTTCTAAAACATTTCATCTCATCATATGTGTAAACATGGATAAAACAGCATTACTTTTAAAATTTTTATCAGGTGCACTACATATGGTTTGACCAGAGAATGTACATGTACATTGGTTATCAATATTGTGAGTTGGTTGATCAAGGAATTTCTGAGTTGAATGAACATGGATTTTTCTGTAGTTGGTCATTAGTATTAAAAAAATTTAAAAATTCAATAAACCGATACATATTGCAGGAACTGCTTACTCTTCCAGAGCACCTGAGTTTACTCTCGTTTTGACTTGAGTTCACGCTGCTCAATGCTGTTTAGTTGTACTGTATGTGCGTTTTTTGTTGTTATGTGTGTGTTTTTTGTTGTTGTGTGGTCTGTTTCATTGTGATGTTTTTTGTCTACCGATTTTGTCTTTGCCTTTTTGGTATAATGATGTTTAAATACTCCTTTGGTACATCTTTGCTTCTTTCTCATTCACAAAAATCTACAGAAATGTATATACTTTATCAGTATGAAGCTGGAGTAAATTTCTTTACCTGTTACCCATAATGCAATAGACAGAATGGTATCCACGGTAACAATCAGAATAACAATGTTACTGTATCTAACTGTAGGTAACTCGTAGATTTTCTTATAAGGTAAGTCCTCATTATTGATAGGCAATGCTTCTTCCTCAGGAACAACACCGTTAGATTTTCTAGACGTCATGATATTCTGTGTATAAATTTAAACCTGTAAAACAGTTGCAATTATAAAAACATAAAAACTTAGTACTCATCTATAGAGTAAATGTACCCTTAGGTTTCATATCTTGATCTGTATGTTTTAAGCTTTTAAGTAACACTGTCAGAAAATTATGCTTGCGTTCGACATTCAAACCCAGGGAGTCCCAGGTAGGAAAAATGTCACTCACTTGGGGCGGAATGAGAACAACCTTGGTAATGACATATCAATATACATGTAATATGTAACCTAGGTTGTTCTGAATGTACATTTTTGTTTTTTGAAAAGATCATTGACCCATGCAAAACAGAGGTCACCCACGTTCTGTTTTATATTTCAACCCAGGAAAATAATCTACGCAGGCTGCCTAGAGAGGGAATGTCGAACGCGCCCTATGTATTAAAAACATGAAAAGAGATTTCACTTAAAAAACATTAATATGCAAGGGTAGCGAGCACTTTAATGTTGAAAATCTGTGAATACTTTCAATAATACTATGAAAGGAAAATACATGTAGTTCTGTCACCTGAAACATTAGGATTTCACAGTTTTTGAAATGTCTGCGTGTGCAGAAAAACTGTGGGAAATAGTTACACATCGTCCAAAATTATCTTGTCCCCATGATACAAATTAACAGTGCAATAGATTCTACATGTATATTTGTATCTACTAAGCTTAAACATGTTAAAACCACAATGTCTTTCTCGTGTAACGGGGTTGCTCCCCTTCCTAGAAAATTTAAATAACCATCCTTTATCCCTGAACAAGGGAAGTACTTCTTTGGTTCAGAAGTAGAGCGCCTGACTGTAAACCTAGACGTTCCGGGTTTAAGTCTCAGTCGGGACATGTCGATTTTGTGAAGTAATTCATGCTCTCCGGTTACACTCGATTTAGGAGCTTGTGAACAATTACTGGCTACAATAATGTAGCTCCTTTGACATCTTTGATTAGGCGGAGCTACAATGCGGTCCCATTGCTCGTAACGGAGCAACGCCGAAAGTGAAATCACACCAGGCACAATTCAATCCATTAGACGTCAAATTTGGTATTAAAACATCGCATGCAGTATCTTAATGACGAATTCGGTTTGAATTTTCCGACATTTAGCACAGTTTAAAAATTTTTCATGAAATTATAAATTTTTGAAGGATCTAGATCCTGAACTTTATAATGAAGTTCAGGATCAGAATTTTGAAAATGTTGGTTTCAGGGTGGGAAACGTACGTCATCAACAACGTTTCGTACACACCGGGAAAACGGTGCCGACGACAACACACGGTAAGAACTTTCTCACTTATTTACTTATTTTCTGCAATTATCTTATACAAACGTTCTCAGCATATCCCTAGTCGTCCGAGAGGTGTATTAATGTTTCAAATTGTACGATTTAAGCGCTAGTTTTCTCAAACACTTCGACACTTTCGTTTTTGAGGTAACGTTTCGGCCACATTTTTTCTCCATAAACATTATTTTAAGTGTAAATACGCATTTTAGTCAATAAATGTCTGCTCCAAAATCAGCAAATAGTCGAATAAAGTTCCCGTAATTAATTGTTTTGAAGAAGCACGCTATTTTGTGTATCTAGGAAACTTTTTCAAAAAAACGTTGTCGTGCACATTCGGTTCGAGTTGCGTTGTCGTCCACATTTCTTAATTTAAAAGTATTGGTAAAGCATAAACTATTCCTCCAAACACGGCTTTTGTGTAAAGGTGTTTATAATTCCAGACTATTTCTAAGAATGTTTCACTCTTCGTATACGTGAACAATCATTATCATTGTTGCATATGTCAGGAATCATATTTTGATATTATGTTTACGTAGATTTTTGTTTTTTGATTAAAGAGGTTCACTGATGAAAAATATTTTGCACGATCGGCGTGGTCTTGTTTTTGAAAGAAGCGGAGGTACCAATGGGCTATCCGAATGTCAAAAGTCCGAAAGGGCAGAGACAAATCCAGAAAACACAAACAATAACGGGACAAAAACAGACAACATGTAAAACATGCATATGGAAACATAAAAAAACTGAATATCAATCAACAACGCGAACTCCAGTCGAAACAAGAGTGAACTCAGATTTTATTTCATTATACGTTATTAGCTTGATGCAGGTTTAACTTAAGTTGAATTATAGGTCCTAGGTTGATCAAACTTGGTATGCATATGCCCCGATAGTAGTTTTAAGTTTTAGTTTTAAACATATTTATTTATCCTGGATTGGGAAACAAGCTTAATGCTTATGTAAATCCCTCTCCAGCTAGCAGTTTGCGAGTGTGGCCTTTGCAGCGGCCCCCGGCATTGAGCCTACTCTTATCGAACTCTACGAAGGGGTCTTTAACGTGCATGGGGTATTGCTCTCCAAATACACAGGACAACCTTTTTCGTCCCTTCCGAAGGACTAGCATCGTTCCTTGAGACCATCCTCGCAAATGGTAACAAGAGAGAGTCGGAAAATTGATTCATGAAATTTTCACCCCGGACGAGGATCGAACCACGAACCTTGGTGTTAGTAGCCCGACGCATTAACCACTACACCACCGGCTCTCTTACTCCCCGGTAGTAGCTTTGCACAGTTGCATCCCCATCTTTTGACCTTGACCTTGACAATTTTCAATACATATAATAGCAGTGTTTTAGTTCTATAAACGCCTTTCAATCTCAGAAATTGAAAATCCTTATAAAGTCAGTGGAAGTAAGAAAGAATTGCATATGGAGAGAAACCATGTTGTTGTTTTGTTTTTAAGAAATAAAGTAATAAATTAATGCTTTTTATTGTGATGCATTTCCGCATGCATTGGATCGTCCATAGTCTTAGATAATGATACAATTCTGTTGATTCAAGTTATTTGTTTCTTCGTACTGTTCTCGTGTTTTGCCTTTGCTTTTTTACCTTTTGATATTTAGATGTCCCATTGGTACCTATTTCCAGCTTCATTCATTTTTTTCCATCAAATGGGTACTCCTCAACTCAAATTCTCTCTTTGGAATTCCTATATAAATTTGAGGAAAAATCAAAAGTTAAGATGTGATATTAAACCCAGGCCAGATGTTCCATTTCAAGGAAATTCTGCTGACAGTTACATAATCATCGAAATACGAATGACAAGAAAGTTCCAGACAATAATTTTTGCTTCGCCTGACGCGCGTTTCGTCTATTCAAGACTCATAAGAGGCGCTCTACCAAAAATATTGAAAATGCCACACTAAATGATTATGAAGAGCATAGAACAACTGATTGAATGATTGGATTACATTTCGATAACAAACATTTAATATTTATATTCACATCGACGTATTACCCTGAAACCATTTTCGATATAAATTAAGAGAATCACAGGAGCCTGAATAGGCTAGTAGGCAAACAAATACTTGACATTGAGAGGATTATAAATTTATAAAGGGGTCATAGGACATCATAGTTTAAAGAAATGCAGTAAAGTGTATGGTAATATTTTAGCAACTGATGTCGTTTTGTTATTTTCTTCTTTTGACACTCTTAGGGGAATAACTACTAACGTTCCAAAACGTTAACGGACGGACGAAGGACTGACGACGGACGCCAAGTGATGAAAATAGCTCACCTCATCAAAAGGTTATAAAAACCCGTCATTGCGATCTATGAAAACGTTTATCCTTCGATATCGGACACTGGGGGAAAATAAAAATAAAAGGATTAGTTATTGGCACGGTCTTTTCTTAAATTGACTTAGACGATGTCTTATTTTGGTCTGTCGATTCAATTTGAGTTTCTTTCAACCAAATTTCTAATTTGTCATTAATTTGGCTTCCTTTTTCGTATCTGTAAAGTAATCTTTGTCTATATCTTTCTTGTCATTTAGTTAGTCTCCCAAACAACATAATATTTTACGTCTGATAATAATTGCTCACAAACTAAGAGTGAAACATTCTTAGAACAAAAATTGGAATTGGAAATATAAGCATCTTTACACTATGAGCTGTTTTTGAAGGAATACTTCATACTTGCCTGAGACTTTTGAATTAAGAAATGTGGACGACAACGCAGCTCGTGGCGAATGTTCACGACAACGTTTTTTGAAAAAGTTTCCTAGATACACAAAATAAGGTGTTTTCTTTAAAAAAATTAAATTCGGGAACTTTATTCGGCTATTTGCAGATTTTGGAGCAGACGTTTATTGACTAAAATGCGTATTTACACTTAAAATAATGTTTATGGAGAAAAAATGTGGCCGAAACGTTACCTCAAAAACGAAAGTGTCGAAGTGTTTGAGAAAACTAGCGCTTAAATCGTACAATTTGAAACATTAATACACCTCTCGGACGACTAGGGATATGCTGAGAACGTTTGTATAAGATAATTGCAGAAAATAAGTAAATAAAGTGAGAAAGTTCTTACCGTGTGTTGTCGTCGGCACCGTTTTCCCGGTGTGTACGAAACGTTGTTGATGACGTACGTTTCCCACCCTGGGTTTTCTAACAAATTATTATTTACCTATGACTTTTGACCAAAATTTGGATTATCTCAATGTTATTCAGAGTGTTATTGGTATTTTCGAACCATCTTTCAGCTTTGTTTGAGTCGGAGAAAGAAATTCGATTTGCTCCATTACGAGTAATGGGACCGCATTGTAGCTCCGCCCAATCAAAGATGACAAAGGAGCTACATTATTATAGTACCACTTAGCCACTCCACTTTTAGATAAGTAGCTGAATAGATCTTGTTGGCTTTGAGGTGAATTTTAAGGAGTTTGATAAGATAAAAACATTCTTTAAAATTTCACTTTTTTCATCAGACGTTCTAGAAAATGACCTTCTAATTTCTTATGTAAATATCTACGTAATTTTAAAAAAATAGTATACTGACGGTACTAACTGATTGATTTGCTTAGCTAGATACTTACATATAGTAAACGTATTGCTTCAGATGTTCATTTCTAAACAAACTTTTTAAACTCAGAAATTTTGTTGAAAATAAGGGGTGATAACTCGACCGGGTAAAAGTAAAATCTGTCTCATTTCCGGGCACCATAAAATATCCGGATTATTATTTTGGGGGGGGGGTGCGTGTACGACGATTGAAGCTATTATAGCAAGAATTAATAAACAATGGAAGATTTAACATAACATAACCCGAAAGAACAAACTCAAATACTATGGAGTGAACAGTAAAACCATCAACTGGATATAATCTTTTTTTTTAACACACAGAAACCAGGGATTAAATAAAACTGATTTTGTTTTGGACATCCCGGTAGAAACCAAAGCGTATTAATAATTTCAACATAGACCTGTATAGTAAAAAGGATTTGCAAATTGGTGAAATCTCACAATACCTCAGAGGCAAATCAACGAGATTTCGTACAAAATGCACAACTTTATACTGTAATATCTCAAAAACCATTAAAGATTTTTTATACATGATTCTTTTTTACAGTCATTCTTAAATGTTTTGAGATTTTACATGTTTTAAAATTACTTTTGTAACCTTTGGCACTTTAAAGGAGTATCAAAATAGCCCTCACTACCCTAGTTTACAAGAAAATACTATATTTTACCAAATTACTAAATTTCGTAAAGTTTTCACTTTGAATTGTCACAAAAAGTTAATTTATTCCTCAACCAAATTCAATGAAATTTTCACACAAACAAATAAACAAACAAATAATTTTATTGCTAATCACAGCGCCCAAAAAGAGCAGAATAATCAAAGAAAATTACAATATACAGTACATTATGCTAGATTATAATGATTGGTTGAATATATTAACCCGAACCCCCCCCCCTTAAAAGACTAAGCCAACAGAGGCACAAAAGTCAATTCAGTAAGTTAGTAAAAGGGGCAAGACTCGCTAGGTAATGTGAATTATTACTATTATTATATTATTATTATAATATATATATATATATTTTAATATAAGCCAATTTGAGATGTAATTAATTATATACTGTATTCATATTACTTGGATAAAACATATGTAACTATATTTAGGACACGCCAGTTTCCAGAATATTTTGTCTGGCAGTGAATGAATTTCTTATACGGTTTGCTAAAATTTTTAGTATTTCTGGATTTTCATTTGAAAGAAGCCAGATAAATTTTCCTTCTGATTTACAAGTAAGTAAATTGGGATAGCATTTTGTTATGTCCTTAAGGACTGCATCACGGATAAAATTTAATTTTGAACAGTTAATTAGAAAATGAATCTCATCTTCCACGTCTGATTTACATGACTTACATATACGCTCGTTTACAGGAATACCATTTTGTCTGCCAGTCTCAATTTCCAGAGAATGGGACCCAATTCTGAATTTACACAATGTATATCTATCTGCAGTACTGGTTGTGGATATATAAGGTTCAAATTTAAAATGGTTTTTGTAAAGGCGATAAGTTCTAAGTTTATTTTTTTGGTTATCATTTTTTCTTTTATCACAGAAGAGTTCTTCCTTCCAAATGACTGAGTACATTACAGTCATTTTTTTCCACAATTCCCTTTTAATATTTATTTTATTGTTTAAAATATGACTTGGAAGAATATCAAATAAATTTAGTATGCTTTTAATACAGCTGTACCAAGAGTTGACCCCATTGATATCCAAAGACTTGGATAAAGAGAGGGCCTCTTTTAATAAAACATTTGTCGACTTTTCTAATCTTGTCCAATATTTTATTAGGTTTATAATTACACTGAAGAATAATGGGAATCTACCTATCTCTGCTAGTACTGCAGCATTAGTACTGCGTCTATTCACTCCTAAAATAAATTTACTTGCTTTAACATTTAAATTTTCAATTCTGCTAGTATTGCATAATTTGTAAAAGGCCATAGCTGACTTGAGTTTACTTGGCATGCATGAGCCCCATATCTCTGATCCATACAGTAATACAGATTTAACTGTATGATCAAAAATATGTAGAAAAGAGGTTACCCTAGGCTTTTTCTCTCCAAAACATTTAGTTAATTTAAAATATGCTTTAAGTCCTTTGTTAAAAATTTCTGTGGCTGCAAAAGAAAATGAACCAGAAGCTGAGAAATTAACTCCCAGATAACAGTAGTTTCTTACATTTTCTATGACATGATTGTCTATTCTAAATAGATGAGATGGAATCTTACCACCAGAATTAAAAGTTAAACATTTAGTCTTCTTAAAATTTACAAGTACAATATTCATTTAGTTTATCAAGCATATTTTGTAATCCATCTCTAGTGGATGACAATAACACTAAGTCGTCAGCATAAAATAAACAACTTAGAGGAGTGTTATTGATTGTGATAGGGTCACAATTTGCATCAAGGCAGTTCTTAAAATCATTGACAAAAATCTTAAATAGGTTAGGACTTATATTATCCCCTTGACGCACTCCTATGTTAGAGGGGAAGAAATCGGTTATATTGTTTTTATTAGTCTTAACACATAGTTCTGTTTTCAAATACATATTTTTTATAATAGAATAAAATTTATCACTTAATCCTATTTTTCTTAATTTGTAAAATAAACCTGTATGCCAGACAGAGTCAAAGGCTCCTTTAAAATCTACAAAACATGTATAAAGTGGTTTAAAACCCTTACTTGTATGTTTTTCAACTAAAGTTTTAAGTACAAACATGTGGTCAGATGTACGCTTATCCTTTGTGAAACCGATTTGTTCATCATGAATAATATTATGTTCCAGCAAATACTTTTCTAATCTTGAGTTCAGAACTTTAGTAAAAAGTTTCCGACACAACTATTAATAGTTATACCCCTATAATTTGAGGGGTCATCTTTTGGACCTTTTTTATAAATGGGGTTTATAAAACCCTGTCCCCACTGGTTAGGATATATACTAGAAGAAAAGATAGTGTTAAATAATTTGTGAAGACAATCAAGTAGATGTGTTTGTCCATGCTTAATCATCTCATTTATTACTACATCAAAGCCAGATGCTTTATTATTTTTTAGGCCTAAAATAGATTTGCTGATCTCTGCCCTAGAAATAGTGTAGTCTATTTCATTAAATATTTTGTCTTGTTCTAAAAGTTCTAATTTTTTTGCCATGTTTTCCTCATCTGCTCCAGACGGTTTAGAGTTGAGGTTTTTAAAATAGTTAAGCCATTCATTATGTGATACTGGATATTCAGACATGTGTCTTGGCTTATTAAAATTACAAATTTCATCAAGCAGTTTCCAATATTCTTTTGGATTATCATCATACATAGTGTCTAGTTTATTTATAAGGTTTTGATGATATTGCCTAGATTTAGTTTTTCTTAGCTTTCGAAATTGCTTAAGTGTACTAAAATAGGAGCCTCTGACCTGTGGGTCATTAGGAAATTTTTTAAATAAGTACAGTTTGTTATCTAAATTTCTTTTTGCCTGATATAGTGGTTGGTCAAACCATTTTGGTTTAGGCTTTTTAGTCTTGCAGTTCTTAGATACTTTTATAGATTTTCTTTTTTTTAATGCTATATTAGCGGCTTCATATATTATATTATTAAAGTTGTCCACCATCTGGTTGACATCAGGGTTGTTTGTGTTCTTATTTTCATGTAAAAATGAAGCTATTTCTAATTGCACTTTCTCAGACATAAGTGCCTGTTGAAATTGGACTGAAGATTCATCATTCCATATGTATTTTGGTGGTAAATATTTTGAATGGATTTCATATTCATTATAAATATAACAATTAACAGAAAGCATTATCAAACATTCCGTTATCTATTCAGATCAATTCCATAGAAAGGCACAAAGGTAGTTAGAAAAATAAACAAACTCTCATTTATAAACCAGTGATATTTTCACACATATACTGGACAATTAACAAGTTGCAAATCTATTTAATATACAGGTCTATGTTAAAAATAACTGAAATAAAAATAAAAACTTACTAGAAGGTGCAAAGTCAACATTTGCTCCAGTCATGTCCGGCGTACCCGAAAGACTCAGTTTAAGGTCCTTTATTGTTCCTATCGACATATCAGAAACGGTTAAACACTCACAGACCAGACTCTTCGCAGACGACATCATCCTTTTCAGAGAAATCGCCAACGACCATGACCGGGCCTTACTCCAGCAAGATCTAAAAGCTCTGGAAACTTGGGAATAAAACTGAAAGATGGTCTTCGATCCATCAAAATGTACTGTTACTAGAATAACTTCTAGCAAAGCAAAGCCTATACAGCCGACCCAATATCAGCTCCACGATCACACCGGCCTTGAGATAGAGGATGCAAGTAAATACTTAGGAGTAACCCTAACCAGCAACTTGGGATTAACATGTCGGGATAATGTGGTCAGCAAGGAAATCAAAACACTAGGCTTTATTAGACGAAACATTAGAGATTGCCCAAGACGATTAAGTGAGACTAGTTATACAGCAATAGTCTGACCCACATTGGAATATGTATCTACAGTGTGAGATCCTATCAACTCTGAGACAATAATTAAATAATTTTCTCAGACCAACCAAAGCAATATCAGAGCACTGGAAAATGTCCAGAGAAGAGCAGCACGCCTTGTTGTAAATGACTGCACCAGAACACCAGGCTGCGTTTCTAATATGGTTGAAGCTCGATCTAGGCTGCCAAACCTGTAAGACCGTAGACGAAACAACATACTTTGTATGATGTACAAAATCAACACAACCTTGTGGACATTTTCAAGGAACAGTACATCCAAAGCGGGGAAAGTTGAACAAGAGGTCAGCATAACCAACAGCACCATCTATAGAAATTCATTCGTCATAAGAACAGTAGAAGACTGGAACAAACTACCTGCAGCAACAACAACTGCATGCTCCATTGAGGACTTCAGGACTAACCTTATGGTTAGCCCTGCCAGACGCTAGATCCAGTCAACCCATGTACATAGTTTTAGATGTAAAATTTTTGAATGTTTTATTGTAAATAGTCATTGGGACGACTACTGTTCCGGCGGAACTTAAAACAGTGGATACCGACTCCTGTTCTACACCCAAGAAAGACGAAAAATGATAACGTAACAAAGGAATTACATCAAATAATTCCTTTATTTTAATAATTGGAAAAAAAACCCACACACACACAGACAAAAAAGAATAAAGTAAGCCGGTGAAAGTGACCACCCCCTAAAAAAAGACAAAGAAAACAATCCCCAAACACCTCCCCATAAATATACAGAAAAAATTAAACTCATAGACAACTTTAAAAAGATTACATACGTAAGAATATTTTATCTATAGGTTTGCTTAATTAAATTTGGAATTTCCATAATTTGCTTCCAAAACTTTTGTGACGCCCCAGGACGCAGGACGACGCTGCAAGACGACGGTTAGTGTTAAAGTAACTCTCATATGTAGCTTTGCAACACGTTGCAGGCGACATAGAAATAAACAGATATCTACAGAACAACAGAAATCCTGCATACCCACTAACCTGACAGAAGACAGAAATACGATCGACATGTACACCTCTGTAAATAAAAATAATAAAATATCTCGATCCCGGAGGAGATAAGACGTATTCGTGACTTGACATTAAGAGGCCATGTCCTCTCGCTACAATTGAAGCCCCAGTGGAAAAAAGAAGATTTGCAATGGGCACCTGGCAGAGAAGTGTGGCAACAAAATTGAGACAAAAAAGATGCAAGACCTAGAAAGACTAGCACAGAACAGACTGAGTTTTAGGAGCATCAAGGTGGCCTATACTCCTCCCTTGAGTAACCAATAACAAGACCTAAGTCAAGAAAGTATTTGAAATAAAGGGGAAACACTTTGGTCTTTATCTCATACTAGATCAGACCAGGGCTGCAAACCTTCCCGATTTTTAAGGGTTACCCCGATTATTTGTCTTAATTTTGTAATGAATTCATAATACGAATACGAATACGAATCTTTATTGTCATTAAACTTTTATACAGTTTGTGACACATAAACATACACAGATATAAAACTAACTAAAGCATACAGTAATACATAGTTACAAGTAAAGAAAAAAATTAAGGGTTCCCTGTCCTCAGTTCAAAAGACTTTTTTATAAAAGGATCCTAGTTTATTTACTTGCAATGGTGTTGAGGGGTTTAACAAATAAGTTACTTTTTCTTCATCATTCAGATTATTGAATGATATGTGTTCTAAAGATATAAAGTTAAAATAAGTTACTCTTAAGTTTGCATTGTAAGTACATCTAAGTAAAAAATGATTCTCGTCGTCCAATACCTGACATTTTTGACATAATCTTTCTTCTATGAATATAACATAAACTCCACAGAAATAATTAAAACCCCACTTTTATAATTTCAAAAGTGGGCAAGCCTAACTAAAAAAAATCATGAAAAGCAAAGGTGCAATGCAAGGATTTACCCCCAAAAAACTTAAAGTACAGTAACGGGTAAAGCTCAGGAATAAACTACACTAGCAAGCCAACCACATATCCACGGGTGATCTGCAAACAGAATTATACGTCATGTACGTAGTAACAAAATATCGAGAAAAAAACTTCAAACAGCGGTTGACTCACGTTCACCAAAACGCGAAGAGACCAAAATAATCTAGAATATAAGTTGGTGTTTGATTGTTTTTTACCGGATTAAACAAACAGGTTAACTCATAAAATCACAGTCAATGTCGAGCGGGCCGGAAAAAAATCTTTGCACTGCACTCATAGAACAGTTTTTCTCAGCAACTACTATAATCATCTTTTTACGCACGTTTTTTAATTATGCAATTTCGTGGTTTCCTTATGATAGATCTGTACATTAGAATATGATATATCTAACATGTAGGTCTATAAATTTTAAAAGTATTTTTGTTAGTTTTCGGAGATTTACAGCAGTTCAATGCAAACCCTTGCACTTGAAAATAAAAGCTAAATTTCATTGAAGAAAAATTCTAGAGTTATCGCGCATTGGCCACTAAAATCAATCGCACCTGTTGGCTCCGCCTTCTTAAGGTAAAACTTGCCAAACCAGTTTTTTAAAGAATATAAACACCTCCCATAATAGTATTGATTGTATTCTAAAAATAAAACATAAAATTCTAAACCTTGTAATACACTGCAAAATAGCTGGGTAGGGCAATTCCAATGTTTTGATTTTGGACCAGCGAAAATAAAGAGGGGTCCTCAAAAGTGGGATAATTATTGTTCCCTCGAAGGAGGTGCACTGAACGTTAAAATGCGGTAAGATATAATTGATTTTTATCATGTGTGTATTGTTTTAATTAGTTTGTTTATATGAATTAACATGTCGAAACCACATGTCCATAAACATTAATATTGATAATTTTGTTAGTTTTTATGATTGCTCGTTGAAACCCATTTTGCAATGTCCTTATTTCACATCTATTTTAAATTGTGTTGATTAAATGAATTCTTATGAAACAATGAAATAATAAGATTGAGAGTTTTATTACTAAAAATGAACAGAAAAAATGCAAGACCAGGATATTACTATACGTTTTGAATATAACATGATTGATGTTATCAAATTTTATTCTAGATAGGATTTTATACACCCTGAAGGGTTCAGAGAGTTTTTTTTCTTTAAAACCATTTAACGTTATTTGTTTTTTTAAAAGGGGGCATAATCTGACCGGTTGGTTATAATATTGTTTGGTTTAAATATACAAATACCACACAAACTAATAGAAAATCTCTTAATCATATAATAAGTATAAGTATTTTATTCCAATCAAAGGGCCCTCAATGGGACAAAATGACAATACAATATAGATAACTATTCATACAACACACATTATTACCAAACAAAATATCATAAAAAAATAATAATAATAATAACTATAGGTATAACAAGTTCCAAGACTTTGTTTTTTTCTTTTATTATTATTTATCCAGAGCAGTCCTCAAGACACTATGCATATACTAGTAGGTGATTGAATCAAAGGAATTATTTGCTAAATATACATGTAGTTGAAAGTGTGGTAATATACCAACAGACCTGGCCGTGACTGATTCACAAAACCAATCAATCTGTTTAAAATATTAGCTTTGTGCAAAAGTCACCAGGGGACGTTGCCTATCAAGTCTGTGGTATATCCACTATGATATGCTTATACTTTAGTTTTATATTAGTTTATAAAATGATACACACAATACGAAATTTTAAGAATTTTTTTTATCACGTCTAATGCTTTTCTCATTTTGTTTGGTTCGCCTCTATGCATGGTTATCTACCAACAATCTTACCTGTGTCAAATGCACAAAGCCAATATAAGCATCAATTTTATGCAGAAGACACCAGGGGACGTTGCCTATAAGCATTGTGGAATGTGGTAAATCCATTATTGATATAAATATATATAAAAAAAGAGACAAATAATATAATAATAATATATTTTGTTTAAATGCATTTATTTTGAAAATTAAAATAAATCTAAAATCGAGAAAAAAACAAGAGTTGCAACATTTATTGTTAACAAGGCAAATCAAATATCGGCTTAAGGGTATAAATTCAATAAACAATACAAAGGCAAAAAATGATTGAAAAAAAAAAAACTGACAGAAATTTGTATAAAAGGAAAACAGACACGAAGCCAGAAAAGCTCAAAACAATAGATTTCATTTTTCATATTTTGGGTTGTGGACTAAAGAAACATTGCACAGCATTCAAAATAGCTTAATTTAAACATAAGCTTGGTCCTTTAGCAAGTTAGCTTCATCAAAAGATATTATGTACAGTACTGTAGGTGATCAAAGAAGCAAAGATTTGGCAATGATTGGAGTATTCGTCTAAGCCAAAGACCAAATCAGTTCATACAAATGGGAAAAAAAACATTTAAAAAACATACAAAACAACCAAAATACAACCAACGCTTACTCATATCGCATCGACTATGAGAGTAAATTCGAATGCTCCATATTTTGATAAGTAGTTTACTTAAATGTTGCAACATACTCGGCATCATGAGTTGTATGCGATGAATTCAGAGCATGTCAATCCACTAAAAATGAAACTAGAATTGCGGTCTTCCATGGAACACGTATGTCGCCTACGTCTTAAAACATTTGGTTAACAAGAAGTAGCGATTTTTCGGGCATAAAATCGCTTTACACCTTAAAGTTCTATGGGATGAAGCAACATGCCAAATATCAAGAAGTAATAAACTTGATTTTTCACCAAAATATTTCACATCGTGATAAAAGCATGAAATTTTGTACAAACATTCTTCAATATATAGTTGTTCAGAATTCATAGTTGGCCATCTTGATTTCCGCCATTTTCAAGATGGCTGCCGCAAAATTAAAATGGTGCCATTTCTCTATAATCTTTTTTTACAAAAGTACTTTTTGTTTTTTAATCTCTTGTTTTTGTTGGACAATTGACACATATATTAGGAAACAAATCATAAATGTAAGGTTAATTAGTGTATTTGTTAGTGCGCATGCGCAATAAACTGTCAAAAGTATAAAAATCCAAGTTTTCCAAGCTGTGAGTTGCCTTTTAACTTGATTTTTCACCTAAATAGTTCACATCGAGGTAAAAGCATGAAATTTTGAACAAACATTCTTCAATATGTTGTGGTTCAGAAATTATAGTTGGCCATCTTGATTTCCACCATTTTCAAGATGGCCGCAACGAAATTAAAATTGCGCCATTTCTCTATAATTGTTTTAACAAAACTACTTTTTGTTTTTAAATTTCTTGTTTTTATTGGTCAAGTGACACTTATATTAGGAAACAAAGATAATTGTAAGGTAAAGAAAAGTATTTGTTAGTGAGCATGCGCAATAAATTGTCAAAAATATAAATATCCCTGTTTTCCAAGCAGTCAGTTGCCTTTTAACTTGACTTTTCACCAAAATATTTCACATCGTGATAAAAGCATGAAATTTTGTAGAAACATTTATAGTTTAACTAATGAGGGGTGATGAATATCAATTTTAATGTCACGAGTCTCGAATAACGCCAAGATTCAACAAGCGCGCACGAGTTGAATCCCCTAGCGTTATTCGACACGAGTGACATTAAAATTGATATTCGTCACTCCAAATAAGTTATACTATTTATTATACAGATAATTTAAACTAGAGGCTCCCAGGAGCCTGAATCGCTCACCTGATCTCTTATGCCAAAGTTTGAATAAATTTCACAAACTTTCAAGTATACAAAGTTGCAAAACAATCCTTTCATTGGTTTCAGAGAAGATTTTTGGAAATCAGTTTAAATTAATAGAAAAAACAGTTAAGGGGATACGTTACTTTGGTCTACCATCTTACTTTTTAAAACAAATTTGCATAGTGAATGGTAATACCATGATACATCGAAATATTGACTTGAAATAGGGGGTCATGGGTCGATTTTTCAAGTTATTTCACTTTGAAATTATCGTTTTTGGCGGGAAATTTGTATAGAAGTAATGGGAAAAGATCAAATATTTTCAAACCTTTGTTATTCTCCATTGATTAAAACAAAATTGTTTCATTTCATTTCAACCAAAAACTAACACAAGAAAGTCGAACTCTTTCTCTAAACAATGATATATATTTTGTCATAGGTCATGGACCATCTTTTTTCATGAATGTACATCAAAGATAAACAATAGCGTTAAAGTTCAACGCTGTTCAAGTAAAATTGACGTTGCGTTTCAAATTGAAAAGGGACGTTTTTCTGTTTCACAGGTAAATTTTATCGATAACGTCGTTTTTAACGGGCACTTAAAGGCCAATAACTACTCTAAGGACCTTTTGATGCTGAACAAAAAAAATTGCTTCTGATTTTCTTTATCTCTTATACTTTTTGAGTTATAAGCAAAAAATAATGGTTTGACCCCCCTGAAATCATTTTTGTAGATCTCAATGAGCCTAACAATTCTGCAATGCTAACTTTTCCTCTAGCTCTAACGGTTTTCAAGATATTGTCCAAAAACTGCAAAAATGGTCAAATTTGATGATTAAAGGGCAATAACTCCTAAAAGGAGTCGTTTCACAACTTCGACTCAATGAAGAGATTCGTAGAGCTTTTGATGCTGAACAAGAAAGGTTGCTTCGGATTTTCTCTATCTTTTATACTTTTTGAGTTATAAGCCAAAAACAATGGTCTGACCCCCCTATTCTATTTTTAGCAACGGCCGCCATGTTGGTTGGTCGACATGTATATTATTCACAAACTTGGTAGAGGACATCCTAAAGATCATGTATACCAAGTATCATTGCAATCCCTTCAGTAGTTTTAGAGAAGAAGATTTTTGAAAATCAGTGTAAATTAATGGAAAAAAACAGTTAAAGGGGAATAACTCTTAAATGGCTGATCTGACAATTTAGACCCTGAAATCATTTTAGTAGATCTCAATGAGCTAAACAATTCTGCAATGCTAACTTTTCCTCTAGCTCTAACAGTTTTCAAGATATTGTCCAAAAACTGCAAAAATGGTCAAATTTGATGAATAAAGGGCAATAACTCCTATAAGGAGTCGTTTCACAACTTCGACTCAATGGAGAGATTCGTAGAGCTTTTGATGCTGAACAAGGGTGGTTGCTTCGGATTTTCTCTATCTCTTATATTTTTTGAGTTATAAGCCAAAAACAATGGTCTGACCCCCCTGTTATATTTTTAGCAATGGCGGCCATCTTGGTTGGTCGACATGTATATAATTCACAAACTTGGTAGAGGACATCCTAAAGATCATGTATACCAAGTATCAATGCAATCCCTTTAGTGGTTTCAGAGAAGAAGATCTTTGAAGAAAAATTAACGGACGGACGACGGACGACGGACGACGGACGACAGACGACGGACGGACGACGGACGCTTAACGATGACAATAGCTCACCTGACCCTTCGGGTCAGGTGAGCTAAAAACACGTGACAAATAGATCATCAAAATAATGAAAACGAAAGAAGTTATTGATTTATGAATTGTGTATTGCGCACTAATCTATGTTACGTATTTTTCGCGGGAAACTTCACGAGGGTTAGATAAATCCTGTAATTAAATCCGTGAAAGTCTAGAAATTTATTTAACTCGGAAATCACGATATTTCACCTATATCTATATAATAATCTTCAATATATAATGGTTAGGAATTCATTGTTGGCATCTTGATTTTGGCCATTTTCAAGATGGCCATCGCGAAATTAACATATCGCCATTTCTATTTAATCTTGTATGCATATTTACTTTTTGACTTTCAATTTCTTGTTTTTATTGGACATGAAATGATAAATAAAATGTTTATTAGATCATTTGTTAGTGTGCATGCCAAGAGTATGAATATCCCTGTTTTCCAAGCTGTGAGTTGCCATTAAACTTGATTTGTTCCAAAAAATATTTCACATCGTGATAAAAGAGGCAAAGGTATCAATGGGACATTCGAATGTCAAAGTCCGAAAGGGCAGAATCAAAACCAGTAAACACAAACAAGGACAGGACGTGTAAGCATGAAATATTGAACAAACGTCCCTCAAATATATAATGGTTCAAAATTCATAGTTGACCATCTTGATTTCGGCCATTTTCAATATGACTACCGAGAAATTAAAATGGCACCATTTCTTTTATAATTCTTTGTGAAAAACTACTCTTTTTGTTTAAATTTCTTGTTTTATTGGACATTTGACACCTTTATTAGGAAGCAAATTAAATGTAAGGTTTATCAATGTATTTGTTAGTGTTCATGGGCAATAAAATGCCCAAAGTATAAATATCCCTTTTTCAAAGCTGTGAGTTGCTTTTAATACTAAAATATGTGGAATTTATTTGAAACACTAAAAATCTCCTATTACATCCTATATTAGGCTTCCTTGTCATAATGCTACTATCAGAGACAATATAATGATGTACAATGCTAATGTACATGTAAGACCAAATAAAGAATCGTGTCCTTTTTACATTATAAGGTTTATATGGTGGTAGTGGCTGACTACTATGGCACCTGTTCACAACAAAACCATTTAAACTCTTGCAATACAATAACAGCTTTTAATTCTAAACTCTTAAACAATTGGGGTAATTTGCAAAATACAATGCTTGATAAAAATGTCAATTATATGCCATGCACAACACAAAAATACGAAAGTGAACTCAGAAAAATAAGATATACCAGTTGTCCCACTTAAGTTTAGTGTTACTATAAAACTTACTCGAAATGTTAATTAACGAATGTATCTTGTGTTCATGAAATTGCGTTCATACCAACATATTGTTTTAAGAACTATTGATTGTTCTGGTTTGGCTTGGCAAATGGGAACCTGAGAATTTTGTATCTGTATTATTGATAATGACTCTTTAACAAAACCTACAGCAGACATGTATGACTAGTAATGACCTAATTACTCTGAGTAAAATGTATGACTTGTAATAAACTTGTTACTCTGAGTAAAATGTATGACTTGTAATGTACAAGTTACTCTGAGTAAGTAAAGATGTTCAAGTAGTGAGCTTACAGGTGACATTTTTCTTATAATACGATGCATCAGTCCTACATTAAACCTCTCAAAACCCAAAAGGTCTGTCTTGAGACTTATTGTAACTAAAATAACTTTTATGTCGGTAATGTCACAATTACCTTTTACAATATTTTGCATTTTTCACACTAATAAAACATAGATGAAAATTAATATTTATACATTGGCTTACGATTCTATGTTTATATCATGCGCATGATTAAAACTTGAAGGGGTTGCACTTAGTCATGCTTGGGATACCCCACCATACCATTCGGAAAACAGAAAGTAGACACCTGACTGACCTACAGGAAAGAGTAGACAAGTAGCATCTCATCATACTAAAGCTCTCTACCAAATTTGGAACCAATGCCTAAGTAGAAACCACGAAATCTAACGAAACAGGTCATTTTTTTCCTTAAAAATCTAAGACAGCTCGGAAAACAGGATGCAGAAGTGATACTGGCCTGAAAAGGTGTGGAACGATTCAACTCATCATGCTAAAACTGTGTACAATATATAACATCAATCCCTTCGGAAAAAGCCCCAAAAATATGTTTAGAAAGTTTGTAATGAACAGCCAGATGGACGGACAGAAGGGCATGGTGTATGCAATATAGCCCACTCTCTTACGAGTGGTGATAAATTACTTAACATTCATTTTTGAGTCTCATTCAAGCTCTTCTAGCACTAATGAAAAGTTCATATTTCATATAATATGGCATATTGTACAAAAGAAATATAAATACCAATATTTAAAATTTAACGACGCTGTTATTGATATCTATAACTGTCTTATTTTAGCAGAATAAATACGACTGCTGAAAATATATAACTTTACAACTTCTTTTCACTTTTTTGTCATTTGAAAACTGTAAGCATAAAACTAATAAGCAATTCGTAACTCAAAATATAATATTTGTATTATTATACCGCAATTATGACAAAATTTAGTGATGCCCAGCTGTAAATATTCATAACTACTTAATATATATATCTGCTAACCTTATATAAACTTTAAATCATGAATAAACAATTTAAATAGAAAAAATACAGTTATAGCCATGAATTGTATACAAAAGAATAATAAAAAATGACGCCATTTTGAATTTCATGGCGGTCATCTTGAAAACTGCCGAAATTGAAATGGCCAACGATCTTATCTTAATGTAGAGTACTTAAGGCACCATCATACCAAATTTCATGCTTTTGTCACAAAGTGAAATATTTTACCCTATATCCGCTCCACTAAAGCAGTGGCATGTAGTTACCCAGAAAACTGCGACAAAAAATTTACATATATATGGTCATAATACATAAACACTTTAGTATTCGGTAAACAGAAAGTAGAGATTGTTCAGGCATAAAATCGCTTTACACCTTATAGTACTTTGGGATGAAGCAACATGCCCAATATCAAGAAGTTTTGGCATGTAGTTACCCAGAAAACTGTGACGAAAAGGACAAGATATGATCAGAAGCACAATTTTGCCCCCTAATATTTACATATTTTTCAAATTGGGAATATTTCATAGTTATTGTGGGCTTTTGCAGTTAAAAGGTTATAGTACATGGGACAGTCATTGATTTTGGTGAAATGAAATCTATTGTTAGAATACGCATGTACAAAAATGGTCGATTCAATGCAATATGGCAAAATAGGCTCAAAATGGCTAAAATTTATGCAGTGTTTGTGAAAAATAAATATGAGCGGACTTGTGACCCACAAAGATATTTTCAGCAAACGTTGGTATAGTGATGCTACACCCGCAGTTAAAATATTTTTGTGGGTCACAGGTCCGCTCATACTTTTTTAATTAAAACATATGAAATTTACCATATTTCGAGCTTTTTGGAGACAAAGTCGCTTTTCCCACATATTTAGCCCACCACTGAGAAGAAAACTGATAAATCATACGATTGAAACATACAAATTATTTAAAGATCACCACTTTAGAGTTGTAATATGAACATTTCGAAGAAAATTGTCAGTTTTGAAAAAGGGGCCAAAAACAGCCCTTATCATATCTTGTCCTTTGGCATATATATGGTCATAATACATAAAAACTTTAGTATTCGGTAAACAGGAAGTAGCGATTTTTTGGGCATAAAGTCGCTTTACACCTTATAGTACTATGGGATGAAGCTACATGCCAAATATTAAGAAGCTGGGGCATGTATATATATGCCTGGAAAACTGTGATGGAATTTTTTTTGTGACGCCGCAACACGTTGCAGGCGACATAAAAAAGGGGAAAAAAAGAAAACTTTGGTGACAAAGAGAGTTACCTTTCTGTATTAAGTCATTATTTAAGAAAATTGCCTACTTCATAGAGCTCTACAAAAATACGTCTTCATGTAACACATTACATGCAACGGTATGCGATTGGTGGCCCTGAATAAATATCGAGTAAACTTAACTATAATTTTCCCCTTATAATGCAAAAATGTAGGTTTGAAAATCTGGTTGGTCGAATAGGCATTTTCATGTTCTACCAATGTGCAAAGCCAATCCATACATTGTTCATGTATAATATCATGTTTCATACGTTTATTATGTATTTCTACTATTGTACTGTTTCATAATTTGTAATTGTCACAAACTCTGTCGAGATATTCATATGACAATAAATTTGATTTTTTATGATTTGAATATCTTACATGTATATGGGCTTTTATATAACTAATTTGAATTGATGCAGTATTCATTAAGTGTTCAATTGTTTCGTTCCATTTTAAGTTATTTTATTTTATCAAAACAGATGACCAGACTAGCATGAAGCAATTGCACAGTTAGTGCCCATTGGAATTTCGATTAAACCAAATGTCCACTTGAAGTATAGTATCACGTGATCTTTCTATCACTAATAATATGTCCCTTTTATCTAGTTTTTTTTAGTCATCCTGAGCTTACTGTTTTGGAATATTTTCTTTTTAGGTCTCTCATATTCTTGATAGTGGCTCTTACCACTGCAAGTACCGCCCAAACCTTGGTTAGAGAAACATGTGCGGCTACACGTTCCTCCGTGAATGTTGATATGACTGGTGCAAATGCAGTTATTGGCGGGTTATTTGAAATGAGAACATCGATATTGGGAGGATATGCTTGTGGAGAACCTCACAAAGGTTAATAATATTCTTATTTAAAATAATATAAATGAAAATGAAGTAGACACGAAAAAAAAAGATGTGGGTTTATAGTTGGAAATCTGGACAATAGACGTCCAATGACGGGTCAAAGACTACTATTTCTGTAGGAAAACCAGCAATTATTATTTTAAGATAACAAACAAATGATTCTTTAAAAGTATCCCATGTTTTCGATGAAAGCGTCTGTATTATATGGGGACCAAGAATGTTTGCCTTATGATAATCTCCGTTTCGAAGAAAAGAATTCAAGCAATATTGATAAATTTTGTTTCATGAAGGTAATAACAAAATTACCGAACTTAGAGAACTAATCTCAAATGTCCACAAGACAAAACAAAACAAGGAAGACATACCGGACATATTGAAGATCGCAATGGTCCTGACTTCGTGCAGGCATTTCAAAAGAAATGGTGGGTTAAACATGGTTTAATGACGCGCCAAACCTCCCGTTCCCTAGGGGGGGGCATTTCTATACCTTATGGATAGGGAGGTGCCGCTGAGATTTTGAAACCCCACCCTTTTCATATATTTTCAATTTGAAAATAAGATACCTTATAATATATTTTTACTGAAAAAAAAACACCCTTATCCCATAATTGATGTTGAGAACTAAAGATGAAAATGGATAATATAATTTATTTATTGCTATTCGAAAATGTTTAGTCATACACCTTTATACATGTATGAATACATCTGTATTAGAAAAGAATTTAGAATTGCCCGGTCGGGCTTGTCATGTAAGAAGCAAGTAAATGTTATTGTCCTTATCATATATTTTAGATACTAATCAAAACAATCACTTACCATATTTAGAATATTTCCGCCAATGGTTGTTAACAGAGGTCGATTTATTTTAGGGATCGTATGAGACGTATTTTCTTATAAACTTAAATGAGTGTTTATGAAATTTTCATTTCAGAACTAATACAAGTATACGAGGCAGCAAGGTGGGCCATTAACAGAGTCAACACCAATAACATGATTCCGGGAATCAAAATCGGTAAGTTTCTATTAAGCTTGCAGGGCCTTTGGTCAAGTACTTTTAAACAAAGTATAAAAATGTGACACAAATTGTTATGAAGATACTAATATATACTTGTAAAAATATACAGATAATATGTTTTCTTGTAATGAGAAATCTACAATAACTATTGGAATCAATTATACTTAATTTGTCAATATTTTTCAGGAATGAAGGCCTACGATACTTGTTCTTCAGAAGTGTTGGCTTTGAAGTATGCCCAGGATTTTTATTCCCGCCTTTCCTCTGACCAGCAATCCTGTTCAACACAGGCCAATATGCTTAACCTAGGTAGGTCAAATAGTAAAGCAATACTATGTGGCCCCCACTGGTGGCCCCATTGATTCTGGTTAATTGTGACTTTTATGTCCAGAAATGGGTCTTTCGTTGATAATCTAAGGATTTGTTTTAATCTTATATATTTTTAGTTTTGGGCCAATACAAGACAGCGAGCAGTAACCTATGGTCATGTTGAAGACTGCTAGCTGTTTTCCATTGAGATTTTTTAAATTGCCGTTTCTTTAATGTTGGTTGTGTCGCGTACACTTATTCCACATCTCTTTATCGTCTATTTTACTTTTTTTTTCAATTAAGGTGTGTTTTGTTAGCTTGAAATTTCCAGCTAGTAGAAACATTTAATTTGTATATTCTATTTCTTCAAATTCTTATTTCTTCATTCCATTTAAACTTATTGATGCAGTTAAAAATAATTTCATTCAATATTGTTTTAACCAACCTCGAATTATAACTATTAAGTACATCTGTATTAGCCACATTAGAGCCACATTATACTTTTTGTTATTATATCAGTATGCATTAATTTCTTATCAGAATCATGATTAATGAGTCCTGTACGGCCGAAATCATTTAGAATATACAACTTTTTATTTTGTGAACAAATCCATAACGTTTTTGTAGGATTCCTCGGTCCGTTATCAAGCTGGACGAGTACTGCCGTTGCAGAGATGACAGGAAAACTTCCGGTCTCGGTGCTGTCTCCTCGGGCGATGTCTACAACACTTAGTGATAAAATAAAATACCCGTACTTCCTACGGACCTCGCCCTCTTCTAGGGCCCAGGCAAGGGTAAGCTGTCCTCCTAAAAAAATATAGATAAAAATATTTATTTTAAGATTCGTTTTTGATTTAACACAAAGCTCTAGTTCCAGGAATCTAAATGGTATTTGATTGAATGAAAAATCTTTATTTCCAATTCCCCAATATGTTTCAGTGCAGATAGCATTTAACATTATCTAGTGTTTCCATTGATGCATAATTCTGGTGCCGTTCAGCGACTTGCAAAGCATCCAAAGAAGTTCTAATTTAAAATTGTTTATTTAGTTTAGCTGTAAATAATCGTATACTAGTAAGTTAGTTTCAAGAGTTTCAGCATTTGAGTCAAAATACATGATTTGAGATACCCCAAAATGTTCAAAAAAAGAAGCCAATTTCAGCATAGAAGATATCGACTATGGGGTATGTCAGAACTTCAACTATAATATGGGTTTGATGCGCATGTTTGTAGTAACACATAGGTTATTATTTTAGGCAATAACCGAAGTCCTCAAGCAAATGGACTGGAAAAGAGTTATCGCCCTATATACAGACAGTATCTATGGTAACAGTGGATACGAAGCTTTAGTAAAGCAGACGACCGATCAAGGGATATGCATCGCTAAAACTGTGCCTCTCAAAAGTGGACAAACTGTCATGCAGATTCAGGCCAAGCTGATAGAGCTTACAAAACTAGACACAAATGTTGCCGTTTTTCTTGGCTCCTATTTAGAAGCAAAGAAACTTTTCCAAGCGGTAGAAAACATTGGACTTACAGTGCCATCCATTCGGAACATTCAGTGGGTAGTTACAGACGTCAATTTGATGCAAGAAACATACTCGAGCATATCCAAGGGTGTTTTGGCGGTCGTCCCCAGGTCAACTCTTGTTACCGAGTTCAGAGATTATTTCATTGGTTTGGACGCGACATCTGCTCCCGTGGAGAATCCCTGGTTAGCAAACTGGTACATGACGCAATACAACTGTAGTCTGCCAGGAGTAACGTACCAACCCTATTCAAGCCTGAATCCTTGCGCCCCACAAACATTTGATCAGAGACGAACTGACTTCCGGCAAAACTCCTTTGTGGATAGAACCATAATGGGGGTATTTGCATATGCAAATGCTTTGAAGCGTGCGCAGTTGGAAAAATGTGGTTCCGTTTCCGGTGTTTGCCAGGCTCTTCAACAAATGAGTACAACTGAGTTCCATCAATTATTGAAAGGTGTAAATTTTCAGGTATAATTGTATTGGTGTGTGTAGTATTTTTCATTAAAAGATATTTTGGATTTCAAGTAAATAATGCATCTTTATAAGATTTTAAATGGCCTAAGTTTTTTAATAATTTTGAATTTTGTCAATGGATTGTGGAAACTATATTCCCATTAGCCTATTAAGACCCACTTCAGTTTGCAAATGAAGTCTTTTGTGCAAATTGGGCTTCGGTTTTTGTCCCTTTTGAAATCTTGATCACCCATTTGGTTTATATAGTTTTAAATTGTATGGAAATAAAATGAAGGGACCGAAAACTGATTTAATTTAGGCAGTTTTTTTTTAGTTAATCTTGGATTCGGTTCAGAAATAATTCATGTACATGTTCCAATGTTTTTTTTTAGTTTGTCACCAGCGATAATATTGCTAGTCTCAATGGCAAAAGTGTAGCTTTTGATATCAACGGAGACTTTATAGCCGAGGATTTTACTATTTGGAATTACAACGACAAGTCATCCAATTTCCACTTCCAAGAGGTCAGTTCACTATATAGACAACAAAACCGTTAAAGAGAGGGATATTAAGACAATATACAACGCATTTATATTTTAGATCTTGCTTGATTTTGAAATATCACAAAATATATAGCAATGTTCTGTCTAGGAAAGTAAAGGCCTGGCCTTTCGTGCATCTGTCCGTACTAAATTAATTGTTTTTCGCTGAAGATAGAAACTGCTTTTCAATGAAGAAAGCACGGTATCACGAAAAATTAACAAGAAACAGAAAAAGTCATAATGAAATTATACGCAATATACACCAATCTCATTGTTGATATGTAAACAGGCATTTTGTTATTTTCTTACTTTGAATATAATTACAGTTTTTTCCGTGAGATTCACCGTTCTAAATGCATTTATTTCAATGTCTAAAGCTCCTTATTTCCAAAACATAAGTTTTCCATTTTCAGATTCATGTAAATTATCCTATCTTTTCTACTTCATTTAGCTAATATGAAGTTTTCATTATAATCTGATTTAGCCTTCATTCTAAACCAAATTTGCCTGTATTTATTTAGGAATTTCTGTTCTTTTTTTAAGGTTGGACGATATGAAAACGGTCAACTTATTTTAGCTAAGAACGAAGTGAGATTATATGATACTGCAAGAAACTTGCCCCTGAGTCCTCATCCAACTTCATTGTGTCCAGCTTCCGGATGCGCGAGATGCGTCATACCACGTGATGCTATTGATTTCACCTATATTCCGGGTGAGATAGTGATTGCAGGACTTGGAAGCAGACACTCGGAAGGAGACGGGCCATTATCGTGTGGTGATGTTTCTGTCCAAGGAATGGCGGAATCTGTAGCTTTCTATTATGCAGTAAAAACCGTGAAGGATAAGTTCCCTGGTATTCTTAATGGCGTTAACCTAGGTGGTTTGATGACGGATATGTGTGGAAGTCCAAATAATGGGAAAATGTTGTACAATAACATTTTAGGCGAGCTTCAGGTTGTCCGAGATAGTATGGGCCATATCGTCGATCCAAATGCTATAAAACTAATGGTTGAGCTTCTCTCGAGTGCTGAAACTCTCGAGTTTAGCAGCGGAATGAAAGAATACGATCTTGTCGAGCTAGGTGTTAAGGCAACGTCACGATCACTTAGCGATAAGACTAAATATTCCAATTATGCACGCACTGTCCCTTCAGAAGCTAAGCAGGCTTTAGCTCTTACCCAATTACTTGGTAATAAAAACTGGAAATTTCTCCAAATTATAGTGTCTTCTTCAGAAGAGAGCGGAACAGCTATCAACGAATTGAGGCAATCTGCCGCTTCAGCTGGTATTTGCATTGGCTCGTCGTATGAATTAGATAAAGATGGAACAATGTCGGAAATATTGACCAAGATTCGGGAACAACAACAAGCACGTGTGGTGGTTCTTATTTTAGATGACGAACATAAAATGCAGTTTCTTCAAACACTCAGAGCACACTCCTGGCCAAATGACTATGTATTCGTAGGGTTAAATGATTGGAATACCCGTATATTTGACGGTTACCAAGACATTGCTAGGGGGTTCATATCGGTTACGCCTCAAAATTTTCCTCTGACGTCGTTTGAAACCTGGATCAATGGACTAGTTCCCAGACATGCAGGTGAAATCGCAGGCTTCCAAGATTGGTATGAAAAGTCTTACAATTGCTATATTTCTGCTGAAAACCGAGACAGGTTTCCAGGTCAATGTGGTTCAACAAGTATAATGTCTGCTCCTGGATACGTTCCGTACACGTCACTGGCTTACACGATAAACACTGTCTATCTGGCCGCCAATGCTTTAGACCAATCCCTAACAGCCATTTGTGGAAAAGACTATAATGGCGTTTGTACGGATTTCCGCGCTGGGAATAGAGTAACTGGTCAACTTAAATCTATCTTGAGCAACGTGTCCATCGCTACAGAGACCGGCGGTACATTCAAAGTTAAAGATATGGAAGGCATGCAAGGATATGTTGTTCGAAACTATCAAGGATCAAATTTTGTTCAGGTAAGTTTGTATAATGGTATGACCAATTTATAAAGCCCAATTAATGTTAAAACAGCCATTGACAATTTTCAGGATTCTATTGCTGAAAAGTTCAAAGGAACATACAATTTGCAATCCTATTTTAAGA
Organism: Arcuatula senhousia; assembly: GCA_963971305.1. Classification (NCBI taxonomy): domain Eukaryota; kingdom Metazoa; phylum Mollusca; class Bivalvia; order Mytilida; family Mytilidae; genus Arcuatula; species Arcuatula senhousia. The sequence goes on from OZ020308.1 coordinate 63,824,838, forward strand.
AATAATATTCGCAATGACTCCTCCACTGATATTTATGCTTAGTTTTAGTATTTTTTAGATACAGCAAGCTCTGTGAACACCCCAAAAATTATTGGTTCACTGTTAAAATGGTTTCAAACTATAAATGTCAATGAAAGGAACTTAATACTAGCACATGGAAGGTTAAATGTTAAAATAGTGTTGTGACAATTTTTTCTTCAAATATAGATAGGCGCATCAAACACATAACTGAAACAAAGTCAACTATAAGGAGTGAAAACATAAAAAATTCACGAAATAAATACAGCATTTACACAATCGCTTACTAGTATTTTTTTAAGATTGACTGACTCTTATGATTTAGCTGGTTATAGATTCGTATAACGAAAGCTTGTGGCCATACATCTATACACTCTTACTTACAGATTACATCTTACTGTTTCAGATTGGAGCATTCGACACCGAACAAGGCCGGTTCTTTAACCTTTCTACCACCTCCCTGAAACTACCACAAGGAGTTGATCAAGCATCATTTACTTCCATGTGTCAAGGACGCTGTGCTCAATGTTCATACGTTCACAACCCAGGCGAATACGTCCATATCCACGGTGACGTCGAAATTGGCGGGCTCCTAGGATTTCATGATGTTAGCACGACGGATCCATATGTTTGTGGAGCTCTTAAAACGGTAAACGGGTTCCAATTTGGTGCGGCCATAATGTATGCTATTGACCAAGTTAATAACAAATTGGCCCCTACAGATCTCCGTGATGTTAAACTCGGGGCTTTCCTCTTAGATCATTGTAACGTAGAGAGCAGAAGGTTTGACGTTTTGTCCTCGTTCTATTCGGGACTTTTGCCACGACGTGAAAACGATATGGTCGATGTTTCCGAAGTTCGGGCTTGGGTTACCGACAACACTCGATCAGTGATGGAAGCAAACGAAGTTCTTAAACCTCTCCACATTCCGTTAATTAGTCCAATGGCCACGAGCATAAGTTTTACGAACACCGATGATTATCCAACTTTCTTCCGAACGATCCAAGGGGACGTAACTCTCTCCGTTGCAATGGCAAAGCTGGCTAAAGCTTTGAACTTCCTCTATGTAACGGTTCTGTACAGTGATGAGGATTACGGCGAGGAAGGTATTAAAGCGTTTACGTCTGTAGCCAACCAAGAGAACGTTTGCATTAAAGGTCTGCATAAGATTGGCGGTGATACTAACATGACTGCTGTTGTCAAAACCATTATCGACTCAACTACTCATGTAGTAGTCCTGTGGACGAATAGTCAACACACTAGAAGATTTTATCAAGAAAAGGCAAAATTTCCTTCAGCAGGAAACATGGTTATCATAGCACCTATGCCATTTATGGCGGTTGCTAAGGACTTTGGTACCGGTGCTGGCAAATCGTTCTTCCTTAACATCAAAACTACTGTAATTGATAAGTTTATGGACTTTATAACCAGTCTTCCGACAACCTCTGCCATTACAACCAACCCATTCGTCATGGAGTACTACATGGACATCCGAGGATGTGATCTTCCAAACTTCTACAAGTAAGTTGTAACTGAATTCAGAAATTTTTTAGGTCTTGTAGGTGCACAAAAGGTGAATATGGATACATAATGTGCTGGTTTTTCATTTTGATATCAACGTTAAAAATCATTTGAATTGATGTTAAAAAAGGCGTGCAAGATCATGACACCTTGGTATGCAGGTACTATCATTCCAATTTACGAATTTTCAATATCTATAATTTGATGCCCCGGGGACGTAAAACAAGGTTTAGGGCTTCCATCTGGGTTTATTGTAAGTGTTATATGATTCTGACTTAAAAAAACGGGAACCGATTGGAAAAAATCTATCTATCTTATTTTATATACAGACTACTATCATTTATGTCGCACCGGCATATAAACCTAAAAGTTTGTAATGTTTATATTAACTTACTTGCCTTTTCAGATATGGCATTGACTGTAGTAAAATGATAAATGTTGCACCTTGGTCTACCGGCATCCTCCAGGACAATTACGTCATTCCAACAATCAACGCTGTGTACTCATTTGCAGCCGCTCTTGACGTCACATTGAAAGAAATATGCGGGAGTGACTATAGAGACGTCTGTAACGATTTCCGAACAACGGACAATGTCAATGCTGTCATCATTGAAAAGATGGAAGCCATTACTTTTAGGGATCCATCTGATTTCCCATTCAAATTTATGGATAGAGAGGGAAACACCGGAATGGACCTTATATATTACGATGGAGCTGCTTTTAAAACGGTATGTAATAAAGTAAAAGCATCTTATCAGTAAAAGACAAATAACAACAAAATAAAGAATTGTGTATACTAGTAACTTAAAATACAATTTTGACAGGGCACATCTTTCATTTATTATAATGAGCGATAAGTTTTCATGGTGAAGACTGTTTTAGAGAATAGTTATTAAGTCAGACTAATTCAATGATTTTTATAAATGTAAATCAATCATGGCATACTTGTAAGACAAATTGTACTAAAACATTAAGTTACTTTTTATGTTATATTTTAGTTCATAACTATAAATATTGTTCAAATTCTTATTTTCAGGTAGGAGAATTTGCTGGGGCCTCTCTACAAATTTCAGACAACAGTATTACCAATCTGTTTCCCTCCACCATATCCTACTGTGTTGCTCCGTGTACTGAATGCCTGAAAACACAGATTGACTTTTCATACATCCCTGGTGATATTTTGATAGGAGGTAACTCTATTTTAAATTCTCTGTTTACTTCTAATCTGCATGCTGTATATCTTTTAAATCTTTTTTAATACTCTGTTTGTACTTTAAACCCAATAGCCTTTTGAAAAAGTAGCATTTGTATGGCATTCACAGGCGAGTTCCTTGATGTTTCTTAACGTTGTTGTCTATTTCAACATTTAAAACTACACAACAGTATTCAATTAATTTTACATGGACATGTATACAACAACCATCTTTTCTAACTGTTTAAATCTATATCCTGAATACAACTTCGACAGAAATTCAGACCAAATTTTGATCATTTTTTTCAGGTGTGTTTGATGTACATGTTAGAGATGTCCTTACATTCTCTTGTGGAAACATTAAAACTCTGCATGGCTTCCAACTCCTAGAAGCTTTCCATTATGCCATCTCTAAAGTCAACGACAAAACAGGACCATTTGCTAATATTCTTAAGAACATCAAACTAGGCGGTGTTGGTCTTGATGCTTGTGAAAGCGCAATAAAAGCTGGTTACACCGTCTCTGATATCCACAATGGCTTGATTAAATTAAACAAGAATGGAGAAACTATCGACCCGGACGATATTAGTGCATATATCGCCGGATACTCCAGTGACAGCTCAATATATCTGGCTAGAATACTTAAAGATTTAAAGATACCACAAATAAGCTATGGATCGACGAGTATAGCTTTGTCTAATCGGGATAGGTATCCATATTTTATGCGTTCCGTTCCAGCAGACGACAAACTGGCGGAGTCGATGATCAAATTTCTTGACAATTATGACATCCGGTATGTTCAAGTGGTGTACTCTCCAGATAACTACGGTCGTCTAGGATCACAGGCGTTTGAAAGTCTCGCGAGAAATAGTAAGATCTGCATTGGACAAATGATCCAGTTTCCAGACAACGGAACTGCCAGTAGCGAAAGTTCAAACGAAGTAGTATCATCATTGCTTCAAAAACCAACTGCAAACACTGTTGTATTGTTTGCGAGCTCTGAGTACATTAACTCTTTGTTCAACGCAATTCGCCGAAATCCTTCAGCCGTAGGAAAATATTACTTCTTGGGCACAGAAACATGGGGAAATAATTTAGATGTTATATCAGGAGTTGAATATTTGGCAAAACATGCTGTGACGTGGTCCCTCGAATCAAGAGATATTAGTGACTTTGATACGTACCTGAGTACAAAATCACCCGGTAATTACCCACAAAACCCTTGGTTTCCGCAGTTCTATGAGGACATGGTAGACTGTTACTTAACTGTTCCTGATGGTCGTCATCCAGTTCAATGCGCCTCCTTGTCTGAAGTCGTCATATCTCAGAGAAATTACATACAAGACCAGGGAATTTTACACGTGATAAACTCAGTCTTTGCTGCTGCCATTGGGGTCGACTCAGCCTTGAAGTCAGTTTGTGGCATGAACTATTCAACTGTGTGCGAGAAGTTCCGAAATGAAGCCAACAGACGTGACATATTGATGGAGAACATTTTAAAAGCAAATTTCAGTGACCCAACTGGATCTGAATTTGGCTTTACTGAGAGACGTGATGGAAACAAAGGATATGATTTGTATTCTTTGTCAACTAGACTGGAAGGCAGCAAGTTGGCTTACTATTATAACAAGGTATGTTATGTAGCATGCACCCCTGAACCCTGGTTAGAGGCACAACATTTGCATGGCTTAACAAGATTATAAATAAGTATTTCAATGCTCCCTGTAGAAAAAGTTCTGCTTATAATATATACAGATGTAGAATTCAAAGTACAATGATACAATGTTCTTTCTCTTCAATCAAATAAAACAGAAGGCATTGATCTATAGAAAATTTTACCTGGGACTTTTAAAAACCCAGGACTGGCATGTTATTGCATGTTTTTGTTTTGGTAGGGGGAAGTTCAGTTAAACTAACAAATTCCTTTTAGATTGCTTTGATGTTCAATTGCTTAACCTTAGGTATTAGCATGTCTGTATTTTGTTTTCCAACAGATTGGTGCATATTCTAGCAACAAAGTTTTATCTGTTACCAGTTACCAACCTCAGTGGGACGGAAGTTGTAGTAGGGCAGATGCATGTTCCGAATGCCCAACACTTCGATACACTACTAATAGATACATGTATAGTCAGTCGTTAATTTCGAATGATCCGAATGTAGCAACTCTTATAGCTGTATTACCCGTTCATAGCCAAGGTACTGATCCGTACCGTTGCGGAAGTTTAAACATGGAAGACTTTTATCGTGGTCTTAGTTTCTTTTACACTTTGGAAAAACTATCTCCAGTACCCTATGGGTTGCATGGACTTCTCATAGATACATGTACAAACAGTTTGCGAATAGATCAGGATCTTTATAATATTCTCTCCACCGGAGAACTTTGTAACACTCCAACAGATTTTGGGAACTATCTTATTAATAATTCTACCGTTGGAGGTGTCATCACAACGATTTCGACAAACGTAATGGCAGCCAATCGAGTTCTTGCTCCAATGAAAATTCCTTTAGTTGGCTCTTTATCTTCATCTGTAGCTTTAAGCAATAAAGAAGAATATCCTTATTTTGCAAGGACAGTACCACCAGACAACCGACAAATGAAAGTCATAGCAGAGATCTTGCAGCAGTTTAATTGGACCTACGTGTCTGTCGTTTATTCCCGCGAAACGTACGGTGTTTCTGGAGCAGAGGAGCTTGAGAAGCAGGCTCGTCTGTATGGCGTTTGTGTAGGTCTGTCCGTTGGAATATCATACCCTGCTAGTAACATAGAAGCTAAAACTGTAGTAGAACAACTAATATCACAAGAGGGATCTAGGGTAGTGGTTCTTATATCACTTGAACCAAGACCAATACTTCTGGCAGCAAAGGAGATTGGTGTCCTGGATCAATTTGTATGGATTGGTACAGATATTTGGGGAACGACCGAAAGCGTAGTTGAAGGGTTAACAACAATGGGAAGCGGAAGTGTAGGGTCATCCTTTAAAGCGATAACTGTTGGTATTCGTTACACTGCTGTCAGCGAGTTTGAAAAATATGTTACAGGATTAAGTTATAATAATAGAAAAAATATTCCTGATGATTGGTTTGAGGAGTTTTACCAAAACATTCATAAATGTCGGCTGACAAATGCTCAGTTTGTAATGTCCCAATATTCAAAACTATGTGACGGAACAGAAAAGATCACAATTGAACAAGTAAATTCAACTCGTCATCTTGTTTATACAACCATTGCAGCAACGTATGCAGCTGCAAACGCCATCCAACAAACTAAAAATACCGTGTGTCGATCTGCAGCCTCGTTCAGAGATTGTTTCACGACATCCGGAAATTGGGACCACCTGTTTCAAAATTTACTCAAGACGGAATATGTTGTTGAAGATGACTTTAAGTTGACGTTTAACTCGGACAGATATTGGGACGTTGGATATACTATAAATGATTACGTTTCAACAGATGGGAACTATCAATATGAAGAGGTAAGAATTTCAAATGATGAAATAGCTTTATGAATTTGTAGTTTAGGCACTGTAAATGTTGAGACAAAATGGACAGCTTATCTTTTGAAGGACCTCGCATGAATAACATGCAAAGACATTTGTTTGCTCCTCATATTTTGGAATTAGTGTCAGATTTTCGAAATCCTTTGGTTTTGCCCATCCATTATGCTTTAATTTTTTTGCCCATGAACCCCCTATTTTTTTTTTATTCAAATATATGTGCATTGAATATGCATTTGACAATTTTTGTCTCGCCTGCGAAGCAGAACGGAACATAGTTGTTACTTTACCGGCGGCGTTAACTTTTTGGGTACGATTTTATGAGCATCTCCATATCTCAAGAACTAAGGGTTCTAGGTTGATGAAACTTGGCATACATATGCCCCAGTAGTAGTTTAGCACAGTTACATACCCATTTTCTTACATTGACCTTGATTTTCCGGTTGAGTGACAATTTTAAATACATACAATAGCAGTGTTAATGTTTTATGAGCACCTCCATTTCTCAAGTACTATTGATCCTAGGTTGATGAAACTTGGTATGCATAAGCCCAGGTAATAGCTTAGCACAGTTGCATCCCCATCTTTTGACTTTGACCTTGATTTTCTGGTAGAGTGACTTTGATAATTTTTATTGCATATATTAGCAATGTTTAAGTTCTATAACACCATTTGATCTTAGAAACTGAAAATCCTTATAAATTCAAAATATTGTAAAAGTAAGAAAGAATTATTGTTCCTGATGGCGCAGGCAGGCGAGACATATACTTTAGTGTTAACTCTTGTTTATAAAATTTTATTTACTCCGACATACAAGAAGGTTTAAAGTTGTCAATTTAAGAAGGTTAAAAGTTGTCAATTAGCAGCAATACAAAAGCAATGAAAACTCTGGAAAAACTATTTTCCCGCCAAAATTACACACGCTTATATCATGAAAACGAGAACATGAACCCACGTTTTTTTGCCTGCTTATTTTGATCATGTAAACATATTCTTTGAAATAAATGCAATTTTATACATTTTCATTTACTTTTGGACAGAGGAGCAAACCTCTTTAGTGCTTTATGTTATGATAACTCTCGCGTTACTTGTCCAATAAGAAGAATTACCAAAAAACTCATGATGTTAGTTTTGACTCGAAAAAGTAATAATTTCTGTCTTACGTGAGTTTGTGGTTAACACTATAGAACACAAAATTGGACTTAAAATATTTAAAAAAAATACATTAAAACTTTTATATTTTGTAGGTAGGTGTTGTCATCGGAGACGGATCTGTGACGATGTCGTCTGCGTCTGTCGAACGTTTTAGAACAAGTGGCGTGACGTCACAATGTCCACCAGGTGGCTTCTGTAACTGTGATGCGTCTATATTTAATTTCCAACCTCAGAGACAGGTTTCAAACGCCACAGAGAAAAAGGAAGAACCGCGAAATTATTTGTATTATAATGAGATGGTCCTTGGAAATGGCCGATATGAATTCACTCTTCATTTTAATTGGCCGATCTGGGCAATTGCAACAGCTGTGCCGACCTGTGTCGGACTTTTCATTGGAATATTCGTATTTGCCTATTTCCTAGTTGCATATCCTGTGCGTGGAGGAACTACCGTTCTTGGATTTATGATGCTACTGGGAATCCTCGGAATTTATGCCGTCAATTTTGCATTCTTTATTCCTGCGTCAGACGCGTCTTGTGGAGCTAGGCGTTTCCTAATGGGCGTGGTTTATGCCATCGTGTTTGCCGCTATGCTGATAAAGGCTATCGATAATTGGCGCTTCAGTGGATCAGACTTCGACGTTCGAAAGTACTCTGGTGTAACGAGTACTTGTGCATTGTTCATGTCGGCTTTAGGAGTTCTCTGTATACAGCTGATCATTCCGATTGAGTGGCTGATTCTTGAACATCCCACCGCCTCGCTCCAATCAGATAACCCTCTAAATGACTGGTGGTGGTGTGACCCCATTGATAAATATGACTATGCTTTAGCGTTATCAATGGTATTTGTAATATTCTTAGTTATATTAACAGCCATCTTTGCAGCACTTGCTTGGGACAGTGAAAGTAACTATTTTGAATCTCGATGGATTTTTGTCTCTTGTGTTTGCACGGCAGGCTGTTTCTTAGTTTGGATGGTGGTCACCACCAATGCAGGACCACCATATCGTGACCCGGCTGTGGCTATTTCTAACTTTGTCAACGCCACAGCTCTGTTGATATGCTTGCCAATCAGAAAATTAGTTCTCTTGTTTTATTTCAAACGAGAGGAGGAGAAGGACAGCATGAGATTGAATGAATCTGACGATAGAGGTGAGATATATTTTTACTTTATCTTGATCATATCTATAGTTCTTTGTAAGTTATAAACTTCAGGCAAAAAAAAACCAACGTTCGTTAAGAGCACAGCGGGGATATATGCTTATATTTCTTATTACAATGGTCCTTAGTTTATGTATTTTAAAAATTATTGGCGAAACAAACATTTTTTTAGAACAATTATATTTAAAAGCTTAGTCTCAAACTACTCGATACATGTACAAAGCTAACATTTCTTAACAAATTTACACATTTGATACTAAATGATGATCCGTTTCTCAATTTCCCAATTTACTAGTATTTTTGCGATATTTCCCCATGATAAGCACATTCAAGATTACAAAGTATAAAATGAAATAAAAACCAAAGTACATGTGATCAAACTGGATATCCAGCGATGAATATGCAAATGCACACCGCCCAGTGGACTTCGAATATTGGACGTATATCTGATATTTATGTTTGCACTTCTAAATCTGGGTCCAGCTTCAAATTGTGAAAACCTTTTCTCAGCTTTGTGTATTCTAGATTATCATGATGTCTTTTCGGATTTTTTTAAAGAGATGGGAAACCAAACCTCTAACTAATATAAAAAGGCTTCCAAAACAGCACACCTTTTTCTTGCTTTTTGGACTAAGCTTACATGTTGTAAACATCGGGTATGATTATTTATGATCTCTTCCTTTTATAGGTGATAACTTTTCTACTCTTTATTCCAATGCTGGTTATGAAAACGACGTGTTCCAACCAGAAATCAGACAACCAGGATCTGACATTGGGTTTTAAATGCCAAAAGGTATGGTATAGATATAAGATAGGTTATTTCATATCACAATTTATGTAAATTTCGTCAGTTAATAGGAGACGAAAACTTTTCATCCATTTAACATTTTTCATGTACCTTTCAGCGTTCGTATTGGTATTAAACTGTTTTGTCTGATTCTTTATTATTGTCATTTTAACGGATAATCAGACATTCCAGACGCAGCGACTTCTTTCCATTCTGTAAATAACATTTTACGCCCCATCCAGGAAAGAAGGGGGCATATATAGTTTTCGGGTCCGTTCTCAAATGTTGCGAGATGGGGCATAATGTATTTTGGACATATTCTTTTTATTTATAATGTGTAAAGCAGTACGTCCTAAATAGTAATAAAGATGCTTTAACAAATAACTTTATTGCATAATAAAAACTTCAAGAGGTTAAGCAAATACGTTTTAAGATTTTCTATACATATACTTTGTTTCATTATACATATACTTTGTTTCATTTATTATTTCCTTTTTATGCTGTAGAATCAAAAGAGAAGAAAATCCACGTGATGCAATCAGAGACAAACAGATCTAGAGAACTCAGCATTTTGCAATATCCATGCATATTTCCAATCTGATTCAATGGTTTAATCAGATTGGCATATTTTCAATATAAAACTAAGACTTCAAAAGTCTATATTGAGTCCCAATCATATAAAACAATTTAACTTTTAAAACTAAATGTTTTGCCCCAATATTATATCCCTAAAAGATGACATAGAATATCAAATGTAACAAACAGCTAAGATATGCATATATTTTGGGTTATAACTCTATATATTGAACATGTAGAAATGTTCATTGTTCTCTAATGTAACTTTAGCAGTTCAATGATATCAAGGAAGCAAACTTGCTTGATTAAATGCAATGGAACTGTGACATTTTGTCAATAAAGAAATCAAAATACTATATGATCCGAATGCTACTTTAATTCTTTTTGTTAGTGATATAATTTTGTTTTATAAATTTTTACTTCTTTATGTCTACATATGTACATTTTTAACATCTTTTTATTTGAATACTCTTTTAACATTTGAAATCCAGGTTGAAACAGTTCTCAACTGATAAAAGATTAGTGCTTTTTTATGATCATGATATTATTTTATGTTCGTTTTAGACGATTTTTATTGTGTTTTATATGATATATTCTTATATTAGTTTGTATAATGGGTGATTTATGTGATGACAATTATTGTGTGACATGTGTAAAATGTGATATTTCTATATTAATAAAAATGATAAAAAAACAATGATGTCGCAGACAGAAAAGTTTGCATTTTTAATGTTGGGTACATATGTTTCTGTCTTAAGAAGTCTTTTAAAAATTCACTTATGATTAAAGATGAAATATAGCTCAAACAGAACTTAAAATTAAATTGTTCACATGAATAAGAATGATCATTTATAAACAAAACACAAAAGCAAAAAAAAAAGTACATTTATCATGTTTATGTTCATTTTAATAACCTTTAGAAAAAATATATAACCTGATGAATAAACATTTGTAATATCGTTATATTATACAAATTATACAAAGCAGTATTGCCCTGTGCAACAAAACCCCAACAACAACAAAAGCAAAACACCAGATTACATGCAATACGAACACATATAAAATAGTCAAGCTTATTAAAAAGGATGAAAAAAGGCATAAATGATTAAGGATTATTAAAGGAACTTTTCTGAAATCAGGGTCCGCTTTCGGACTTGTTCCCAACAAATAATGCATAAACATGTCAATATCATGCAGATAAAAGCAAACAGTAGATACAAATCAAAGAATTCAGAAAAAAACACAATTTGAACTTTCAGCAACACGGGGATATGAACATAAGATAGTAAAACCTTTATTCAGCGGATCCGACCATAACGGGTAAGTTTGCATGAGATCCTTTAGTATAAGATAGCTGCATGTCTTGTTTCTAACAACGTCATTAATATTATAATTATTTATCATATTCGGGCGTTTGCTCAACACCAGAAAACTGCAGCATCCCCCATCACCTTTTAGACTGTAATGCATTGATAAAAGACCGATGCTTTTGAAGGTCGAAAGCTAAAAAAACACAAGTTGAGGTTATTGACGTAATTCCATTATTTGTTCATTTCTTCTTTTATTAATAGTATTATTTATTTTCAAAGATCAGCATCAAATCCTTCCTTTTTTGCTATTAGTTAGATTTAATGCCTTTTGATAAAATTATTGGGTATTTTTAATCATTTAAAGGAAATGAACAGTAAATCATAACAACAACGGATGACTTGTTTCTCATGTTAATTTATTTGAATAACAATGACAGCACTAGTAAGTTACTTAAAACACAAGGAATATATTATCTTAGAGCCACCAAACAATCTCTTGGTTAACTTTTAAGATTACCTATGATTTAAAAGAAATGCAATTCCGTAAAAATTTTTGGATTGAAACTAACAAGACACTTAATTTAATTGAGGCTAAATTCATCCCATTGAAATAATATTAAACATGAGCAAGATTTGTCAAAATGTGACTTTTCTATGAATTCAACTTTCTGAAAATCTTTTTTATTCTTTAGATTGGACAATATCAGAATTTAAACAATCTAGTACTCAACAATTACCAACCTCCATGGAATGGAAGCTGTAAACGCATCGGATCTTGCACAGAATGTCCCGCCTTCATCACGACAAAATCTCGTTTTATGCTTCAGCGAACCACGCAAGCAAATCCAGCAACGATCATTTCCTTTTTCGCAGTTTCCGAACACGGCCTTGATGCCTATAAATGTGGAAATCTACACCTCGGTAACTTCTACAGAGCCTTGGCAACGATCTATACTCTTAAATATTTGGCGCCAATTCCTTTTCACCTTCGGGGTCTCGTTGTGGATACATGTTCCAATTCACTGCGTATTGATCGAGACCTGTATGGTATTTTGTCATCCGGTGCCATTTGCAATGCTGACTCAAAGTTTGATTGGATAATCAATAACTCGACGCTAGGTGGTGTTGTAACGTCTTCTACAAATGACGTCATAGCGGCAAATAGGATTTTAGCTCCTCTACGGATTCCGACTGTTGGTACATTTTCTACCTCAAAAGTTCTGAACGATAAGTTCATGTTTCCTTACGTTGCTAGAACGATATCACCGGACTACCAAGAAACGAATGCGATTGTTGATATACTGAAATCGAACAACTGGACGCGTGTATCTGTAATATACAGCAAGGAAGTCTATGGGAGAAGTAGCTTCTCGAATCTCAAGACGAGGGCTAAACAAGAGGGTATCTGCATTGCCTTATCTATTGCCCTGCCATCCGAAAGTACGAATTCAGAACGAAATGATGCACTCTTACAGCTATCAACAAAAGATGGGGCTAATGTCATAATTTTGATTGCATTTTCTCCTGATCCTATTCTCAAATCAGCAAAAGAATTAAACATCATTAAAAGATATCTTTGGATTGGAACAGAAACTTGGGGAACTATGCAATTTGACAACGAAATGATGACCGACCTTTCAGGCTCATTAACCGTTGCCATGAGGAACACTCAGGTCACGGGATTTAATAAGTATGTAAAGAAACTAACTTACGAGAAAAGGGCCGACGTTCCAGACGACTGGTTTGAGGAGTTCTATCAGCAGATACACCAGTGCCAATTGCCGTCTGCTGCAACCGTCTATCGTCAGTACCCACTCTGTAATAAGTCTGAGGAAATAACAGACGACAAGTTAAAAATAGACAATTACGTCGTCTATACTACTATTGCTGCTGTGTATTCGATTGCAAATGGTTTGCAAATGGCAAAGAATGAAAGATGTGCTGGTTTAACAAGTTTCCAAGAATGTTTCAAAGAAGTCAAAAATCGAGATTACATGTTTAAAAGGCTTTTAGAAACCAAGTGGAGCGGATGGACGGACGAAGACGGATTTGATCTAAATTTTAATGAAGACAGATATTTGGATGTTGGGTTTGATGTTTACAACATTGTAAAGGAAAGTGGAAGCATTAAATATAAAAAGGTAAGTAGAATCAAATTAGATTAAAAATTATCATACATTATAAAAATGCTAATAGAACTAATTCTCTCAGACAAACAACAATAAACACCGGTAGAAACAAGATCCCTTTTTAATACTCAACTGTGTTTTCGTGGTTGGGTTCATACAAAGGGTGCCTGGCAATAACTGATTAAGTCCCAAGTTTTGATCAAAGTAAAACGACACCACAAAGAAACAAACACCCCAAATAAATTGCAAATCAGGAACACGACTTCAAAAACTAAGGTGACCCCGAATGCTTTTGGGGAGATTAGCGGTTTCTGATTGTTGCAAATTAATGTTCTTGCATGTTTCTTTATGAATGATGGGCTTTTTTAAATTAAAGTAGCATTTTTCAGATAGGATCAACTTTTGGAGATACTTCCCAGGATTTCCTATCTATACAGACATACAAACCTGATCACTTCACGTCCTCGTGTCCGTTAACCGAAGATTGTATTTGTGAGGATGACCTGATACACCCAAAGACTGGCGCGCAGAATCAGGGTAATCTTCCGGGTGCGAAAATAGCAGAACCTAGAAATTTTTACTATTATCAATCAGACTTCCAATACGACAAACATTATACTTGGCCGATATGGGCTATTGCAGTTTGTGTACCTACCTGTGTAGGTCTGTTCGTTGGTATATTTATATTCTGCTTCTTTTTATGTACTTATCCCGTCCGTGGAGGAACGACTATTCTTGGGTTTATGGCTATTTTTGGAATTTTGTGTATTTATGCAATAAACTTTGCGTTTTTCTTGCATGCGTCATTAGTGACATGTGTTGTACGACGTCTACTAATGGGAATAGTTTACGCCATTGTTTTCGCAGCTCTTCTGATTAAATCCATTGACAACTGGAGATTTAATAAGACCGAACAAAATCTCCGGAAATATTCCGGACTAACTAGTTCATGTTCACTTTTTGCCATTTCTATTGGTTTAGTTTGTGTACAAGCAATAATACCTGTGGAGTGGCTCATTATCATCCATCCGACTGCCTCGTTGTTGTCCGACAACCGCCGCCATGATTGGTGGTACTGTGACCCGGTCGAAAGCCATGACTACTCGCTTGCTCTTTCAATGTCATTCGTCATCTTTCTCGTTGTGCTGACTGCGGTGTTTTCAGGCATGTCATGGGACAGTGGTAGCAACTACTACGAGTCTCGGTGGATCTGTGTCAGCTGTATCAGTACAGCGGGGTGTTTCCTGGTCTGGATGGTGGTGACAACCAATGCCGGGCCAAGCTTCAGAGACCCCGCTGTGGCATTGGGTAACTTCTTTAATGCAACAGCCTTACTGGTGTTCCTGCCAATCAGAAAGGTGATTTTACTGCATTCTGTAAACAAATCAAACAAAACTAGAGAGAAGGAAGAGGACAATATTTATGCCAATATGGACAATGGTAAGGTTTATACATGTGTCTTTCTCCTTGAAATAAAACGTGTATATGCTTTATCTCTTTTTAGTCAATTTTGCGAACCTGAACTTCTTAGCGCCTCTGATGAGTCTTGAATAGACGAAACGCGTTGCGCGTCAGGCGTAGCAAAATTTATTGTCTGGAACTTTGTTGTCATTTGTATTTCTTCGTATAGGTTTCTTAACCTTGTAAACTATTAAATGAGTTTATTTGTCAATAGTTAACTATGAGTTAAAAGTTTAATGTTTATTTATCAACTATGGTGTGGCCTAGGCCGGTGTTCTATTGCAGATTTTCCCCCATGCCAGTTTTTCCGGGGGGGGAAATCTGGATCGATCCAGTTTTTCCCCCCGGAAGAATAGGATCGATCCAGTTTTTCCCCCGGGGGAAAAATAGGATCAGTCCAGTTTTTCCCCCTTAATAAGCAAAAAGCTCATTTTCCCCCCTTACGTCACCGACGTCACGATGAAATACAAAATCGATATTTCCATAGTTCAAGCAATTTAGGGTAGTTGTGCTTTAATGCTAGATAAATAGACAGACACACAGACTGGGTGACTACTATATACTCCCAAACTTTGATCGATGTGACCAGTATTTGATGCTCGCTGTTTTGCAATCAACATTTATTGCAATATTATTCACAACATCAGGGTTGTGAGAAACATACACAAAATTTTAACAGCAAGTATAAACAATAAGCACATGAACCACAAAATTAAATATATGTTTATAGGTCCCCCTGTCCTCGGCGCTTATGACTGTTTTAATAAGGAACTAGTGTTTTCTACTTGCTGAAAGATTGTTTGGGACAGAGTGTACTTAATTGTACTTATATCATTTAAAATATCAAAATTTAAAAGATTTATTTTCTGCTTTTGCTTTTTCTACATATGTTTTTTTTCGTAATTCTAAATTTCTATTACAGTCATGTAAAACATTATTTTCATCCTCGACCATATTACATATCGGACATAGACGGTTTTCCTTGGGATTTTCAAATATCTACTTTTTTCTATTAGAAGGTAGATTATAATGCATAAGGTTTTAAACTTATCATATAATGTCAAAGAAGACCACCTTTTTCATAAAGAACAAATAGAGTACAAACATAATCTTTGATAAAGACTTCTTGAAGAATAAATCTATGGGACATGTATATCCAACAGAGGACACCAAACAGAAATCTTAAAAGGTCTATAGGGCTGAACATCCCCCTAGGGCATACATTTGGTCATACTAAACGATCCTGTCAATTGTCAAATCATTCCCTGTGCGGTTTTCGTAGTAATTTTCGCATGGTCGGACTTCTGTTATGATATTCTCAGGTTGAATCAGGTTTTATGGCACACCAAACCTCCCGCTTCCATTGCGATCTTAGGGTGAACAAACAAACAGTTAATGTACATGCATGCATATGCAGCGCAACAAAGTTAGCGACCAAATTTTCTAGATGTCGCCTAAAATTATACAGAATCAGGTATCATTGACGATCATATCATAGCGACCACAGCACTTTGAGTTGCCCCGACATCCTTCTGAATTAACCTTGAACAAATCTAACGTCACCAGTGATAGATGTCCTTTTTTAGAATTAGATTTAAGTATTATTGACGGAAAATTACAAACCAAAGTATATGATAAACGTGACGACTTTACCTTCCCTATTATAAATTTCCCTTTTCTAGAAGGAGATGTTCCACTAGCGCCGTCATACGGGGTCTACATTTCACAGTTAGTAAGATATGCTCGGATCTGCAGTGGTGTTTCTGATTTAAATAATAAAAACCGTTTTATTACTGAAAAATTATTAAAACAAGGTTATCGATACCACAAATTAGTAAAATCTTTTTCTAAATTCTTCCACAAGTATCGATCTCTTATTGGAAAATTTAATTGTACACGTCGTTTTCTTATAGTGAAAGGAATATCACATCCTGAATTTTATGGTAATGTTTTTTATAAAGCTCACAAATTTAAAAGCAATCCATTAGAAATGAAAAATTGGCTTCAAAATTTATTACGGATAACTTGATACTTACTTTAAAACTTCCATAAACGTTTTTACTATTGTCATCTTTAAGCATTATAGCGATCAAGCATGTCGGTTTTGTGTGATATGACACTTCACTAAATCATTATTGTTTGAAGCGTTGTGTCGGATTTAAAATCGATACGTTTGATTTTTTTTTAAATCAGTCGATTGATGATTCTCAGCTACCTGTCAGTAACAGCGAGTGTTCTATAGAGATCGAGTTCCTTTACCGTCCTATTGTTTGTTGTTTGTTTTTGTTATTTTTTGTCTTAGGTTCTCTCTAGTGGAATTGGACTTTGATCGATTTGATTTTTATTGTGTGTATAGTTTTTGTGCTTTGTCTAGGAATATTGATAGGGGAAGGTTGGGCCCAAAAAACTAGTTTAAACCCGCCACATATTACATGTGCCTGTCCTAAGCCAGGAATCTTTGACAAAGCTTTCGTTTGTACTTGTCTTTTTGATGTTTTCTGTTCCTTGTTTAAGAAGGGGGTCTATCTGTGACTGTTTCAAGGCTGGATTTGAATTATATGCATTTTATTTAAACCATGGGCCAATAGCAGAACCGCGAGCAATGGCGGTTGTCCATTGTGGTTTTTCTAAATTGCCGTTTAATTGTGGGCTGTGTCGCGTACACTTATTCCACATCTCATTATTTTCTATTAAAATTTAATGTCCTGTTCCGACATGTCGTCGTCGTTGGCACATAAAAGCTATAATAAAAGACAACCCAAAGTAAATATGAATACGAGTTAAATTAGACATGCAATATTAATGTAAGACTTGTCCACCTCATATTGACACAAAGCCAAGTCATTGTCAATTGCAATGAAATCTACTGTTTCTTAATTTTCATTGAATAAAGCATAAGCGACTTGGTATTTTAAAGATGAAACTATGTTCTTTTAATGATGATAATGCTTTCAATACTTAATTCGTACCTCAAATATTTCTTATCATATAGATTACCTCAAAAGTGTAAGAACTGAATATAAATAATTTTTTTTTTATAAGATACTAACTTTAAATATTTTATTTTCATAAGAAAAAGCGTATAAATCATATTAAAGCCACATTTCCTATAAAAAAAATCACAGACTGGTATAAGCATGTATCCACTGAAAAGCTAAGATATACCAAACATCGATGGGGAAAAACTTGCATGGGGGAAAATCTACAATATGTATACGTATTGTCATTTTTCCTAGGGGGAAAAATGGCAATGATCCAGTTTTTCCCCCGGGGAAAAAAAACTAGATCGATCCAGATTTTCCGGGGGAAAAAACTGGCATGGGGGAAAAATGGCAATATAACACCGGCCTGTTTATTTACAGGTCTACGATTGTGGCAATGCTTTTTTTAATTCTTCAAATTATTCATATAAGTAATAACGTTAAGCGGAAAACCTTTCCAAACAACAAACGACTGAACTAGGAAAGAGGTTTCAATGCATGACACAACGATAAAATAATGTTATATTTTCGACAAAAAAAGAAGATGAAATGGCAAGGCAGCGCCCAATTTACAAATTTGACAAAGTTGTAAATGCGTGTTCGACCCCTGTTTGCCGTTCACCGAAATGTGAGTTTAAAAAAAAAACCAAAAACAACGAACATAAGCTTTCATTTTTGAATAGTTTCAATGAAACTTAATATCTGAAAAAAATGATAAAAGTGTACTTTAAAATTAAAATCAAATGTAAAGCCATATATAAAAAAGTACCTTTTATAAGTTTATAAAATCTCTCCGCAGATAACATGTGTGTTGCAGCAAGCAGAAACTGCTCCATCTTCTGTCAGTCTACATGTAGCACCTAACTTGGGTTTATGTTTGATAATAAATTGCTGTTTACCTGTGTTTTGTACTGTTTTTTTTTGTATCATCGTGGTCTTTTAAGTGTCTGTTGGTTTTTTCTTTGTTTTTATGAAGTTTAAGATTCGAATGCCCCTTTGGCATTTCTTTTCTTATTTGTTTAAGCTCAATATACAGGAAACTCATACAAATCCTGTTGTTTTTTTTCTTCAATAGATATTTATTCTTCAATTTACCAAAATGGAGGATACGAAGACTACTATCATCCACTGGAAAGGAAACAAATCATGGCGGAACATGGCTTTTAAAGGTACAATACCATAATGGTAAAACACAGGCAAATATGTGTGTGAATTCCATGCGAACCTCATTTTAAAATGTCATTTTCATGTGTTATGAAATACAAAATGCCAAAGCAAATGCCGGTTATAAATATCCGGTTAAATTAGTTATACTGTATATGCATATATCGAAAAGTAACCTCTCGTCATCAGCATTTAAATCAAAATATTGAAAGATCGAAAAGAACTTTTACCCAAAAGCTCGAACAGGAAAGCCAAATCCAGCACCAAGGTTATCGACCATGTAAATTAAGTACAAGGAAAGAAGCCTAAATTTAGACATTCGGAAATTTCAAAACACTCAGTCTGAATAGATTAGTTAAATATATATCGTGTCGGACAATACTGATATTAACCTCGGAGACCTCAGCTCCACAAATGGCGGTTATGGATCCAATAAGCTCCCCCCCCCCCCGGCTCCCAATTAAAAAAAAACAAACACCAAAGCGGGTAGAGAATGGTTAACTTGGTAATGCTGCATATGCTATTTCAAGTAGTTCACCTCATCCAATTTGGGACAGAGAATTTCCCTAGAGGAAAACTTGATTGGATAAGGAATGATGTTTTTTGTGTTTCAGTTATGGATATCAGCAAACTATTTCCGGTCTTAATTATAAACTATTTTTGTCTTCAATGTAATTATGCATCATTTTTTAAACTTTTTTCTATTATAGGCTATTTTTGTGATTCTTGATGTTTTAGACGCATAGATCTATGAACGCGGCTGTGCATTTTGAAGGATAGATTTTGTGTATATTTTCAGTACCTAGTTCTAAACCTTTGAGAACAAGCTGGAGAAGTAGAGGTAGCAGCTATCCACTGAGATCCATCAGATTCCGTCAACAAGATCTATTATGATCGAGAGATGTATAACTAGTTTTTGAATAATTCATCTATACTATAGTGCTATATACTTTTCACATGTTACAAATATTGTCACTTTTTAAAATAAAATAAATTCTATGGACATCTTTATTATATTAATAGGGTCTAGAAAATGTACACAACATTACCAATTGATGTTAAATAATTTAAAGATTATAGATATTTCGGACATTCGTATGTCCTTCATCAGTATAATAAACAATTTTCAAACACAATAACGTAATAACCCTACTTAAAAACAGGTCATTCTAAACAAACTAGTCAAAATCGGAGCATGCTGAAATTTACTGGACAGGTAAATGATCATAAAAATAAGAACATATGTACAATGCAAATAAATAGTGAGTGAGTAGGTGTTTAACAAAAGAAGTGATGATAAAATGAATACAAAATGAAGATGTTCAAAGTATTATATTAATAATATACCTTGGCTGTTGCCACTCTAATTTTCTCGTCAACTTAAGCCTGTAACTTAAAGAGTAAAGTCTATCATACGTATAACGGTAAGGCGAATTAAACTATGGAAGCGTTTGGTTAAATTGGAAACAACAAAATATGTTTGTGTCGTAAGTCACGTTTGCATTTGTCCATTGCAGATTTTATAAAAAATATAATTCAGTTTTTTTTCTAGTAGAGTTTAAGTGCTATTTTATTAATAAAACCGCTCTGGGTAAAACGGTTACTTTACTTAATATGCTATTTCAAACTCCTTCGGAGTAGGCTTATCCTTTCCGACTGAAAGTACTTTTCATGTTTTGTAATAAAGATGGTAAGAGTAAAAAAAAAGGTTACAAAAAAGAAGTCTTGAAAGACTGGTGCAGTGGTTAACGGACCGAGGGGCGGGATCTGAAACTGTGAGGAATTCGATGGTTTTTATTAGTGTTTATGTATAAATTATTGGGAATGGTCTCCTAAGCAGCATTTGTGGTAACATTGGAAAGCATAAATACCAAAACGAGGCATAAGAAAAGCACTCCTACCCATTGGGGCAACTATTTGAGAAAATACAACAACCGAAAAATAGGCAGCAAAAACAGTACTATTTCAAAAACACACACAAACTGCAATCATGCAGCAACACACCTGCCAAATACGAAAGAAATGTCGGGTACATGCAGAACATGCAATAATCGAACAGGATTGGAGGTTGGATGGCATGCTATCCTGCACAGTGGTGAATTTAGGAAAAAAACTTTCACAGATAAATGTATGATATATTCCATCACATCAATGTTTAGAAATTTAGAGTCATTCTGGACAAATCGATACTTAAATTGTTTGCTTTGATAAATTCTATATATATAATTGTCTTTTTATGTTGTCTTTATAAAAAAAAAACACACAAAAAGTAGGCAAGTAGCTATGCCATAAAATAATATTGTACAAAATCTCTTAAATTTATACTTTCAGAAAATTTTCTACAAATTCAATTCCTCCATTTCATACACTTAACAAAGTGTCACAGCACGAAGTGTAATGTTATAATAATTGATGATATTATCCATCAAGAGTGTCTGCGACAGTTTATTTTGGCACGATTTCATTGCCAATGGTCAAAGATATACATAGCCAAGATTGGCACATTTTCAACTCGCACTTAAACTGTTAAAGAAGTACATAAGTAAACATAGCCTGATTGCCTGACCCCAAGGGGTCAGGCAGTATAAGATTTAGTTGTTACATGGAGGCCGCCATGTTTGCTGTCAGGAAAGTACGGCTAAAATGTGTAATCAGAACCCGTACCTGCACCCAAATTTACATTATTCACTGTAACAATCATTGTGATATTTGACAGGAACTGTTAAACCGGTTTTTGATAAATGGGTTTGCTACTCAGCATCACTTTTATTCACCTGCTTTTATTGTCTGTGTTAATTACTTAGCTAAAGTTTAGTGTTTGTCATTATAATATAAACAAATTGCCCTACTGAAGTAAATAAATTTATTTATTCTTTAAATTAAATTTGCATCACTGTTCACATCATTAATGAATAATTATTTTGTTTTGTGTATAATTATCAGTTGAAAATTAATTGTCATAAAGTAAACATGCATGCACATCAGCATGCAATGATAAGGTCAGCCAGCTAACAAAATAAGTAGGTCATAAGTGTAAATTAATGATGGTGTTTTCTATTGCTATCAAGTGTGTTAATTTGACATATAATTCATTGATATAATTAATTGATTTATTGAGCTTAATGCATGAGAAAGATGTCAGAGGGTAATGAATGATTGATTGATTGATTTTGCCTATACTGTGGAGTAAGGTAAACGCACATGTACAGTTCCTATTTTCTTATAGTATACCACGCTCAATTGAAGGAAGTGTGCCAATATCAAAAATCTATTTGAAAATTAATAAACGTAATTATTATATACTGAGGTCAGGCAAGCTTTTCTTAAAAGCTAATACTTGTAATATAATTAGAACCAGTACATGGTACACGCACATGTATGCAGGTAAATTATTTGATACTTCCATCACAGGGACTTGACTACAAACGATTATTAATAAATTTACTAACATATATATGTATACTATCCATGGCCATATACTAAAAAATCACAAGGGAACCAGGCCGCCATCTTGGATTTGTTTACTTATTGTTAAAATCTTACTTTCTATAGAATAAATTCTCAATTTATCTGTCTTCTTTTAACTTTAAGAAATGTAAAAATGATTTCTCTTTCCAACGAGACCACTTTCATTTGTGTCAGTGTCGTAGTTTTGCCTCTATACCTGTAGAATCAGCAAAGTTTTTGTATTTTCCGCCGAAAGCAACGTAACTGACGATTTCGTCAAATTTTGTGTTTGCCGCCAAGGGAGATAATTAATCGCGATCATTGGAATAGCGGAAAAGTCTAGAGGTATACCGAAAGAAATTTGGCGCAAAAAAGATAAGGGAAAAAAAATCGGAAAATGGAAGAATCAAGCGAAACACGTTTAATTTCATGGTATTAATTTATAAATGTTCAAAAGTTGTATTCAAACAACCAATAAAACAACAGGAGAGTAGATAAAACAGTAGTTCAAGGGTCAAACAAACAAAAATGTAGAAAATAGGGAGAGGGGGTCTGTCTCTAAATTACTTCAAGTGTTATGTGAACTAAACTCGTGTTGAAATTTTAGAAACAAGATTAAAAACGAAAGAATATGGAATATATAAGAGTAACTCAAGTAATTCTTCACAAAAATTAGACAATTTGGCATGACATCGTCCAAATTTTATTCAAAGGTACTGTTTCCTGCCCCCCCCCCCTTTTTGATTTATTAATGTCAAATAGTAACGAACTGCAGTTGAAACCAATATCTAAATAGATATGGTTTACCCATGCAGTTTTGTTTTGATTTGGTACTTACTTATACTATAAAAGAAGCAAAAAGGCACCAATGGAGCATTTGAATGTAAAACACTTATTTTTACCAAGAGTCACACTGGAAATTATTTTATATTTTGTCTTGTTACTGCTTGCGGTTCAATTATAGGAATATACAGGCATTTACACAGAAAATACAGTGCTATTTTAATCTGATGCTTTATTGTTTTTATATGCATATTTTTTTTTTATAAATGTAGTTCCAATACTGGCAACTCTTATTATGAGTCCTTTCCAATATACTCATCCTTTTGTGTGAATGGTTTGTGAAGATCTTTTGACTTTTTCTTTTGTGTACTGTTATAAAATAATAAAAAAAAACACATGTTTTTCCATGAGACATTGTTGTCTGTAAAATGACACAAGAAGTGCATGTCTGCATGCATACACCAAAGGAATACCTTGTTATTCATTACACATTCATTGATGTATGAACTGTTATGTTGAGAAAAAAAAACTGAAATTAATACCAAAATCTTTAACTGAAAATCCAATGTCAAGGTCTAAAGTTAAGAATGCAGCTACATCTATAAGAACTGTTAGGCAATATAAAAAAAATATTTGTGTTTCTGTCTTCCCAACCTACAGTAGTTTTTCGTGCAGACCTAGCCATTTTATTGCCATTAAAAAAAAATAAATTAAATAAATCCCCACCTACCTACATATCCTAGGTTTTTTAGGCATGAAACCAGAAACACACATATTTTTTTTGGCCTAAACCAAGGGCTTTCATCTTCTGGTCTTTTTCTTCCCCAACTGCATGCAATTAGGTTTGTCAGTTACCTGCCCAAGGTCGTGGTTTTCTCCACCATTAAAACTGACCGCCCTACATGACCCAGGTCTGAGACAATAATTAATCTGATATGATTTTCTCAGCCCAGGTGCGTTGATAAAGAGCGTTAACCATCAACACATTCTCAATTCCTGGTCTTTTAAAAAATGTATTGAAAATCACCCAACTCGAAGAAAATCAAGGTCAAGGTAAAAAGACAGGTGTGGAAC
The DNA here is from genome assembly GCA_963971305.1 of Arcuatula senhousia. Classification (NCBI taxonomy): domain Eukaryota; kingdom Metazoa; phylum Mollusca; class Bivalvia; order Mytilida; family Mytilidae; genus Arcuatula; species Arcuatula senhousia. Next base: position 63,849,091 of record OZ020308.1, read on the forward strand.
TGTATGCTATTTGAGCATGTGCATACCAAGTTTCATCAGATAGTACTTATGACAAACCAAATTTACAGCAAAGCTCCAGACACATTATGATTATGAAGAGTGTAGAACAATTAGTGCAAAACTGGAAACCAAATTACATGTACATCTATAACGATCAAGACCAATATCATGAACATACTGCATATATGTCTGGGTTAGGAAGAACCTTAGGGATTACATGAAAAATTGATAGCTCTGATGCGTTCTTCTTTGTTTAACACCCAGTTTCACTTTGCTTTAAAGGGGAATAACTTGGGTTCTCTGGAAGGGTTAGTAGATCATGCCTATTGCAACACACCTGTCATTTTGCTGATAATCAATTTAGCAGACATATTTGTGCAACACAAAAGCTATAAAACAAACTCACACATGTAGTGACATTCAATAAACAAAGGAACAAATAAAATTGCTTAGACCAAGATTTTTAACAAACCAAAAACCTTGTTTGGTCATGAATATTTATAATGTCGAACACGATCTTTACTGTAGGTGCACAGATTTTAGCAATATCTTAAATTTGGCTTAAAAATGAACAATGAACAAGAATATTTTCAACACTTATATATTCTCAACAAAGCGAGTCCTATACTTGCATAATACGATATCTCCCCATCTGGCTGTTAAATGCTTCTTGCAGGTTTTGACAACAAGAGAAACAAGAATGCATCTGTACGATAATATATTACATGTATACATAAATGAGAACAAACATTTTTCATTATAAAAACTGTTAAAAATGTACAGTATTAAGAAAACCTTTAAAATTCATTCAAAGTAAAAAATGGCTGGGTTTCATATAGCAGGAAGTGCATGTAGGTCAGCAATAGGTTATGTAAACCAAATATCAAGGGGCTGTGAAAAGTAGCTAGTTGCTGTTAATAATTTTTTTTCCACCAACTTGCCTCAATGGCCAAAATTACAAAAAAAAACCAACAACACAATAATAGACTCTGTGAGATCCAACAAAAAATTAAAAAAAAAAATCTAAAGTAAATACCTGGTACAAGTGTACTTCAGAAAATTAAAACTAATTAAGGTTAATGAAACTGCTTAAAAATTAAAGTTTGTTTTTGCCCTGTCTCACAAAATTCTAAGTTCAAACATCCCATATGGCAATAAAAATTTGAGGATAAAAATTTCCTGGTAATATGCGCAACTAAATGGTGTCCTTCCTATATATCAAGTTTCATTGAATTCAATTAAGTAGCTTTAGAGGAGTTGCACAGACAAGATGATTAATGATGATTTTCAAACTTAGTGATGGACATGACCAAAACAATATGTTGCCCCACTAAAGTGGGGAAGACATAAAAAATTTATAAAAACTGTCTTAAAATGCACCAAAAATGTTCATAAAAATTTAAAGTCCAATTCTTGTGATATAATATAAAAGTGTTCCCAGCTCTAAAATCCAAGGTTCTTCTTCATTGTCCTGAAATAAAAAATGTATGAACTGTTACTTATTGTAGAATGTTATTTTACAGAAAAGTTTATTCTTAATTTGTAGGTTGATAAAACATATTGAAACGGATGAAAATGGATGTATAGAACTAATAGAAATATATAAAAAAATCAATATGAATTTCACAACACATGAAATCGGAAGAACAATAAAGAAGGTACCGCCACTAAACTCATGTCTGGTCAAAACAAAGAGATCTAAATCGAATTATAAGGTTTTCACAAAAATATATTATGGACTTAAATGGAGGGATGTTGAAATAAATGATGATGAAATAAAATTTGAAGACATTTCATCTATTCAACTTGAACCTGGTTATTTTGTATTAAAGCAATCATCTTCTTTGATTAAATTTGGATTGTTTAATGGCTGTATTGTTAATGGATGCAAGAACTTAACCGAAATAAGTTTTGAAACCTCTGGACACTGGTTTGTGACCATTTGTGAAAAAAATATCTCTCTCATTGAGATGAAAATTTCCAATGAATATGAGCTTACTAAAACAAGTATAAAAACTATCTTAGGACTTGCAAAAAAGTTTACAATTTGTTCAGGAGTTGAAGTTAATAAGGTTTCCAATCGCACTCTTAAATATTATGGTGATGACATATTAAAAGAAAAAAGACAAACGGTAACTCTGCCGGGAGCTATGAGATATAGAATAAAATCTTGCAAAGAAGTTGTTCCTTTTCAATCAATATCTGAACTGTGTATCAATTGCAGAAAGATTTTAAATCATGAGCACACGGATAACGCTCAAAATGGTGATAAAATTGCTTCAACTGTTAGCTTGCCTTCAAATTCAGAAAATGTTCTTATTGAAAACAGTACTGCTATGTTTAATGAATTAATAGGGGATTTTCCAGATAAAATGCAAATATTTTTGCGTTCACAAGCAAAATATGCTCAATCTAGTCCATATTCCAGGCGGTGGGATGAGAAAATTATTAGAATGTGTCTTACCATGTACTGCAGGTCTCCAAAAACATATGATGAGTTAACAAAAAGTGGTTTTATGGTTCTACCATCTAAAAATCTGCTTCAAACATACAAGAATCGGGTTAAGCAGGAACCTGGAATACAGAATGAAATGTTAAAGTGGATGCAAGATACAGCAAAAGCACAAAACCTAAGTAAAGATGGCTATGTAGGTGGCCTTATGTTTGATGAAATGTCCATACAAGAAGATATTGAGTTTCGAAAGAATGGAAGCACATTTGAATTTATAGGATTTAAAGAGGTTACACATGATTCGGGCCATTTGAATAAACTCACTACAGGGAAGGACAATGATTTAAGTCTTGCATCTCATGTGTTACAGTTAATGTTCTTGGGACATTCAGGATTTAGATTCCCCTTTGCCCACTTCCCAACTGGTCAGGTGACCCCAATGGAGCTTTATTCAATTTTCTGGACGGCAGTTCAAAAGCTTTCATTATTTGGATTCACTGTTACATATGTAAGTTTAGACGGGGCTCAGAGTAATCGTGATTTCATGAAATTACTAATAGGGGCAAAAACAACTGATTCTATGACAACAATGATGTTTCCAAATATTTTTGACCCATCTAAACCAAAAATATGTATTATTATGGATTACTCACATGTCATGAAAAAAATACGAAACAATGTTTATAAGAGCGGAGTGTTAGAAACGCACAAGAAAAGGCTAATGATCAATGGGTGTAATATTCATTGGGAACACTGGTTTAAAGCTTATCAATGGGATTTGGCAACTAGCTCGTTCAAAATATACCAAAAATTAACAATGGACCATTTCTCATTAACTTCACAATCAAAGATGAGAAACAAATTAGCGGAAGATGTCCTCAACTCTGATATGTTGAATCTTATGATAAACTATAAAAATTCATTGTCTGAAAATAAAATGAAGGAGCTATGTAGTACTATAGACTTTTTAAAACAGACCTCAATACTTGGGAAGAATTTCAGAGATGTCCGTCCTATTACAGAGTATAATGATAATAGATTGAATGAAAACCGCCAAGTCCTTAAATGGTTTCAGGAATGGGAACAGAAAGTAAAATCTGATTCTAATGTAAAAGAAAAAGAAAAAAGTCTTTTGTCCTTTCAGACACGAGAAGACATTATATCGTTATTGTTGGGATTTGATGAAATGTGCAAAGAACACTTCAAGTCATCATCATCTTCAATATTGCCGTATCGTATTAACAGTGACGTGCTAGAAAACACATTCTGCCAACAAAGGGGCCTTCACAATGGAGCAAATACTAATCCAACATACCTTACATATTGCAGGACAATGAATACTATAATTCTTGGTGAAACTCCTGTCTCCAAAAAATCAAATGCCGCTGGAACACAAACTTGTGTGTTTCAAAGGAAACCAAATGCAGAAAATTAACTCACTGTAAAAGAAAGTAAAAAAAAAAATCCCATTGTATCAATATGAATGAAATACATGAATGTAATTTTATGCTTAAATAATAATGTGATATTGCATGGTTCGATCTATAATTATTGTCATATAAAACAGCCATTTAAACCACAGGGACTTGACTGCAAATAATTATTAATTAATTTACTAACATATATAAATATACTACGTGTATCTATTTGCCATGGAAAGTATACATACATGTATCTATGTTATTAAATTAATTATTAATCGTTTGTAGTCAAGTCCCTGTGGAGTGTGTAGTCAAGTCCCTGTGGAGTGTGCGGGCAGGGAAGAAATTTTCGTTACAGTTTTCTCAGCAACTACTTATCACAGCCACTTGATTTATGGTATACATCATCAGGTTGGGGTCCCATAACATGGGATTCGATTTCAGGTCTGTCGCTCACCTACTTCCAGTTTAACGAAATTCGGCCAGTTTTGACTTTGACAGATCTTCTTATACTAAGAGCTTAACCCCCCTCCTTTTGTATTTTATTTGGTTCAAGCATCAACATACATGACATACAAAAGGTAGTTAAATGTGTACATGTATAAATGCAAAAATTGGATACATTGAAGGCGGCTGGCATGCTTTTTTTCATTGTGAATTTTTAACTAATAATTTAAATTGCTTTATTTATTACATGTTTAAGTCTGATTTATACTACATGTAGTTGTGTTGTGTACATTTATTTCACATTTGATTTCGATCTTAGGTCAAAACAAAATTTTTTTGTTTCCTGCTTCATACTCTTGAAATTTAGGGTAGGTAGGTAGGAATTTTTTTTTTTTTTTACAAAATTATTTTACAATTTGCATCAATGGGGAAGCAATCCTAACTTAACGGTGCTTGTTCCAAAATGCCAATAAAAACTTTAGGGTAGGGCCAAGAAAATAGGGTAAGTAGGGAAGCAGGAAACAGACATATTTTTTTTTTGCCTAATAGTTGATGTTGCTAACTGCAGCTAGCTAGTTCCTTAAGTTTTAACTTGTTGCTTGATTTGTTGTTTGTGTGTGATGATTTTGTGTCTCCAAAATTTGTCTTTGCCTGTTTCAGAGTTAACTCGTGTAATGGCAATATTTATAATAAAAAAGATTGTAATAACAAATTACCTATATACACATAGGGCAAGTAAACAGAACATCATTGTCACAGTAATACTTCCAGTCATTCTCATCTTCCAAACCAGCACATTCCCTATGATACCACAACGAGCACAAATCACAGGATATCCATTCTTCATTTGATTTTTCAGGTTTACCACATATCCCACAAGTATCAATGTTTTCTGATTTATGTTGCTGTTTCTTCTTCTTCGTTTGTTTTTTATTTACACTTTTGTGTGGTCTTTTTTTAGGTTTTGGTCCAGATCTCGATGCAACAGTTGTGTCTGTTGCTTGTCCTTCCACTGACGATGTAACAGTTGTGTCTAGATCTGTTGCTGATATTTCCACTGACAATGTAACAGTTCGGTCTATTGTTGGTTCCTCAACAGATGGTGTATCAGGTGTTTCGGTTGCTAATGTTTCTAGAGGCAATGTGTCTGTTGTTGGTATTTCACTGGATTGTACACTTGGCACAGATAATTCTTCCTGAGTTTCTCTGAATACATTTGCATTTGGCATATGCTCACTTGTTTCAAGAGCTTCAAACAAAGCTTGGCCCAAGTTATCCTTACTACTTTTCATTGTTAATGATCCTGATCCATAAGCCTTTAAGAGAACAATCAGTTCTTTCTTTGTGAATTTCATATAAAAGGATTTATCCTCAAGTGCAGAAGCCTTAAGGGCCAAATGCGATATGATTTTGTCTTTCGACTTATCATCTTTGATGGTCTTCATGGTCACTTTTGATTTGTTTGCTTTGGCTGATTTTTCCATTACTCTTTTCCTAAGTGCTTTACTTTTTTCTCTTTTTATTGCAGTCAAATAGTCTTTTCTGAACTGTGACACAGACACTGACAAGAAGAGTGTCACAACAAATTTGAAAATATATTCTAAATTAACGATGAGATTTTGAAGCTTCTCCCCAATGTCAATGACAGCATTTTCACATTCTAACTTTGTTTCTGCACAGTCTGATGCAAAGACATCTTCAGCATGTTCAGGTGTTCTTAGATAACAATACCCCTTTAAGAAATGTTCAAGTATAGATTGGTCATCTAATAACATCGAGAGGGCAAAGCTATGTATGTTTTTTTTGTGAAGTTTTAAATTTTGAACACTAAGAAGTTCTCTAATCTTCAATTCCAACATTTCAAAAAACTCAAACATTTTATCCTGAATATTAGTAAGGCCCTCAGACACATTTTGCTTTCTCTGTGTTTCTATGAGTGTTTCAGGGTAGAAACTTGATTCCAACAAATCAGCTGAAGAAGCTATCATTTCTTCTAATATTTTCAGTTTAAGTTTAAGCTGGTGTATCTCAACTTCCATGCCAGGTACAAACAAGTAATTTTGTAATGCCTTTGACAGTTTGTATTTGCATTTTGCTATGACAAAGCCACCAACATATCTAACTTTCCCTCTTCCTCCATCAGAAATTTGTTGTGCACTAGGTGGATTGACACCTAATACTGGTTCCTGCTCTGGTGGAACATTTTCAGCAGCTTCTTTCAAAACATCTGACTTGAGGGCAAATATAACGGAAACAAGCAATTGGCGAGCAAAGCTGTTTTTGTATACCAAAAGGCTCATTGAGTCAGTTCTTGCGACTGTATGTACGAGTTGAAGCTTGTAAAAAAATCCATGATATTTTTCGGTTTACATCGTTCTCCTTGTTTACATTGTGCAAAAAACATCTCTTTGATATTTGTTCTCTGCAAGCTTATCCATTTTTCTAACACAGGCATTATTTGAAATAACTTGAGTTTGCTTTCTATGGCTTTGGCTTCTAAATCTGAACCCATATAATCTACAATTACTTGTTCAATCAAGTTGGTCGAATCCCGGGCTTCTTCAAACGATTCAATTGAAGAAACTACTTCTTCACTTATAAGCAACTCCACATCTGAGTCACAGCTGCTAATATGGACCTCATTGTCATCTTCATCTGACAGATCATCTTTGACCAGTTGTTTTTCTTTGCAGCATGTGCAGTCCTGGATTAGCTGTTCTACAATATTGGCAGCATCATTGAATGTTTGGCGAAACTGGTAAACTACTTCAGGGTGCCTTCTACACAGTGTTGGCTTGTAGTTCAACACTCTCAACCCAGCTAAACTTTTTGCCCTTCCTATTGCTACCCCTAATTGGCCTGGTTGTCTTGAGTGACTACAGTCAACTTCAAGATAAGGTATTGTCATCCCCTGTGCCTTATGTATTGTTACACCAAATGCCAATTTTAATGGAAACTGTTGTCTTTTGGCAATGCATACCTTCTTAATTGGATCAAATTTTGTGAAAGTAAATTTCTGAATGGTTGCGGTCTCCACAACACCATCTATATTAAATTCCACCAATATTTTGTGTTCATGAATGTCTGACACTCTTCCTGTAAGGCCATTCACTAATCTGTCATTTATATTAACAAGTAGCATGACAGGAGCTGTTACCTTTAATCCTAAGTTCTTTGGTGCAAGAAACTTTTTTATATAAAAAGGATCCCCACTATCCTCAGCCTTAAAAATATGCAAAGGCTGTGTAATTGTCTCCAGTTTTTCAAAATTGTAGATGTCTGCATCTAAATTTCTAGCAAAAAGCTTAACAAAATTTAATGTTTGGTTCATGGGCAATTCTCTATTAAGTGATAACATGAGATCATTAGTTTCTGTTGATGGTTCCCCAAGTTCCAACTCATAGACGGCTTGGCTTAGTGATAGTTCTTCTTGTCTATGTTTTTTGGTCAGTTCTATTCTATGTGGGAACAGATCATCAAAAAACTTACTTTGGAAGGTGAAATGACCAAAATCCCCATACATTTCATCTCGGATTGGGGGTAGCTGAAGAAAATCTCCACACAGAACAACCTGGACTCCTCCAAACACATATTTTGAGTTCTTAAGATGTCTAAAAATAAACTCTGTCTGCTCAAATATTTTTTTGGAGACCATGGATATCTCATCAATAAAAAGAATGTCTGTTTTTTCAAGCCTGTCTTTTGTTCGAAAAAATCTCTCGTCATTCATCAATAGGTCCAATAACTCATCACTGTTGTGCCGTCCATCTTCTAAGCCTGCAAATAATATTGTAAAATAATTTGCAAGAGTTAACACTATAGTATATTTTGCCTGGCGGCACCATCAAAATATGTACAATGAACCTTGTTATTCCTCAAAAACTATCAGGATCACTCAACCGGAAAATCAAGGTCAAGTTCAAAAGACGGGGAAGCAACTCTGCTTAGCTATTGCTGGGGCATATGCATACCAAGTTTAATCAACCTAAGCCTTATAGTTCTTGAGATACAATGTATGGAGGTGTTCATGATCATAAAACCTTAACATTGCAATTATATGTTTTGAAAATTGTCAAAGTCAATCAACCAGAAAGTCAAGGTCAAGCTAAAAAGATGGGGATGCAAATAGGCTAAGCTACTACTGGGGCATATGCATACCAAGTTTCATTAACCAAAGTGTTACGGACGGACCAACAAGGGTAAAACTATATACCCACATACGTGGTTATGCCATAAAAAGTATGATCTTTAATATTCTGACTAGAGCTTCTCTGATTAGTTTTTTATATTTTTTTTATTCATACATCTAGAAAAGGGGTGATTCAAATCTCTGAAATTAATTCCAAAAACTCTGGCTCACAACAGACTTCTTAAGAACGACATGCATGCTGTACAAAAAGAAGTTTTATTTCTGTGACTGCAATCAGCAATGTGAAGTCGCATCAAAACATAAGTACATCAGGAACTATATGAAGAAGTTTCGAGTTTCAATTCAACTTCTTATATGTACACATGTACAGCACATGTACATTTGTACAACATACATGACATATAAAACATCTCATGTCAGTCATGTTTATTTTGTTGCAGTTTTTTTTTTTTATTTCTAACATCCATAATAGTTAGCTCTATATATAATGTTGCTGGTAGAATTTTAATTATAAGTTTAGCCAGTTTTAGCATCAATACTTTCATTTTGGAAAAGAAATTTAATTACTATGTACATGTACCATCATATGCATGACCATGCAAAGCTGTATTAAGTCATTATATTGGTTCCAGTTAAGCAAAGATTTGGTTTGTGCCTTTCATGTTTTATAGTGCTTGTCATTTCAATGTTTTGAATACAGCACCTCGGATGAGTCTAGAAAACAAGCATGCATCATTGCAAGTCCAACTTACTTTCTGAAACCTGAGTCCACTCTTGTTACAACTTGAGTTCGTGTTTTTTATTTCTATTCGGTTGGTTTTGTGTTTCCTCGTGCTGTTCTTAGTTGTGTTTGCCGGTTTTGTCGTTGCCCTTTCAGACTTTTGACACTCGAATGCCCCATTGATTGGTGCCTCTAATTGGTTGTTATTTTTTAAAAATGCATACACCAGTACAATGTATGCTGACAATGCTAATCTGGTGTTTCTTGAATTTTTGTTTTAAACCCCAGACCCATACATTACATGTATTTTTTGGGGGGGAGGGGGGGGTCATACATGTATACATGTATACTCAAACGACCTATTACCGTGGTATGCCTAATTCCGTGGTATATTGTTTCTCTTACATTTTTTTCTTTCGCTTGATTTGAAACTGGTTTCAACTGTAATATGAAACAGATATTTGTTAAATAAAGACATCATAATAACAAAAGTATGACAAATCTTGTCATATTGGTATGTTTTCGTCACTTTTTTTAGAACTTAAATTTTGTCATTTCCTGTCAAAATTGCGCATATATGTCTAGATATTACTCTTGGAAGAACCCCAAGAAGTGTTTTCCCTAAAACGTGATTTTCAGATATCAAAGGACATTGAAATAACAATTTGTGTATTTCATTTGTTTTCCCCAACATGATGCTCTTACACACTTTGAAATTGACAATGAAAGCTGGTAGTTTTAAGACCGGTTCTGACGCCATTTTGATTTGCCGCTTTTCCGGAATGAAATCTTACAGGCAATCTTACAACTTATATAGCACACTGATTTTGATTTTAAGAAAACTTTACAAATATTAAAACAATTTTCTAACATGTATTTGTATTTTATCAAAGAAATCAGGTGTTTTTAACTCTATCCGAGACACAAAATTAGAAATGTTTGAATGTTGGGCATTTGGACATTGAGACGTCATTTTTATGGTCTTTACCATTGGTAAATTCTTTTCTACTCTAACATTATACATATTTTTATCTTTGAAATATATAAATATTTTTCTTAAATTTCAGTGCTTGTTTTGTCACGGTCTCTTGATATTTTTTATTTTATACTAAGTGATATAAATAGGATTCTTCACCATACCACGGTAATAGGTCAATTTTACATTCTGGAGAAAATCGACGGCACCTATTTTGGAGACTATTTATTTAGTTATGATATTTCAATAAATCGTTTAAAAGTTGCTGTGTACAGAACCTTTATAATAAGGGTTCCAATTATGATTAATTATCTAATTTGATTCCTTTGCAATTGTTCAGATGAAAAGAAAATTTCTTAGTGCCACGGTAATAGGTCAATCCAGGGTATCTACAGTGTAAATATACTTTATTATATATTAGCAGCTTATGTGTGATCATATTTTGTGATTTTTATATATACATGTGAGAATTGGTTTATTTCATTGTTAAAAATTATACTGCCTACATCAATTTATAATTCTATGCACGAATATTTACCACAATATTTATGTAGGGTCATTGGTTTCATGAATGATGGATATTGTTGGCACGCAATCCCCGTGTAACAAGTCAACCCAACGTGTTTTCCTTGGAGTAACAATAGATCAACAACATTCTTTACGCAAAATGTCTTTCCAGTCCCTCCTTGTCCTGTCAGAACTATGTTGTGACCCTTTAATATTGCTTTCTTAACTAATTCTTGTTCACCATCCATATTTTTTGTTTACATTTCGGTATACCTCTAGACTTTTCCGCTATTCCAATGATCGCGATTAATTATCTCCCTTGGCGGCAAACACAAAATTTGACGAAATCGTCAGTTACGTTGCTTTCGGCGGAAAATACAAAAACTTTGCTGATTCTACAGGTATAGAGGCAAAACTACGACACTGACACAAATGAAAGTGGTCTCGTTGGAAAGAGAAATCATTTTTACATTTCTTAAAGTTAAAAGAAGACAGATAAATTGAGAATTTATTCTATAGAAAGTAAGATTTTAACAATAAGTAAACAAATCCAAGATGGCGGCCTGGTTCCCTTGTGATTTTTTAGTATATGGCCATGGATAGTATACATATATATGTTAGTAAATTTATTAATAATCGTTTGTAGTCAAGTCCCTGTGACTTCCATATGCTTGTATGCACCGTTTGGCAATATATTGCATTGATACCCCGAGGAAATCATTGTCAACCGAGGCGCAGTCGAGGTTGTAAACGTTTTTTTGTGGGAAGGGAAGCAATCGATCACGCGGTAAAATAAGATCAAAAGAATCTGCGCAAAGCTTCTGAGATCCGAATATGCATATACCAAGCTACATTTTGATTATAATGTGAAAACCCCGACTATATTCACTTGCTAGGTGAAGTCCAAAGGACTATGCTTTTGTAATGTAGTTAAAATTGCAAGTTAGTCAATTAACCCATGTCTCCTTTGCTTTGCAAGTAAAACAAAAAGCCTGGTAAAGTCAGTATTACATCGTGAAGAATTGGGTAAGAAAAAGAACTTTTATTTGTCCAACATCTATTTTTACCTTTCTGTCTATTTTTAAAAGTGGCCAAACATGAAACTAGAAGCATCGAAGGGCTTAGAGTCATCTGAATACTTCGGCGAGCCGCAAAAATGCGACTTTTGTAGATCTAAACACTATAGTGATTAATCTGAATATACCTCGACCAAATAAAAATGAGATTTTAATTGCAGAGCTCCATCATATCACCAGTGACCACTATTTCAACAAGTTAGCAACTGCATTCTTAATATGCAATTATTGTTAGTCTTATTGGGTTAAAACCCGGTCTAACTTTCAAAGAGCATGTCGTCTCAAGACTGATCCAATGAGCTAATTTTTTTTTTATTAAAACAATAGCTGCTTTAAGCCTGCTTATAGTAGACCAAAGTCACCGGAAACCCCATGCCACTATCTGCTACCTTAAAAGGGCAACAACATCTACAATCGGGCAAAATGGCATCATTGCCTCTTTTCACAAGAAGTTTACACTGAATCTTCCTCTAATTTTCAATCTTAAGGTCTCGTGGTTATGCAAAAAAACATGATGTTGATGCAAGACAAATGCAGGAAGATATCATCTGGAAGATTACACATATAAATAGCCAAAACAAAGGGTTGCTTTTAGTCATGCTAAATATACCCCCACTCAGAAACAGGAAGTAGATGCTCGACTGATCTGGAAAGGGGAGGTACGATACACTAATCATGATAAAGCTGTAAACCAAGTTTGAAATCAATCCATTTAGTAGAAGATGAGAAATCTGTTACGAAAATTGTCAATTTTTTACCCTTAAAAAAGTCTAAGTCCGCTCAAAAACCAGGAAGTGGATGCAGGACTGACCTGGAAAACAACTAATGATAAAGCTGATGCCAAATTTGAAAACAATCCATTCAGTAGAAGCTGAGAAATCTGTTACGAAAATTTGTTACCAACGGACAGAGGGACAAGGTAATTGTAATATTGCCCCCTCTCTTATGAGTAGGGGTTTAACTTTTTTCTTTTGTTCATTTCAGATCAATAGATATTTCTCCAACAGCATAAATAACATCATATATTTGTTTAATTGTAATTTTATAGAAAAAAAGACACAAGTTTCTGTATCACATTACTGTTACAAAAAAGTCACAAAAATCTCAAAATTTATGTAACAAATTCTAATAATAAATAAAAAGTAACAATATAACAAAAAGTGATATGTAAAAAAAAGGTTCAAAATTCAGATTTCTTCTTCTAAACTTGCTGGCAAGGAAAATAAAAAAGAGCGCAAAGTTCATCACATGATCAGCTTAGCAAACAAGAACACGTCCTAGCGACATCGACCATGAATAATGAATGCTTGGCAGTGGTACGAATAATTTAGTGTCCATATTTTGATATCTACAGTCATTTTAGATCTAACCAGATTTGAAGAGAAGGATGGCAACCTGTCCCAGGTAAAAATAGATGAAGTGCTTGGTCTCGTGTGTTACGTAGCTTCCAAAGTTACGTCCAGTGATGCAATGCCATGTTGGGTTGTACTTTTTGTCGAACTCTTTCTTGATGAAGGCAGCAATGTCTTTTTCAATGTTGTACTTTTCCAGTGCTTGTGTAGCACAGTCTACAGCATCCTGTTGCATGTCCTCAGACATATCAGCATTCTTAATGACGGCCTTTCTTTCAGACATCTTGAAATCTGCAAAGGATTAATGCAAAGATTAAATCTGACATATAAACAAGAATTTAATACGCTCCCGAAGAAGGGAGCGTTAATGGTAAAAATGTCAATATTTTAGTTGTACTATGGGCTGAATTTTCCTTCAACGTCCGGTATAGCACGCGCTTGTTTTCTGAACTGAATTAGCTGAATTTTCCTTCAACGTCCGGTATAGCACGCGCTTGTTTTCTGAACTGAACTTAGTTCAGAAAACAAGCGCGTGCTATACCGGACGTTGAAGGAAAATTCAGCCCATCAACTTTCTACGTCTTTGTAATGTTTTTATCTTTGAAAATTTTAGACGTCATTAAACGCTCACGTAACCCACAAGAAAAGCTAGTTTGTTTTTATTTTCGAACCAAAAAATTAAATTAATTGAAACCTCGGGAGTGTAACAGGTTTTACCTGTCTCATATTATTTAATACAAATAAATTGCATCAAATGATGTGACATACATGTACATGTAATATTATTGGGAAAGAAAACAAATTTGCAAATATTTATTTGACAATTTTGAATGTTAATCTAATAGACTAGTGACACCAGTTTTTCTTGAAAAATAAAATGTCATTATGTGTGCTTTTTTATCATTGAGAATGTGCCAGAAAGCATAATTTTGCCATAAGCATTTGACCCAACATGCATGACTATGAATATTAATATTGATAGTGTGCCAACATAAAAAGCAATACAACTCAAGCAGTCCACTCAAGATAATTACATTTTTCACCATAACGTGACAATGTGTACAAATGTCATTTTAGCATAGGAACCGCATAAATATTCAATTATTAAAAAGATAGTCATAACAACAGAAACATTAACACTACAGTTTGAAACATGTTAGCAGACGAAAAACTTGAACATGAAACTCATAAAACACAAGAATGTAAGTGATTAAAGTTATCTAAAAACTGAAATTTAATAAAAATATTTGAAAATTAATTCAACTTACGATTTTTCTGGAGCTTGAAATTGTGAAAGTGTTTGTCAGCTGTCAAAATTTTAATGTGAGTCTGTCTAGCAACCCCCGTATGTTATGGTTTTCTTTAGAAATGTTAAATGCTATTTCATTGGACAATTGGTGTAGCTCCACGGCTTAGTTTTTCAGCCCGTCATGCATCTATACCGGATACAAAGCACATCGTAAAAGTTAAATCAACATAGGTTACTTAGAGTTTCCGTGTTTGAAAAATATATCTTTTTGTGAACAAATCTATACAAAGCCTAAATTTTTTTGGTTGCCCAGCTCGATATTTTTTGGTTATTGCCCTATAGGGATTTTGTCTACAATAAAAATTTGATTGATTGATTGATCTATGCTCTTCATAATCATATATGTTTTTGGCTTTTACAATATTTTTGGCAGAGCGCCTCTGATGAGTCTTGTATAGACGAAACGTAGCAAAATTTATTGTCTGGAACTTTGTTGTTATTTTAATTTTGAACACCCGTGAAGGTTAGCGCTCTTGTGGAGTTTAATTCCTCGAGGTTTGCCCGCTCCGGCACCATCACTTTATTATCCGTTTAAATTTCAAAATTGACTAAACCCTAAGGTTCTTCCTACCCCACACATAGGTTGATCATCTTAGTTGTAATTTGGTTGCCCAGATCGGTATTTTTTGGTTTTATTGTTCAATGCTCTTCATAATCATATATGTTTTGGGCTTTTTCAATATTTTTGGCAGAGCGCCTCTGATGAGTTTTGTATAGACGAAACGCGCGTCAGGCGTAGCAAAATTTATTGTCTGGAACTTGGTTGTCATCAAAGTTTAATTTTGTTTATCTAAAAATTTCCGTGTTTAAGAATGCCCACACTTGCCTTAAATTTTATACCCATAAGGTTTGGCCCAAAAAACTAGTTTAACCCCGCCATATTTTTATGTGCCTGTCCTAAGCCAAAAATCTTTGTCACTGAAGCTTTAATCGTTTGTCCCTGTCAACTATCTGTTTTTTCTTATGTCCAGAAATGGGTCTTTCGTTGATAATTTGGGGATTTGTTTGAATCTTAATTATGTACTGTATTTTTCAATGCAAGAGGAGCAGCGACCTCTGGTCATGTTGAAGACTGCTGACTGTTTTCTATTGTGATTTTTTGAATTGCCGTTTATTTATGTTGGTTGCGTTGCGCGACACACTTATTCAAAATCTCTTTATCGTCTATCGTAAGAGAGAGGACTATATTTCAATCACCTAGTTCGTCTGTCCGTCGTTGTCCAGTAAAATTTCTCAGTCATCTTCTACTGGAGCGACTGATTTCAAATTTTGTACACAGCTTTAGCATGGTGAGATCATGTATCATGCTCAGTTAGCCAGCTGCTTCATGTTTTCCGAGACAATTTAAACTTTTTAAAAGGTCAAAAATGGGAAATAATTCTTAGCACATTTCTCGGCTTCTGCTAAAGGGATTGATTTCAAATTTGGTACACAACTTTAACATGATGACTTGTACCATGCCTCCCCTTTCCAGATCAGTTGCACATCTACTTCCTGTTATCCGACCAGACTCACACTTTTTAGGAGGCTATTTCAAAACGGAATTTTTTTTTTCGTAACAGAGCATGTTTCTCGGCTTCTACTAAAGGGATTGATTTTAAATTTTGTACACAGCCTTAGTATAATTAGATGTACCATGCCTCTGATTTTTAAATCATAATGTCATCTATTTCCCGTTTTCTAAATTGTCGAGTGGGCAAGAAATTTGAATTAATAATCAGTGTCCTGATATGGTGCATTTTCGGTCAAATATATGTTTTAAATACTCATTTGTCTCCAAAAGTGCGTCAGTCTAACGACACAAATCTTCTTTGCTATCGTTCTCTCCCCTCCCCCACATCAAGGCCCCCTTCTTGTTTTTTTTTCTGAATGCTTGGTGACCTGTTTTTATAATGTAATGTCGCTGTATCAATTTGCATTTAATGTTATTGTTTTTTTTTTTGCGTCGGTTGATATAGAAATATAACATTTTTCATATAGAACGTCGATTTGATCATTTGATATTTTTACACGATTT
This sequence comes from Arcuatula senhousia, assembly GCA_963971305.1. Classification (NCBI taxonomy): domain Eukaryota; kingdom Metazoa; phylum Mollusca; class Bivalvia; order Mytilida; family Mytilidae; genus Arcuatula; species Arcuatula senhousia. The sequence goes on from OZ020308.1 coordinate 63,865,519, forward strand.
TACGCGATCTTTTTTCATCAAACAAAGTTTCGTATATTTTTAATTCATTAGGTTGCATTAGTTTTCTCACATTTTCCATTACGATTTGTGACAAAACGACAATAGAGTCAATTAGAAAAACATGTCAAAACTAAGTTATATTTCATATATCCTTTTTAATCCGCCTTTTCCTTTCTTTTGACCCTTTAAATATGCTTCAATTAACCCGTCACTATGGCTTTTAAATAAAATCTGCTTATTAGATAAGTTTTTACTTGAGTGTTTTACAATGAGCAGGGGCAGATCCAGAGGTCCGTGAAAAGGGGGGCGTAATTGCTAAAAATGTCAGATTTTGATGAAAATTAGAAGTTGCTTGGTCAATTTTATACAGAAAAAAATAATAAATCAATTAAAGGGGGGCATACGCCCCCACCACCCCCCGAATCCGCCACTGATGGGTGTAAAGAGAGAAGGAGTTTGTGACCAGAAAGCATGTAGACTGCAACTTTGAGCCGTTCCGTGAGCGGTTACTTGCAGTTTTGTAATATGTTTACTGTATTTTTTCTATCTTTGCAGGACTTAAGTTTTTGTGCTTTGTCTAGGAAAAGGTTGGGCCAAAAAAAAACTAGTTTAACCCCATCCCATATTACATTTGCCTGTCCTAAGCCAGGATTCTTTGACAAAGCTTTCGTTTGTACTTGTCTTTTTGATGTTTTCTGTTCCTTGTTTAAGAAGGGGGTCTGTCTGTGACTGTTTCAGGGCTGGATTTGAATTGTGTGCATTTTGTTTGGACCGTGGGCCAATTGCAGAACCGCAGGCAATGCCAAATGGCCTCGTTGAAGGCTGCTGGCGGTTGTCCATTGTGTTTTTTTCTGGATTGCCGTTTAATTGTGGGCTGTGTCGCGTACACTTGTTCCACATCTCATTATTTTCTATTTATCAAAATTATAAAATATGAAAACGTTTATATATCAAGGACTTCTATTTCTATAGTTGATCAGTTGTCCATTCACACAATTTATTTGTTTAAGACTCTAGTTCTATTAATTACGTGTCCAGTTTCGAACCTTCCCTTTCATTATGGACTCGACAAATTACGTCAAAAACTAAATACTATAGAACTTTTAATGTGCTAACCCGTGATTTTTCACATCATTTGTTAAATGGTGGGAATAAATGATAGCAACTCCTTTTTGGTTGCGTGATAACTTCACTGACTCGGCTTGACAAGTAAAGCGCTTCCGTACAATAATTTAGCTCCCTTGACACAAAAGTGCTTCCGTACACCACTACCCGAGCTACAATAATTTAGCTCCCTTTACACCAAAGAGCTTCCGAACACCACTACCCGAGCTACAATAATTTAGCTCCCTTGAAACCAAAGAGCTTCCGTACACCACCACCCGAGCTACAATATATTAGCTCTTTCTACTTCAAAGACCATTAATACCCTAGCTACAATGATTTAGCTCCTTTGACTTCAACGAGCTGTACATTACTGTGTTTGACCATTGTTTTACTAGTATATTCCCCTTTTCATATATCCGTAAAGTGCGAGGCCTAAGTTGGGTATAGGTCTGCAGCAGAGTCTAGCTTGACGTTAAGAGACGCCAAATAAGGGCATTTGGGATTCTGACGTCGTGTTCAGCAGTGCCCGGCCAGCAGAGCGGGAGTGTACCCTAGGTGGCAGAATATGGTGGTCCTCGTCCGCGGAGATTTTTCAGGTGATGATACGGAAAGCCTGGCCGCTGATTATAATGACCCAACGTTTACTGAAAATCCCACTTTTCAAGCAAATGCACGCGTTTAGATTCCTTTTGTTTACCGCTCTACCAACCTCCCTTTTCCACTGTGTATCATTGACACCGGAAATTGCATACTAACGAAGCGTAAAAACTATGGATGATAGGGCCTACGGGGTCAGTTTTTTGTCATTTATGCGCTTCTTATGGTATGAAACAAAGATTTAAAGTGGACTCCAGATTTTTAAGACGTTCAAGAACTTGTTTCTCTCCATTTAATTATTAAAAATAGTTTTCCCATGTAAAATATACCCAATTAGGATGAGCTAGTACCTGTCAAAAGTAGCACTCGTAGTTTCTAAACGCTAAAATCGTTCATTTAAGAGCTGCTACGTCGTGACTTCCATCGAATATAAACAGTTTTATTTATATACTAATGATTGCCAACCGAATTTGCTGAAGAAATGCTCTTTTATTCTCTAATTTTAAGAAAATATATTTTGGCCGGTGTACGGCGAATTGCGTACTACTGTACGGCGTATTGAAAATAAACAACTTTCCTAGTGTACGGCATCTTGCACTATTGATTTATAAAAATCGCGTGTTTTGCATGTAATAATCACAATTTTATCAAAAATAACCTCTTTTATTACATAGATGTATATGAACGTTCATAAGGGCCAGAGTTAATTAAATCTGCCGGGAAATAGAAACCTTCAGGATATTTACTAGTCATAATAATTCTTATAGCTGTATTTGTTTTCTGAAATCATGCAGGAAGAAGCGTTTCTTCGTTATAATTATCTGCTAAAAATCTAGAGCTTAGAAATCTGAATTTTTGAAGAAGATCTACAATCTATATTGGTGTGTGTGTTTGTGTGTGTTGGTGTTTTACACCCTTTATCGACTCGCCTGGGCCATGTAGGGCGGTCAGTTTTAATGGTGGAGGCAACCGGAGTACCCGGAGAAACCACCGACCTTTTGAGGGTAACTGACAAACCTAATCGCATACAGTTTGGGGAAGTCCCTTTTTTTTGTTAAATATAAACGGGACTCGAACACCAGCTGAGAGGTGATCAGCTAGTGATCAATAGTTTGGTATTTAACTTGGACAGTGGCGGATCCAGAAATTCTGAAAAGAGGGGGCCCGCTGACTGGCCTAAGAGGGGCCCACTTTGGTCACACTTCAATGATTTCTTATAAAGATAAAGATAAAGATTAAGATATTTATTTACCAATTATGGTCCCACAGGGGGCTATTACAATTATAAACAATCATGATTTTAAACATACATAGACATAAGAAGAGCTGTAATGAGACAAATAGACAAAACAAATTAAAAAAAAATACATCATTAATTTGCCAATATATGACCCCGGCGAGGTTGTTCATTTTTAATATAAGGTCTAGAGAACGAGAGATTTGTTTCCAGTGGTATTTACAATTCACTGTTCCCATTTATTTTCCATCCTCCCACCCCCATATTTGTTCATCGCCCTTATTTAACCTTAACTCTCTTTAGCCCGCCTCAGCAGCAACACTTTTGTGTTGGAGAACACATCAAAGCTTTAAATTATCCGTTTGAATTTCAAAATTGTCTAAACCTAAGGTTCTTCCTACCACAGACATAGGTTGACCATCTTAGTTACAATATGGTTCCCCATTTCGGTATTTTTGGTTTCATTGTTCTATGCTCTTCATAATCATATGTTTTTGGCTTTTTCAATATTTTTGGTAGAGCGCCTCTGATGAGTCTTGAATAGACGAAACGCGCGTCAGGCGTAGCAAAATTTAATGTCTGGAACTTTATTGTCATTTTAATTTCTAACACCCGTGAAGGTTAGCGCTGCTGGTGGAGTTTTTATTCCCCGAGGTTAGCCCGCTCCGGCACCAATTAACGCTTTTGTGTTGGAAAACACATCAAAGCTTTAAATAATCAGTTTAAATTTCAAAATTGTCTAAACCTAATGTTCTTCCTACCCAAGACATAGGTTGACCATCTTAGTTACAATATGGTTTCCCATTTCGGTATTTTTGGTTTCATTGTTCTATGTTCTTCATAATCATATGTTTTTTGGCTTTTTCAATTTTTTTTGGTAGAGCGCCTCTGATGATTCTTGAATAGACGAAACGCACGTCAGGCAGTAACATTTAATGTCTGGAACTTTGTTGTCATTTTAATTTCATATCCATAAAACCCGGTCCAACCCACGATTTCTTTTAATCGAATGTCGAAATGACAATCGGTAGACATGGTTAAAGTCATCACAAAACGAACCATACAACTTAAAAAAACACATAACACAACCAAACCGCAACCAGCAACTTGAGCACAGCGACGTTAATTTAACGAGATTGAACGCAGGCAGGTGCTCCGGAAAAGTAAGTAGTTCCAGAAGCAGTTTGATCTTCAATATATCTGGTGTGTCTTCGCCTTGTTTGTCTTTTTTTTCTTAGGGTTTGGGATTGATCATAACAGGTCGGCAGTCTTATTATCACCTTCCATGCAGTGGTTGTATCCAAGACCACTGCTTTACATATGAATTCCGATACAATAGAAATTTCCGATTTTCAATTGTTCAAAAACACCAACGGTTCTTCTTTCCCTTACTGCATATGGTCAATATCATCGGTGCTAAATTTGCCTTCCTTGTACGAGGGACTTTTCTTTCAACACTTTATTTGTTTTTCGGCCTTAATTTCGATGTTTATTATTCAAATGCTGTTGATGAGAGGTTCCTCATTGTAATATGCATATACAACATACTTGTAACCAAGGTGACCGTTTTCATTCCTGCTTTGGTATTTTTGGTTGTTTGTTGTAGTTGTTTTCATCAATGTCGGCACATGCTAAAATTGCTTTTAGATACTTTTGCTGATCATTTATATTTTTTATCGTTTTTAAAAGATCAATGAGTGTTTTGACATTGGCATGCATAACCACGAAAGAAGCAGAGGTACATGTACCTATGGGGCATCTGAATGTCAAACGTCCGTACGCATACCCACGAAAGAAGCAGAGACACCAATGGGGCATCCAAATGTCAAACGTTCGTTACGCATATCCAAAAAAGAAGCTAATGTACCAATGGGGCATCCTAATGTCAAACATCCGTATGCATACCAACGAAAGAAGCAGAGGTACCAATGGGGCATCCGAATGTCAAACGTTCGTATGCATAACCACGAAAGAAGCAGAGGTACCAATGGGGCATCCGAATGTCAAACGTCCGTACGCATACACACGAAAGAAGCAGAGGTACCAATGGGGCATCCAAATGTCAAACGTCCGTACGCATACCCAAGAAAGAAGCTGAGGTACCAATGGGGCATCCTAATGTCAAGCATCCGTATGCATACCAACGAAAGAAGCAGAGGTACCAATGGGGCATCCGAATGTCAAACGTTCGATCGTATGCATAACCACGAAAGAAGCAGAGGTACCAATGGGGCAACGAATGTCAAACGTCCGTACGCATATCCACGAAAGATGCAGAGGTACCAATGGGGCATCCAAATGTCAAACGTTCGTACGAATACCCAAGAAAGAAGCGGAGGTACCAATGGGGCATCCTAATGTCAAACATCCGTATGCATACCAACGAAAGAAGCAGAGGTACCAATGGGGCATCCGAATGTCAAACGTTCGATCGTATGCATAACCACGAAAGAAGCAGAGGTACCAATGGGGCATCCCAATGTCAAACGTCTGTACGCATACCCACGAAAGAAGCAGAGGCACCAATGGGGCATCCAAATGTCAAACGTCCTTACGCATACCCAACAAAGAAGCTGAGGTACCAATGGGGCATCCTAATGTCAAACATCCGTATGCATACCAACGAAAGAAGCAGAGGTACCAATGGGGCATCCGAATGTCAAACGTTCGATCGTATGCATAACCACGAAAGAAGCAGAGGTACCAACGGGGCATCCTAATGTCAAACGTCCGTACGCATGCCCAAGAAAGAAGCAGATGTACGGTATCAATGGGGAATCCGAATGTCGAACGTCCGAAAGGGCCGAGACAAAACCAGTAAACACCAACGAGATCAGGACGGTAAAAAAAGACATCAGACAGCATAAAACACAGAAATACAAGAAAGTATTTCGTCAAAGCCATACCTAAAAATTGATTGTTTTATAGCACTTTAATTGTAAACCATACATATTAACACATATTTATTTTCTTATATTAATATACAAATCATATATTTACTTACAGTTCTATAATAGAAACAACACACCATAACACAAGGTATATAACAAATTGTACGGCAAGCACACCATTTACAATAATATTCACCTTTACATGTAAAAATACTGAGACATTCGTAAAAATTGGGATACAAAAATATTATTCAACGTACAAACATACCAACATTCTTACAAAGTTGTATTAAAATAATACGGAACTACATTAACAGCAAGTGCTGCAAAAGTCGGTGGGTGATATTTCGCAACATTTCGATTTTAATTTACTAGTATTACATAATATATACATACATACATAATCATGAGAGTGCAATGCTGAAGGCGAAAGACTTTAAGTTTAGATTTTTTCATGAATATTTTGGTAGTTTCTGTTCATTTTACAATTTACTTCGCAACCCATGGGTGCGATCCGCTAGCACTGTCTAAAGTATGCATATTGCATATGCCATGCTCGAGTGCCGAGAAACAACGGTAAAAAAATATCAGTACAATTAAAGTAACACAAAGTGTAAAATTGATTTGATACTATTTAGAGACAAAAATAAACAACGTTTATATACTATAGCCGTCCATTCTATATTTCTACTCCATTACAAGAGTTAACACTAAAGTATGTCTCGCCTGCCGGCACCATCAGAAACAATTATTCTTTCTTACTTCCACTATATTTTGAATTTACATGGATTTTCAGTTTCTGAGATCAAACGATGTTTATAGAACTTAAACATTGCAAATATATGCAATAAAAATAATCAAAGTCATTCAACCGGAAAATCAAGGTCAAGGTCAAAAGATGGGGATGCAACTGTGCTAAGCTACTACTGGGGCATATGTATACCAAGTTTCATCAACCTAGGACCTATAGTTCTTGAGATATGGAGGTGCTCGCAAAACTTTTTCATTGCTATTATATGTATTGAAAATTGTCAAAGTCACTCAACCAAAAAATCAAGGTCAAGGTCAAAAGATGGGGGATGCAACTGAGCTAAGCTACTACTGGGGCATATGCATACCAAGTTTCATCAACCTAGGACCTATAGTTCTTGAGATATGGAGGTGCTCGCAAAACTTTTTCATTGCTATTATATGTATTGAAAATTTTCAAAGTCATTCAACCGGAAAATCAAGGTCAAGGTCAAAAGATGGGGATGCAGCTGTGCTAAGCTACTACTGGGGCATATGCATACCAAGTTTCATCAACCCAGGACCTATAGTTCTTGAGATATGGAGGTGCTCATAAAACTTTTCCAAAAAGTTAACGCCGCCGTCGCCGCCGGTAAAGTAACACATATGTCCCGCTCTGCTTCGCAGGCCAGACAAAAAATGAAAACATTAGTAATCTTATATCAAAAGATGTAAGTTAATGCAGGAGCACCCTGTTACTATAGTCAACTAAAATTAAACAGCTACAGGTGAAAAATGTTAATTAACATTTTAGCACAGTTTTTAAATGCTTTGTATGTAAACACATAGAAAGAAATTTCAACGCATAATGCTAAACATTATTGTCCTGATTCATGTCATGCATATAAAATATTATACAAAATTGTATCAGCTCAACTATCCTTATTTTGATTATTGAATGGCAGGCTAAGGTTGATGTCCAATCAAAATTAGGGTTCTATAAACACAACTTTGCATCTGATTGGCTATGTTTGTTTATCAAAACCGGAAGCGATAACACGAGGTCATTGATTGGCTTATAATATCACATGGTTTAAATGCCTTCCGGTCTCATAATGCACCAATATCAGTTTGCGAACGAGATTCTGTAAAAGATGAAAAAAGCATTTATATAGAAAAAAAAACCAAATATATAACGTATTAACTTATGTTTTGTTATAGGCGAGTGATTTACTCAAAATGCTAGTGTGGTTTCATCTCCCCGAGGCCAGTCCCAACCTGTTTTGAGCCTCAGGTATTGGGTTGATGTTCTTCGTTGGCTAGATGCTATAACGTATTGTAAGGCCACTAACGTAATGGACTGAGTGTTACGTTATTTCGTATACACTTTGGCCCCTACAGGGCAATTTTTGCTTTTATTCTCCAATGCCCTCCGAGCCTCTAGATCTAAGGTTTTTGCCATTTCGGCCTTTTGGCTAGACGGCAACTCTGTTAAGTTTTTTAAAAGACAAATGCGTGTCAGGCGTAGAAAAAAACTTATTTTCTTCATGTTTGTTGTAGTGAGTGAGTGAGTGAGTGAGTTGGTGTTTTACGCCCGTGCAACGCTATATGGGTCATTCTCAAAAAATGTCCTTATTACGTGGCAGTCAAAACATTTCCACGTATAATTGAGTTTAAACAATATCTTTTGTCTTGAGTAAAATATGCACCAAGATGCACTTCTGACATAAACAAATAAACGCTATCTTTAAAAATGACATGACGGCGCAATTTTAAAACTCAAAAATTGACCAAAATCGTCTGTCCTATGAGTAATTTTTTAAGTCCTTAATAAATATGATAATGTGCAAGTAGACTATGGAAATCATGATGGATTTTTCTTTGGCCATCTATCTGTCTTATCTATAAAATAAAATGGGATAGACATCATTGAAAAATTTTTTCTGGCGAATCAAAAAATGTCCCCTCTGAAAATGTCTTTGCTGTTACTGGTAGATAGAATTGAAAATAAATTGTACGTATATCCTTATCAGGCAACAAATAAGGACATAGAAACATCCAAACACATCCATTTATCTAAGTTACAGTTACATTTTTGAGAAAAATTTACATATCGTCATAACAATGTAAAGAATGTAAGCTGAATTGGAGGCGTAATTTTTTTCCTTGTCCATAATGTTACCGCGATATCTCAGAGACTATAGAGGTATGTGGTTGTAGCTGCTATGGGTAAATTTTACATCTTGACCAATCATATCTGAGACCCAAAAGAATATTGGAGACACGATCATTTAATAATTTAAGCAAATAATGTTCCCGTAATTCCCTGATGTTACTGTTCCCTGATGTTACTGTTCAAAAGTGTAACAGGACAGACAAATTATAAGTTAAAGATTCTTGAATCCGTCTTCTTTGTATATGGCTTCTGATTTAAAAGCGCTAAAATTACTCTAATCACTGATTTTAGCCATATAGAGTGTTAAAAATATATTTTCTTTCTCAGAGTTCATGGTTTAAGTATAATATTTCAACCTGAGAATCGGTAACAGGAGGGACATTTTGACAGTAACAGCTGAGACATTTTTGTAACATACAGGACATGTTTGTAAAGGTACAACAAATCATCTGGTTTTGCATTCTGTTAGTTAGAAAGTGGCACAAATACTTTAATACAACAGCTTAAGATATCGAAACGCAATTGTGTCAATACTTTGGGGAAAAAATTCTTGTATTTGTTGCTAAAATAGTGGTAACATCAGAGACAAATAGCCGGTAACATAGTGGACATTCAGTGAAGTTTAACCAGTCATAAAATGCGATATTTAATGATAAAGATAGCCCATCTACATGATTTATTAGATATTGCCCCAAAACATGTTATTTTTTGCATTAAAATAAACATTTTTGTCAAGAAGTCTTCATTTATTGCTATTAGTTGTCCGTGATGTTACGCATTGTCCCTGATGTTACCAGTCTAATTTGCTCAATTGTTGTCTAATACATAACCCTCTGAACAATGATATTTTGCAACTGAAACTAGTTAACCTTATTGTTCATCATAATGTCAATGAAGAAGTGAAATGTCATATATTGCATTTGATATGTTAGTTAGTTTTGATCTGTTTGCTGAACTGTTTAAAGTCATTGTCTTATGATGCTCTTAAAAACAAATTTTTGAGCTAACCTTTATTTCTGACGCTTGCAAAGTACTTGTTCTGTCCCTATGTGGCAAGTTATGCATGAATTTTTAAATAAAAGATTAAAGCTTTCTTTCATTGCAACGTTTTTATGTGGTAACATCAAGGACAGCCAAATCAACCCTGAAGGACAATGACTAAAAAAAATCAAAATATATTCGATTTGATTTTTACTCTTTGCTTGTTTTGTTTACTGAAATGATAGAGGATACCAATAAGTAAATTACAAACTTTCTGTGAGCAATTCTAATATTCAAGTTTGCCTACCTCGAAATATATAGACATTTTTTGAGAATGACCCATATAGGTTATTTACAGGCGATGAACATGAAAAGGACGATGAAATGAACATGAAATGATGATGATGATGATGATAAATGAAATATGGGGGTGGGGTGCGACACAAAGTACCTGTAAATTTTGAAGAACCACAGGAAAAGGGGAGAGGTGGGTAGGGGCGGAAAATTAAGCCTATGTGGTGCACTACTTGGCGGTCCACAAAGGGGTCTTTTACGTGCATGAAGCGTGGCACTCTCCACACACGTTGGCCCACTATGGTCGGCGGTCAGGGTTTCCGTATTATAGACCTGACAACCCCCGCGGACGAGGGCCAACCTATTCAGCCATTGTTGTAAGTTTGATTTTAGATTTATTTGTTTGTACATAAAAAAGGTTCCATCACAACATGATATAATCATAAAAGCATTTAGTTTAAACTCAACGATTAAACTGACATGAACGAGACACCCTGATCTAATCGCCACGGCGGTTCCAGAAATGCTTCTTAGGGGAGGCATTGGCAGTGGCGGGTCCAGAGTTCCACAAAAGAGGGGGTGTAATTTCTATAAGAGGTATTTTTTCATTAAAATTCGGAGCAGTTTTGTCACTTTTATACAAAAAAATAAACATTTTTCAATTAAAGGGGAAACGCACTTCCCCTCAGCCCCCTCTGGATCCGCCACTGAGGGCTAACCAATTCGGAACCGGGTATCTTCATGCTTAAGTGTATGATTTTCTCTTTATATATTCACTTCAAAAAGGGGAGCAGAGCCCATCAAAATCCGCCAGTAAATCGAGGGTGAACTGGGAGGTTCCGTTTTTGTTGGGTTATGTTGCTCCTCGGTTGCTGTCTTCACTCAAGAAATTTTACGGAAGACATCATGCACTTGTAGACAAATATGGGATTTCGATCACTCAGATGAGTGCAGATGTTGGTTTGTCATAGGGTGTTGTTTTGTCTTCCTTTACCGGATTTGACACGCTGAATGGAATATTGGCAACGCGACGGATGTGCTATAGCAAGCAGAAACTGCTTACTCTTCCGGAGCACCTGAGTTCACTCTTATTTCGACTGGAGTTCGCGTTGTTGATTGATATTCAGTTGTTTTGTGTTTCCATGTTCTACATGTTGTCTGCTTTTGTCCCGTTCTTGTTGGTGTTTACTGGTTTTGTCTGTGCTCTTTCGGAATTTTGACATTCGTAAACCCCTCTGCTTCTTTAAAAGTAAATGTAACCAGATATCATCGATAAGTACATCTTTTTAAGTAAACTTACTTCTAAGTGTTCCAGTAGCTGTCCCGCCACTCTCAGATCTGGTTTTCCTGTACATGTACCCTATTTCTGATTGTGGGCGTCGCCTTTCCTGTGGGTACTTCCCTGATAAGTCGTTCGTCAACTTTAAACTCTTACTATCTGGCTTCTTATTATAAACAGGAGCGCTGTGACCGCTGTACATACTGCCAGGGTGTTTTAAATGATCTGAAAAGACAAATGGTCTTTATAACATTACATCCTAAATCACGACCATCAATGTCCTAAATCACAACTCCAGGTTATGCGTGGAAATTCGTTTGGAGAACGTCGTAGTAATGATAAGTGTGCTCGAAGTTTTCACCTATATTGTCATTTCAAGCTTTATTCAAGCAATAAGAGAATGTAGTCAGCTGTAGGAATGACTTCGGTTTAGAAAAAAAAAGCATTTCATGGTATTATGTTGCTGAACATAATCACATCTTATTTTTTGGCCGAAGGGCCAAGTGTGAAAATTTCAGACATGTCAACAGCAAAAAATGAATTGTAACGATCTGAAGCGACATACTGTCATGAAATAAGTTGTTTCATTAACTGGAGTCATAGCTACAGCTGACTGCATTCTCTTGACCTTTCATAATAAGGTGGGGAATGACAATAAAAATGAAAAATAAAACCAAACTTTCAAAAAAAAAATCTTCACCTAAATCATAACCGGAAATTTCTCCAAACGAATTTCCTCACCTAACCTGGAGTTGTGATTAAGGACAGGACATTGGTTGCCGCTTTAAAGAATTAGCAAAATGAATTTATCTTGCATCTAAAAAAAACATTTCATGCCTTTAAAATCCCTTCGTTTTTATATGAAAAAATAGTTCATCAGCTCAAGCATCGTATTGAGGAAATTCTTACTGTGGTGTTAACTGTTGGGTTTTTCTTTCGCATATCGAAACTATGTTCCATTCATTGAAGCAACAACAAAAATCTTCCTTGTCAAACCCAAATCCCGGGTTAAAACTCTGCGGAGAGCAACCACACAAAAGAAGAGTATTTAATAATATCAATGCTTCAGACCATTAGAGCATATGGGCTCAAAATTTTTGTTAGATAAATGAAATATTTCCGTTAGTACTATGACGCCATTTTCTTTGTGTATCCTATGGAACTGCAGGATTTTAATTCAAGAAATACTAGTATAAAACTGACCAATGAGAAATAATCTTAGTATAACTTACTAGGATCACCATTGAGTAAGACGGGATCTGAGTGGTTTACGTAAACGACAGAACTGGGTGGTCTGCTCTTGTAACTAGGTGGTGCCATAATGACTGATTGTGCATAATATGATTCTCTATCGTCTTCAAGGTAGATACCCTCCACTCCCATGTTGACGAGTTGTCGAACTTTCGGTAAAAACATGGAGAAGAGGATTAAAGTAGCTGTAATAAATAACCCAAATGCCATGCAGGCGTCGCTAAATTCCTGTGCATAAGCATGATCCCTGTTCAAGCCTGCTACAAGTCCCCAGGCAATCCAGATAGGAATCGAGAAGCCCGTGGCGATGCCTATAAATATACTCTCTCTGTGATTGGTTATGATACCATGTGCTCTCATGGCAACGACAGTGTTCATAAGAATTAGGAACATGATGTAAACTAATGAAATCAAATGGTTTTCGAATGGTGTTCGTACAAAGTTTTCCATGGTATCCCATCCTTTATCTGCTTTCCACGTAAAATGGTTACAAATCCATGCCTTATCGCCGTTGTTTGTGGTAACTTCGACGGCTTGCGGAGGAACCAGAATCAACCATTGGACGTCGATTACGACTTGGACACCGACAACGAATATAAACATTAGAAACTGGTAAATACCCTTTAGATAATTCGGGGATGATGTGTCGTCTGCTAGAATAGATGCTTCAGACGACTTTGACGTTAGAATGACCATGAGCTTCACCAACAATACAGCAAACATTATTGAATAGGAAAAGCCAACACCAAAACGTGTTAAACCGCAGGTAACCTTGGAAGGAATAGGCAAATAGGCAAAGAGGACCAGGTAAGACAAGAAGATACCAAACAACAAAAGTTGCCCGAGCCAGAGGGTTCTCCACTGTCGCCCCATTTTAGTACCAATCAACTTGTAAAGGATGTAAATTTCGAAAACTACAACTGCAAGCAGACCAACACCTGCAAGTACACCCAAAGCAATGATCCATTTCTGCCCAACCTCAAATCTCAGGTCGTACAAATCTCTCGGCTGTTCATCGTAGACGCCCGTCAGCGTGTGGGACGCCAGCATCAGAACCTGCTTGTATTTCCCGCCCTCTGTTATGTCCGTTGTTGTCTTTATCGTTGTGGTCGTAGGTGCTGGGGTCGTCGTTGGGATTGTTGATGGTAACTCGCCACATTCTAGACATGGACTGTTTGGACACACAGAGCTAATGGCTTGGCCTACACCCCCGGATACGATAAAGTTACTACCATCAAACTCGGCAAACTGGAATGGAAAATTTGTAATGAAGTTTTTATATTAAATAAAGGCTTAAAGTATCTACAGAGCTGAAAAAAAACATATGTTCGACAGATCATAGGGGTCTCATTTAAATAGAATTTTATAATGGTTGTTTAAATAGTTTCTTTTTAGAAAAAAAATGTTATTGAATAGCTAAATTGTTGTTCAGTTCATAGATTTCTTTATGGTCTTGTAGTGTTATTTCGTTTTGAAAGGGGTTAGTAATTCTGTGTGATTTCTAAAAGACTATCATCTGATCTCCAGATTTCATATTTGAAGTTTTATTACGTAGAAAAATCTCACCCGATCATAATTGCCGTTTGTATCTATCTTGTACACTTTGTAGTTGACGTTGAAATCAGCCAGTTCGCCATTGCTTTGAAAATATCTCCTTCCACTAGTTGTTGTTGCGTTCAGGATAGCACTTTTGATGAGCACTCCCTTGTTTCCAAGATTCATCAACTGCGAGCATAGCACGTCCCCAGACGCCCCACAGATTTGCTGGGAAATGATCTCAATTCCTCGTTTAATTGCTCGCACAGCCATTAACGTAAAGGGCGTGTAGACATCCTGAACATCTACCGAGCTGTGTATTGCTTCGCATGTTGATAACGGACCTGTTAAGCAGTTAACCTTTGAACGCCACCATCTTTCAAACCATGGGTTATGTGTGTTTTGACTGGGTTTAAGTGCGGATAGATAATTGTAGAAAGCAGTAAGGTCACTCTCCATAAATGATGGAGCAGACATTTCGATCGTATAGCCACTTATTCCACCACCGGTTGTTATACCGGTTGTTCTCCCCCACGAGGATGTTCCGATGAAAACGAATTGTCCAATCGGAAACTGCGATGACGCTCGGAGATACGTCATCAGCTCCATTACTTTCTCAGCGGTCATGAGCAGAGCTACATACCTAGTAACAAATCGTGCTTGAAGAGCTGCGGCAACTTCTGCCATATTTGATGATGTCAATTTAACGTGATACACTATACAAACGCTACTTCCGGAAATTTGTCCATTGAAAGCTTCCCAAAGACCATCGCCATATTCATCGTCTTGGTGAATTGCTATAACAAAACGGACGTTTATACTGTTGAAAAGTTCTTTCATAACTTGTATGTCCTTCTCATCTGTGGGGACAGTTCGAAGGAAAAATGAGCTTTTATCATTGGCTCGCACACTTGGTGATGTAGCTGCATGGCTGATATGGGTTTTAGACATGTCGTAGAGTAAAGCAGAAACTTGTGGCACCTCCGAGCTTCGATCGGGACCAACGTAAGCCAACAAATTCCTCGGAGAAATTGGATTTGTTTGTCCCAATGTCACTTTACATGTTTCGAAACTTAAAATGTTTTCAATGTTATTATCAGACGATGAACAAGAGTCAAGGGCAACTCCTCCAGCAGAAATAGTACTTTGGGTGTTCTGAATACCCCATAGGAATGCCTCTAGGTTTATAATACCACGGTCTCTAATGGCGGAGGTAGCACATGAATATGCATCAGCTGGTTTCTCGTGGACCCCAAACAGACCCCCAATATAATAATGCTGGTTAGCCTGGTTATTTGACGAAGGGTAGAATCCAACGTTCTCGTAGAAACAGGGCGACGTTGTGGCAGGACAATCCTCTTGGCCTAGGACGACACCAACAGTAAGAAGAACAAGGTGTAGAAGTTTAGCCATCTGAAAAGATAGAAAACGACAATCTTGAAGTCTGAGTAAAGATAACAACAAAATTAGATTACCAAATTGGGAGGATCAATCTCTAGGAATTTTGCAATGGTTATGTCTCTGTACCATATGTAGAGGTATTTCAATGAAATGATTGATTAATCAATGTATAAAAATATTTAAAGGTAATCATGTATAAAAATATTTAAAGTAAACCATAACACAAAATTGTCTGCCCCAGTTGCAGATTAACGGTTATATGTTTATTTTAATTGTACATTGTGCGGTTTTTTTTTGCCCCATCTATGAAAGTAGGAGGCATATAGTGTTTGGGTCCGTCCGTCCGTCCGTCCCAAATCAAACAAAAATAATCATAAAATTGTAACTGTCTCACCAAATTAATGGTTGATTGGTCAAAGAAAAAGGGGGATGTTATACTTAGGTATAGGTTTAAGGTACTTTGCCACATAAAGGAAGTGTGGTGGTACCATCATGAAACTTTATACACATGTATTATGAAACTTAATGCATCAAATTATACTATTGGAATCAACTTCTTTGGCTGTGTGATTGCGAGGAAAAAAATGTTGTGAGGTGGGGCATTATGCCGTTGGACATAATTCTTCTTTCTTCCGGAGCACCTGAATTCACTCTTGTTTCGACTGGAGTTCGCGTTGTTGATTGATATTCAGTTATTTGTGTTTCCATGTTTTACATGTTGTCTGTTTTTTGTCCCGTTCTTGTTGGTGTTTACTGGTTTTGTCTCTGCCCTTTCGGACTTTTGACATTCGGATACCCCAATTGGTACCTCTGCTTCTTGTAATAATTATATGTCTACCGATTTTGTCTTGGACTAAGCATATTCAGGAGGCTAAATGTTTGACATAGCTTGAAAACTTAGGTTTGGCATATTTAGAAAGCTTATGTTTGACATATTTAGAAAGCTTATGTTTGGCATAATTAGAAAGCTTATGTTCGGCATAATTAGAAAGCTTATGTTTGACATAATTAGAAAGCTTATGTTGAGATAGTTTGAGATCTAATGTTTTGACATAATTTGAAAGCTTCTGTTTGACATAGTTTGAAATGATAATTTGAAAGCTTGTGGTAAATGTTTTGGAGAGTTTTAAAAATACGCTAAATGTACGCATTCTCAATTATTATTGAAATTAAATTATTTTGACATAAGTATTTTAAAAATTTTATTTCGAATGTATGATATGATGTTACCTTGAAGAGATCGCCCCAGATAAATTTATTCAAGGTTGGTTGCAAGTAGGACATTTTTTTTTCACAATTTACAAAAATAACTTACATTTATTTAATCATACATTCTATAAATCTTTTGATAATATTTACTACTAATTCTGAGTAAAAACTCTATCATTGTATTAAAATATGGAACTCAAAATGGAAGGAGAAAATTTGAAAGTGGAGGAATACCCCCTTAAACCCTGCCTTTGGGACCTGACTATTGTATGCGGCTATTTTTCTAGAGGAGGAGGAGGGATTATTATTATACAATAAAACATCATAGAAGGTTAAGATGACACATGTACTGTAAACTTATGCGTTATCCATCGACTACATTTTGGTGAGAGAATCTTGATGAAACTTTGTCAGTTGTTAAAAATGTTTATACAGATTCAATATGTCAATGCTTGATTTTAACGTTTTTTTTTTGCTTGAATCTTCATTCTTTTTAAAAAAAAAGTAGTCTTTTGTAATTGTTTTACCTGATCTACATGTTTTGAGCTTTTTATTTCTATGTTTAATTCATTGTCAATAAGACTATTTTTTCAGTTCAGTCGATCTAATTACATTATAATACAACTACAAACTTTCAAGCTAAAAAAGGTCTAATTTGATGTTGAACTATAACAATATGCTTACAAACAATGCATAGATCTAAGCAGTTTACAAAGAATGAGAGAAAATAAATATACATACCCGTAGCCAGGGGGGGTTCCAGGGGTTCGGACGAACCCCCCCTTTAGACGATTTTTTTTTTAAATATAGGTAAAAACAAGCTGAAATTTGGTTAAGCACTATTAAAAAAGGAATATTTTGAAAATCGAACCCTAAATCGAACCCCCCTACAAATATTCTGGCTACGGGTATGATATATCAATGAATAAAAGAACCCAAGGAATGCATGACATGTCACTTTATTTTTAAGCCACCCAGTATAAATCAACCTCCCCTTTTTCTTTGTTTAGGGTTCCATAATCGTATAATAATAAAGATTTGTGCAGACATGCATATTGCGGGTGGCTCCTTTATTTCACAAAAGAATTTAACAACAAGCATATAAATAAATAAATATTGGTACTTTACATGTTTTGTTTTTACTGATTTTTACTATTCCAACTTGTATTTTTTCTACTTTTATAGCTTAACAAAATTTGATGCAGGTTCCAAAACAAAAATAAATGTTATTTTCCAATCCAATGTGAGCAGGTTTTGGAAACCTATTGTTTACAAGTAAACAGACTACTAATTAATCAATGTAGTAATTAATATGTCACTTACCGTCAGTTGTTTATTTCTCTGAGCCTAACTAGGCCCCTAAAACCGAAAAATCCCTCTTTATTTTGGTCCTGAATTCGAGTTGCCAAAGAGCCCCATAGACTACCAAGCCCCTTTACTTCTAAAAATACCGTTCCATTCGAAAGGCTTCAGTCCTTTACATTAGCCGTCATTCAAACTACCTGAAGCATGGATTATTAAATGAAAACCAGTCTGACAACTTTTTGCAATTTAAATATAGACAAAAATTCAATATTCCGTTTACAAGTTCACGGTTCAGTGAATTAAGATGATTATAAGTGTGCCATTTAACATTAAACGGATTTATATTATTTTTTTTTTTGTGTATCATTTTTTAACAGATTTTCTAAACGACCTTTTGAAAAAATGTTAACAGATTTAAAGTGGAAACGATTCAATATCATTTAAATAATGACGATAATTTAGAGTTATCGTCCCTTGATTGTGGTGGCACATCCAAATTCAATTAAATTAAATTATGCTACTTTTTCGTGACAATTTATTAATTTGCGTGTGAAAGAAGGATAAACTTTTCTAGCTTTTTTTCATGAAAGATGGAAAATCGATAAACCTCATAAACTTTGATTACAGTAATAATTAATTCAAATCATGAAACAGTTACTTTTAGTCGGCACATTTTTATTATTTTGTTTATAAATCCAATTTTAACTGATAGCATTAAGATAGGAATCTTTCTGATTTGATGTTGTTTTAATTTGTGACAATTAACTGTTTTTGCTTCTAGACCGAAGTGAAAATGAACAGAATTCCTAGGTACACCGCCGAGTGCAATTGTTTTTTTTTAAGTCGGCTCGTTTATCAGGAAGTAGATAAGCGACAATCAAAAACGCATCCTATCATAAGAGACCCCTACCTGGAGCTCCATATCAAATTTTGAAAGCCTACGAATAATGGTAGCTGATAATTTGTTACAAAAAAGGGTGACGGAGTTTCTATGCCCCATTCCGCGTTGCGATTGGAGACAATTATATATGGGTCATTCTCAAAAAATGTCCTTATTACGTGGCAGTCAAAATATTTCCACGTATAATTGAGTTTAAACAATATCTTTTGTCTTGAGTGAAATATGCACCAAGATGCACTTCTGACATAAACAAATAAACGCTATCTTAAAAAATGACATGACAGCGCAATTTTAAAACTCAAAAATTGACTAAAATCGTCTGTCCTATGAGTATTTTTTTAAGTTAAAAGTCCTTAAAAAATATGCTAATGTGCAAGTAGACTATGGAAATCATGATGGGTTTTTCTTTGGCCATCTATCTGTCTTATCTATAAAATAAAATGGGATAGACATCATTGAAAATTTTTTTCTGGCGAATCAAAAAATGTCCCCTCTGAAAATGTCTTTGCTGTTACTGGTAGATAGAATTGAAAATAAATTGTACGTATATCCTTATCAGGCAACAGATTAGGACATAGAAACATCCAAACACATCCATTTATCTATGTTACAGTTACATTTTTGAGAAAAAATTATATATCGTCATTACAATGTAAAGAATGTAAGCTGAATTGGAGGCGTAATTTTTTTCCTTGTCCATAATGTTACCGCGATATCTCAGAGACTATAGAGGTATGTGGTTGTAGTTGCTATGGGTAAATTTTACATCTTGACCAATCATATCTGAGACCCAAAAGAATGATGGAGACACGATCATTTAATAATTTATGCAAATAATGTTCCCGTAATTCCCTGATGTTACTGTTCCCTGATGTTACTGTTCAAAAGTGTAACAGGACAGACAAATTATAAGTAAAAGGTTCTTGAATCCGTCTTCTTTGTATATGGCTTCTGATTTAAAGGCGCTAAAATTACTCTAATCACTGATTTTAGCCATATAGAGTGTTATAAATATATTTTCTTTCTTAGAGTTCATGGTTTAAGTATAATATTTCAACCTGAGAATCGGTAACAGGAGGGACATTTTGACAGTAACAGCTGAGACATTTTTTGTAACATACAGGACATGTTTGTCAAGGTACAACAAATCATCTGGTTTTGCATTCTGTTAGTTAGAAAGTGGCACAAATACTTTAATACAACAGCTTAAGATATCGAAACGCAATTGTGTCAATGCTTTGGGGAAAAAATTCTTGTATTTGTTGCTAAAATAGTGGTAACATCAGAGACAAATAGCCGGTAACATAGTGGACATTCAGTGAAGTTTAACCAGTCATAAAATGCGATATTTAATGATAAAGATAGCCAATCTACATAATTTATTTGATATAGCCCCAAAACATGTTATTTATTGCATTAAAATAAACATTTATTGTCAAGTCTTTATTTATTGCTTTTAGTTGTCCGTGATGTTACGCATTGTCCCTGATGTTACCAGTCTAATTTGCTCAATTGTTGTCTAATACATAACCCTCTGAACAATGATATTTTGCAACTGAAACTAGTTAACCTTATTGTTCATCATAATGTCAATGAAGAAGTGAAATGTCATATATTGCATTTGATATGTTAGTTAGTTTTGATCTGTTTGCTGAACTGTTTAAAATCATTGTCTTATGATGCTCTTAAAAACAAATTTTTGAGCTAACCTTTATTTCTGACGCTTTCAAAGTACTTGTTCTGTCCCTATGTGGCAAGTTATGCATGAATTTTTATATAAAAGATTAAAGCTTTTTTTTCATTGCAACGTTTTTTATGTGGTAACATCAAGGACAGCCAAATCAACCCTGAAGGACAATGACTAAAAAAAATTCAAAATATATTCGATTTGATTTTTACTCTTTGCTTGTTTTGTTTACTGAAATGATAGAGGATACCAATAAGTAAATTACAAACTTTCTGTGAGCAATTCTAATATTCAAGTTTGCCTACCTCGAAATATAGACATTTTTTGAGAATGACCCATATACTCAGCATACTTTTTGCATTGGAGAAAATTGAACATCGTATGAATAATATGAATAAGTTTTATTCTACTTCAATGCAACATGTATTTACAAGTTAAGACCAATTATCAAGATAAATTACTTGTATATTCCTTAAAACACCACGGTGGATCAGGATAAGGGGGTCTGGGGATTGGAACTCCCATTTCCGCAGGATTTTCTATCGTGTTTCCTTCGAAATTAAAACATTGCCCGTTTCTACATCCGTCCTGTAAACGTCCTTCAATTGTAGCACATTGGATGGAAACCGTTACTTAGTAAGGGATGGTTTTAAACTGCTTAAAAAAATATTGTCTTTATTTCCAAAGATTTCTCAGGGTGAAAGTTATTTGCTTTAACATAATTCTAAATAATAAAACCCTAGCTAGAATGCTCGTTTTCTTCGCCATATCAAAGGTGTAAAAGGTGCTTCATTATTGCAGCTAGCTGAAAAATTACTATTCTCTTTAACATTTGATTAAATTAATGATAATTTTGATTGATAAAACTTCTTTTGGCAAGTCTTGTGTAGATTAAAATGTGGACAAGATGCAATTAGAAACATTTACTAAATATCCTAATAATTGTTTTAAAATTGTATATCAATTTTGGCTAGCAGCAGAATGTCCCTAAGCATCCACCCTGATTTAACCTTTAAACTTCATTTTGGCCTCTGTACTAACATGTATGAATTACTACACCCTTTCTTGCACATTTCAGTATGATAACTTTCATGTAAGTTTCATCAAATTCTGATTAGAAAAGGTTTTGTTAATAAGATATGTCGACAGGTGGACAGACAGTTAAGGCAATTCATATTTGACATCAAAACATGTTTGTGCAGGGTATGCATAACCACCCGAGTGAGTTTTAAAACTATCAAGCGTTTACTTAGTAGATGTTTTCAGACCTACGCACGATCAAGAGAAATCAACCGTCGGGAAACAAACCAGAAATGCAGGACTAATGGACAGTTACCAATTTAAAGTACCAAAAATAATTAACAATGAGCAATTGTAACAACACGTATAGAAGTAAAAAAGCAAAGGTGTACCATTGGGACAGTCAAATGTTAATCCGAAAATACAAAAACAAAATCGCTTGACAAAATCACCACAACAAAACAAATACACAAACATATATTACAACCAAACCACAACCAGAAACGTGAACTCAAGCCTAAACGAGAGTGATCGTAGGTGCTCTGGAAGAGTGATCAGTATAGCTCACCATTACCAACGATCGAATCTATGTGGGTCAAATATGGCAAAGGACGACAATACTAATCCTTTATGTCAAACCATCTGCTCTCATCAGAGAGATAGTAATCCCGAATTTGTCAATATATAAGCACATGATGTCCTCCATAAAATTATTGAGTGACGATAACAATCGAGTAACTCTGTGTTAGCAATTTGCCTGTCAGACTTAATGCTCTATCAAGGAAGTCACAATATTCACCACAAGCTCTGGAATATCGAATCAGTTGTGATACGAAAACTCCATAAGCTGGAGCGGTCGGAATGGTGCTACACAGAAGGGAAAGTTGAAGTCATCACGTTTGTCATAGAGCTTTGTACAAAGCCTTCTTTGAATCTGTAGTATCCTTTATATCAAGTTCCTGAGTTCACTCTTGTCATGACTTGAGTTCGCGTATTTGATTTTCGTTCGGTTGATTTTGTGTTTTGTGTTTCTTCTTGCTGTTTTTGTTCGTGTTTACCAGTTTCGCCGTTGCCCTTTTGGACTTTTGACACTTAAATGCCCCATTGATGCCTCTTTGCTTCTCTAGGATATAGATGAAATGTAAATAGTCAACACAGTGAAAAGACATCGTGGCAGATCAATATAACGAAATGTGAGAGCAAGTCTGTGACTCTTTGTCTAGAAGTGTAAGAACTCCGCTTCATATGTATGAAGAAAAAAATCGACAATCAATGGCGCGCAATTCGCCCCCAATGTCTGCTGTAAAACGTCCACCAAACTATAAAAAATGTGTTGTCGATAAGAAAATTGAACATTTCTATTATTTGATCTTCTGTAAATTTGTTAATCTTACAAAACTCATGGATGACATGCTAAGTATTTTGATAATCCACTACCATATGTGTGTACCTTCGCTCTCCGTTCGTTTTGTTTTTGATAAACACAGCTGCGATTAATAAACTGTGCCAAACGGGATTTTAATTGTGTATGAAAAATTGAAATGTATCAAGATGAGAAATGCTTTTACAAGTTGAAGATGGCTTAAATATTGCAATAAGTTCTTTTGAATTTGAGTTTGAAGTAATCAACAAATAATTTAATCCATCTGTTAATGACTTATGAACAATCAGCAGGAAAAACCACAATTTCAGTAGTAATCAACAGTCAGCAATTAGAAACACATTTTAAGGAGTAAAAGTCATGCAGCAATTGAAACCTTCTTTTCAGACGTATTAGTAATCAACAATCAGCAATTGAAACCTTCGTTTCAGACGTATTAGTAATACAACAATCAGCAATTGAAACCTTCTTTTCAGATGTAAAAGTAATCAATAATCAGCCATTGAAACCTTCTTTTCAGACGAATAAGGAATCAACAATCAGCAATTGAAACCTTCTTTTCAGACGCATTAGTAATACAACAATCAGCAATTGAAACCTTCTTTTCAGACGTATAAGTTATCAGCAATCAGCAATTGAAAAAACACCTGTTCATAAGTTATAAATAATGAGTAATTGAAACCACATGAAAAGGAATTATCAATCAACAATTGAGACCATATGTTTAATGGAAATCAGCCAGCAGCAATTGAAATAAGTTAACAAGAGGCTCCCGGGAGCCTAAATCGCTCACCTGGTCTTGATGTCAACCCTATATTTTGTAGAGCTAAATGAGCTGAACATTTAAGCAAGCAACAGTTTTTCTTTATCTTCTATAGTTTTTATTCTATAGGCCAAAAACACGAAAAACCTTATTTTAGGGGCTGTAACCCCTATAAGGGATTTTCTGACAACTTCGACCCTATGGAGACTTTTGTAGAGCTTTCTGTGTTGAACATTTAAGCAAGCAACAGCTTTTAGGGGCTGTAACCCATATTAAGGGTCATCTGACAACTTCTATCCTATTGAGACTTTTGTAGAGCTAAATAAACTGAACGTTTAAGCAAGCAACAGCTTTTCTCTATCTGCTAGAGTTTTCATTCTATAGGCCAAAAACATGAACAAGAGGCTCCCAGGAGCCTGAATCACTCACCTGGTCTTGAGTCAACCCTAAACATGTAATCACTACATAGAGCTAAATGAGCTGAACATTTAAGCAAGCAACAGATTTTCTCTATCTACTTAGTTTCAATCTATAGGCCAAACACATGAAAAAACGTTATTTCAGGGGCCATAACCCCTATAAGGGGTTATCTGACAACTTTGACCCAATGGAAACTTTTGTAGAGCTAAATGAAATGGACATTTAAGCAAGCAACAGCTTTTCTCTATCTGCTATAGTTTTCATTCACTGAGCCAAAAACATGAAAAAACATTATTTTAGGGGCCGTTATCCCTATTAGGGGTTATCTGACAACTTTGACTCAATGAAAACTTTTGTAGAGCTAAATGAACTGGACATTTAAGCAAGCAACAGCTTTTCTCTATCTGCTATAGTTTTCTTTCACTAAGCCAAAAACATGAAAAAACGTAATTTTAGGGGCTGTTACCCCTATAAGGGGTCATCTGACAACTTCGATCCTATGGAGACTTTTGTAAAGCTTTATGAGCTGAACATTTAAGCAAGCAACAGCTTCTCTCTATCTGCTATAGTTTTCATTCACTAAGCCAAAAACACGAAAAACGTTATTTTAGGGGCCGTAACCCCTATAAGGGATCATCCGACAACTTTGACCCTATGAAGACTTTTGTAGAGCCAAATGAACTAAACATTTAAGCAAGCAACAGTTTTTCTCTATCTGCTATAGTTTTCATTTTATAGGCCAAAAACTTGAAAAAACGTCATTTTACAGGGTGTTACCCCTATTAGTGGTCTTCTGACAACTTTGATCCTATGGAAACTTTTGTAGAGCTTAATGAGCAGAACATTTAAGTAAGCAACAGCTTCTCTCTATTTGCTATAGTTTTCATTCCATAGGCCAAAAATATGAAAAACCGTTATTTTAGGGGCTGTAACCCCTATAAGGGTTCATCTGACAACTTCGACCCTATGGAGACTTTTGTAGAGCTAAGTGAGCTGAACATTTAAGCAAGCAACAGCTTTTCTCTATCTGTCATAGTTTTCATTCTATAGGCCAAAAACATGAAAAAATTCTATTTTTCACCTTTAAGGGGCCGTTACTCCTATAAGGGGTCATCTGA
Organism: Arcuatula senhousia; assembly: GCA_963971305.1. Lineage (NCBI taxonomy): Eukaryota > Metazoa > Mollusca > Bivalvia > Mytilida > Mytilidae > Arcuatula > Arcuatula senhousia. The sequence continues at coordinate 63,890,802 of OZ020308.1, forward strand.
CAACTTCGACTCAATGGTGACTTTTGTAGAGCTTTTGATGCTGAAGCAGTAGCTTGGCATCAGATTTCATCTATCTCTTATACTTTTTGATTTACAAGCCAAAAACAGTAGTCTGATCCCCCTAGTCTATTTTTAGTAACGGCGGCCATGTTGTTTGGACGGTGGTCACCATTTGTGCAATCTTGGTAGAGGACATCCCATAGATGAAGTGTGCAAAGTTTCAAAGCAATCCCTTCATTAGTTTCGGAGAAGATTTTCAAAGAAAAGTAAACGACGACGACGGACGACGACGACGGACGCCAAGTGATGGCAATAGCTCACATGGACCTCCAGGTGAGCTAAAAAGGTTATTTTAGGGGCCATAACCCCTATTAAGGGTCATCTGACAACTTCGATCTTATTGAGACTTTTGAACAGCCAAATAAGCTGAACATTTAAGCAAGCAACAGCTTCTCTCTATCTACAATAGTTTCTTTCTATAGGCCAAAAACATGAAAAAACATCATTTTAGGGGCCGTAACCCATATAAGGGGTCATCTGACAACTTCCACCCTATGGAGACTTTTGAACAGCCAAATAAGCTGAACATTTAAGGAAGCAACAGCTTCTCTCCATCTGCAATTGTTTTCATTCCATAGGCCAAAGACATGAAAAAACATTATTTCAGGGGCAGTAACCCCTATAAGGGGTCATCTGACAACTTCGACCCTATGGAGAATTTTGTAGAGCTAGATGAGCTGAACATTTAAGCAAGCAACAGCTTTTCTCTATCTGCAATAGTTTTCATACTATAGGTCAAAAACATGAAAAAAACACTATTTTTCACCTCTAAGGGGCTGTAACCCCTATAAGGGGTCATCTGACAACTTGTACCAAATAGAGACTTTTGTAGAGCTTTTGATGCTGAAGCAGTAGGGTGGCATCAGATTTCATCTATCTCTTATACTTTTTGATTTATAAGCCAAAAACAGTAGTCTGACCCCTCCTGGTCTATTTTTAGCAATGGCGGCCATTTTTTTTAGACGAATCAAAAATCCACACAAGTTTTGTGCAGGATACCCTTAAATACCACCAGGCCATTTTTGCTTTGAATCTGTTCAGTAGCTTCAGAGGAGAAGAAGATTGAAAAAGTTTACAGAGGACGACGACGACAGCGACGACGGACGTCAAGTGATGGCAATAGCTCACCTGGACCTTCGGTCCAGGTGAGCTAAAATTAACTTAATCACCAGGACCTGAAACCACCATTCTGGAATTATCAACCGCCAGCACCTGAAACCACCATTCAGAAATAATCAACTACCAGCACCTCAAACCACCATTCAGGAGTCATCAACCAGCAGCTTTGAAATCACCATTCAGGAGTCATCAACCATCAACACCTGAAACCAGCCATGCAAGTCATCAACAACCAGCACCTTAAACCAACCATTCAGGAGTCATTTTCCACTAGAAGCTAAAGCCACCAATTCAGGAGTCATTAACAACAAGCACCTGGAACCAACCATTCAGTAGTCATCAACCATCAGCACCTGAAACCACAATTCAGGATTCACAGACCACCTGCAACTGAAACCAACCATTAAGGAGTCACTAACCAACAGCATCGGAAACAACCATTCTGTATTCTTCAACCACCAGTACCTGAAACCAACCGTTATGGAATCATAAACCACCAACCATTCAGGATTCAGCAACCACCTGCAACTAAAACCAAACATCCAGGAGACATCAACAAATATCACCTTTAACCAACCACAAATAAAAAGCTACGCCGAGCGCAGCATGATACGACCGCAACAAGATGAACCCTGTACATTGGAGGCCCAATATGGATAGTCAATTGCTTTGGTCACATGCAGCCCATGGTGGACTTACAAAGCTTTTTTACACATGCATCCTATGGTGGACTTTAAAATGCATATTTGACACATATATATTTACAATAACATTTAATAGATAAAAAATCTTATTTCTAAATTCAATGACATTTTTTACACAATTTAGCCCCTTTTGGCCCTTTTCTTAAAAAAAAGGTTAGGACCACAAACTCCAAATGCAATAAAAAGCTTCCTTCAGTGTAATCATCATATTTAAACTTCATAACAATTGGCTGGCCCACTACAGCTAAATTCTTGTGTAAAACCATTTGCCTTGACCAACTTTTAAAAATTGTGTTTTTTGCCCCTTTGACCCCTTATATCTCAAAAACAGTGAGATATATTGCAAATCTGATTGAAAAATGCAGGCAAGGATTTTCACAAGGATTCCAATGAAAAAAAGATTTTGAAAATCGGACCACAAATAAAAAAGTTGATTTTTTGGGTGTGGCCAGTCTTTGGCCCCCTGTAGCAATGTAACGGTTCAATATACATCAAAACCATTGACACATTTTGTTGACAGAATTTAATGAGGAATTCAATAAAAAAAGAATTTTCAAAATCTATTGAATAATAAACATTCTACAACAGTTTTGTGAATTCACCCGTTTTAGCCCCTTTTGGCCCTTTTTTCCAAAACGGTAAGGGCCACCAACCCCAAATACAATAGGAACCTTCCTCTAGTGGTTACAAACATCATATCAAAACATCATAACAATTGGCTGGCCCAGTACAACTAAATTTTTGGTATAAAATTATTTGCCTTTACAAACTTTTAAAAATGGTGTTTTTGGCCCCTTTGACCCCTAATTTCTCAAAAACTGTAAGAGATATTGCAAATCTGATTGAAAAACGCAGGCAGGGATTTTCACAAGGATTCCAATGAAAAAAAGATTTTGAAAAACGGACCACAAATAAAAAAGTCATTTTTTTGGGTGTGGCCCCTTTTCGACCCCCTGTAGCAATGTAACGGTTCAATATACATCAAAACCATTGACACATTTTATTGACAGAATTTAATGAGGAATTCAATAAAAAAAAAAGAATTTTCAAAATCTATTGAATAATAAACATTCTACAACAGTTTTGTCAATACACCCGTTTTAGCCCCTTTTGGCCCTTTTTTCCAAAACGGTAAGGGCCACCAACCCCAAATACAATAGGAACCTTCCTCTAGTGGTTACAAACATCATATTAAAATTTCATAACAATTGGTCAACATTTACTCAAGTTATCGCACGGAAACCAAATGTCCCCAGACGACGACGACATCGCCATAACATTATACGATCGCAAAAATTTGCGGTCGTATAAAAAGTCATCAACCACAAGCACCTTAATCCAACCATCCAGGAGTTATCAACCACCAGCACCTAAAACCAACCATCCAGAAGTCACCGACAAACAGCACCTAAAACCAACCACCCAGGAGTCATCAACCACCAGTACCTGAAACCAACCGTTATGGAATCATAAACCACCAGCACCTTAAACCAACCATTCAGGATTCAGAAACCACCTGCAATTGAAACCAACCATCCAGGAGTCATCAACCATCAGCATTGAAACCACTTGATCAGTGATTAACTATCATGAGCAATTGAAAGAATGTTAAGGCATAAACAATCACAATTTGAAACCACCTGTTTAGGAGCAATCAACAATGAATAATGCAACTGAAACTGGAACTACAGTTCAAGGATAGTCAATCACCAACAATTGAAACAATCTGTTCATGAATAATAAACTACCACCAACGGACACCAAGTCAATGAAGGATCAACTATCAAAACATTTGAGACAATCTGTTTTTGGTTATAAACCATCAGGAAGAAAATTCACATATCAACCCTTAGCAGTTCTGTCTTCAGGGATTAAACAACAATGCAACAGCAAACACAGGATTAGAATGAGAAATAAATTTACATGGTTAAAGTTTGGTTCAGCTATGTTTTGTCTGTGAAACTGTTTTTTAAAACTCATTATAATTTGTATACTTTTTTATTGAAAACAAATATTTGGAATGTCCACACAAACCAGTAATACACAAATGTACATATAAAATGTATAAATACACATATCAAAATATAGCACATATATAAAACATACAAAAATATCACAAACTATTATGCTGTAACAAATTGTTCTAAATATTAACCTTAAACATGAGACAATAATTTATGCAGGTGTGCTTGATTGCACTTACTATATATGTAAATTCAAATTATGTGCAATGTTCATGACCCATGCAAAGAATGGTTTTGAACACATATTCAAATTGTGAAACTTGTATTTTTAAAAGTAAGGTTGATGAAGACAAGCTTTGTTGATCATTGTAACCAAAAAAATGAGGAATAACTCCTAAAAAAAACCAAATGTTTAAAAATTTCAAACACACCATTGATTGACATATTTTTTTCTCTAGGAAAGCATGGCAAGATTGTATCAATAGTTATTCTAAACATTTTTAAAATTTATATAATAACCATTTTAAAGCAGTTAATTTTCAAAACTAGTTTTAAAACTTATATAGTAAACTCAAACACCATTACCCTACTACAAGAAATATTGAAAAAAATAATGCTGAATGTATTTTTTTTTAATTGTTTTAAATACCACAGGTTTTAAATCATAATCACTTCACATGAAATTATAAAAAATACAAATATGCTTTGATTAGCACAGTAAAATAGTCAATATACTCACATGTATAACATTAAGATTTTTGGGTGATCAATAAATGGGACTATTAAAAGGTATAATATTTTCAAACTTAATTTTTGTTTATTATACACCACTGTCTTTGTTAATATCTTTCTGGTAAACATCTTTTAAATATTTGCATAAAAATAATATCAGAATGAACAAAATGTTCAAAATAAAAAAAAATCTAATGAAGTCATAGTTGCTGATTGTACAACATATTGAGATAATTTGTTTCCAATTTTTCGAGACTTTTGTTTGATCTTAACAAAATGACTGAATGTAAAGATGCTACACATCATATCAGGAAAAATTCCAACTGTTTGTCTTTAATAGAGTTGGCTGTCATATTCAGCCAACTTAATTTGCAAGATTGAGGTACAGAATCTAACACGACTGTCATCACCTAAAACAAGAAAAAACGCCAATGAAACACAAATTCTGAAACAAGAAATATAATGCAGGATTAATGTCTTTTATCAGTTTACTGTGGTTTCATTATTATTCGTGGGGTATCAATTTTCGTTGTTATTGTGGTTGGCCTTGACCCACGATATTTGAAAAAAGAAATTCAACATTAATCTGTATGTAGCAGACTTTAGAATCATGAATTTAAAAGTCTACAAACTGGTCACTTTTCATCAAACCACGAAAATTTGTACTGCAAAAAGTATATGTCGTTTTCACGATAGCGCAGAATGGCTGGTGAACCCGGAAAGTGTTCTTTTATTACATTTTTTTTCAGGGCATGACGACTTCCGGTGCATGAAAGAGCAGTAGATCAAAATAAATACTGCTTTGTTGTTTATTAATGATGAAATCTTCAATTCTGGAAATATTTCTACACATGTAAGAATATTTTTTCATTCAATTGAAGTATTTACTGTTTATAAAGATATCACTGTTTTTATAAACCCAAAAACGCTTTGACATAGTCTAGGAGGCAGCAAACTAGTTTGACTAAAAAAACTGGTAAAGTCATGTGATAATTTCTGTCTAATTGAGGGATTTTTTCCAGAAAAGCAATGAGCTTGAAAATGACGTATTTCATCTTCAGAAAATTTTGTTTTTCTTCTTTAACTTTAACTTTGTGCAGAGTCTTAAACTTGAATTTTTCATAACAAACTTAATATTTAATATTCCCTACAAAATTATCTTACATATAAATCAATAGAATACAAATCAAATATACCTATTTGATCTATCACCATGGCAACCAGCAGACGTCACTTCACATACTGGTCCTCTGTTCACTGTACCCAGATCTCTGATCGTAACCCAGTTGTGAGGAAGGTTCAATACTATAGCCACCTTCTGGTGAAATGTCATAACCAGCGGGATCAGTAGCCTCATAACCAGTCGGGACATCATCATACGGGAATCCTTGTCCACCATCAGTAAAGCGTGGACTGTTGTCATACTGTCTGCTGTACATGGAGGCATAATCGACTGAAAATGAAATTTAGAATTAGCTGTGTCAACCTGGTAAAGAATTCAATGTTTTATCAAGAACTAATGTTGGATAATGGGGATTCATTTATTTTCATGGGAACCAATTTTTGTGGATTGCTGAAAAATATTTGCCTGGACCTTGTTGTTATATTGTTGGACTTTTTATCTTTGTGAACACAGACTGTCAAAGCTGAATTTTTTATGATGTATTTCCACATTAGTTTTTTTTTTTCATAAGAGCCAAATTTTGTGGATTTTTAAAAATGTGAAAGGTCTTTTTTCGCAGAATTCAATTTTAGCAATTACTTATGTGTGAGTATATACTGTACATACAATATTAACAAGTTCAAATTTTTGAGAGTTGCCAACTGCAAAAAAAAAAGCAAAAAAACCCTAAACTTATATGGTATACAACTCATATCCTACAATTGTTTCTTAAAGTGACAATACTTCAACTTACTGCCAGGTTGGTTGTGACCATTCAGTCTCAGTTTCTGCATATCTTCTTTTTCCGCATTTTCTTGGTGTTTGTTCAGCAGATAAAGCTTTCTCATTGGTCCAAGGAATAGCATGATAGTGGCATTCAGTAGGAGACCGATGGCAATGGCAGCATCCCCCATTCTAACAGGTCCGAGGGTGGCAACAATGGAGAAAATCACCCAGACGGGAACACTAAGTATGGCTATTCCCAGAATCCATCTGGCTTCAAATTGGTTTTTAGGATTTCTCAATGAAGCGATGCCAAAAAATATTGTCAAGAGTATTAAAAACATTACATAGATAAGAGACAGAATTAGCCCCTCATCGTAAAAGTCATCTGGTGAACAACGAGGCCATATTAAGTTGTTGTATAAGATTTTTTCCACTCTTGGTACTTCCAGTATCATCCATTCGGCACTTATCATGACCTGTACCAATACAAGCAAGACCGTACAGATAAACAGACCAAATGGATGGCCGAGCTTTGAATAGTTTATATCCTTATCTGGGCTATAGTCCTTACACCTCCAGCAGTCGACCATCTTAACGAACAGTGAAGAATAACACAAACAGTAGCAGACGCCGAGCAGGAACTTTCTCATGGCGCAAATTTCCCGTGTGGCATGCACAATGAAGACGAAAATCAAGGCATATAGAAGAATGATGCCAAATATTAACATATATCCCAGAACTGATGTACCACTCTTATTGGGGTAAACCACTAACAAGTATATGAACATACAAAGTGAGGTGAAAGCTCCTATTGCGGCCAAAGTTGCCACCATGATGCCCCAGATATCACGGAACCGATCGTCTAAATCTGGCTCGCCTTCAACTTTGACAATTTGCCCAGTCTGAGCGTCAACATATTGTCCGCTCTCCAACTGGTAGTACGAATTTCCCGAGAGGTCTGTCCGTCTGACATCGGAGGTTGTACCGTTGCTGTTTAGACATCGACAAGTGACACCTGCTGGGCAGGTTGAGGTCGGTACGGAACGAGAGTCGACAAAACTGAATCCATAGTATTTACTTCTGTCAATGCTTAGAGTATTGTGTTGATATACTCCGATCTGTAAAAAAAATAATTTCTGTTTAGATGTACTTCAAGGAGTTATTACAAGATGAAACAGTTTCTACTTTGATGTTACCATATCATGCATATGTCATGTATAATTATTCCAAATGCAAACCAATTAAATTCCTACCATCATATTTTAACTTTTGAATTGAATGCCTTTAGCATCATCTTTTAGATGTACTGTGGTTTCATTATTATTCGTGCGTTATCAATTTTCGTGGTTTTAGTGGGTGTCTTAAAACCACGAAAATAAGAATCCAACCAAGTGTCTTTTAAGCATTGAGTACATTTGGCAACATGTGCAAACCACAAATTTAAAAATCCAACCAAATGTCTTTTTTGGTGAAACAACAAAAATTGATACCCACGAAAATTAATGAATCCACAGTATTACTTTGTTTTCATGACTTTGTAACAGAAAGTATATTCTGAAATCATAATGTACATGTAATTATCATTTTTTTTTATCTATGGATTTGAATGCTTTTAAAAGTAATGTTCTCTAAAACATGTAATGCAAGCTATTAAACAACTGTATTATGGTACCTTTTCATATTCAAACTGTGCTGTGACTTGATTTCTTCTATAGTTTAGTATATTATACCCAACATCCCCATAACCATCAGTTGTGAACTGGAAAGTAAACGGTTCCTGGATGTCGTTAGGTAGCACTCGGTAATCTGCCTCTTTAATGCTCTTATAAATCAGGTCATTTTTGTTTGTCTGGAGCGTAAGACAGGCTGACAGACTCAGGGAGGAGGAAGTGCACTGATCAATTCTACTGAGCCCCTGAGCTACCATGAATACAGAAATAATGGTGTGAAGGACGTAAGGATCTTGTGGAATCATATCATCTGTTATTCTTTCATCTCCAGTGCATATGGTTGAATATGATTGGCTGACAACACTGTTTAGAATTCTACATTGATGTAGCGTCTGGTGTATTTCCTCAAACCAGTCGTCAGGGATTCCCTTATGATCTGTCAAGGTCAAGGACTTTAGATAGGTTTTAAAACTTTCAATTTGTTGGGAATTGATTTGCACAGTTATGGCCCCTGCTGCTGTGTATTCATAATCCTTAACGATTGTTTTGCTATTTGCCCAAGTGTCACTTCCAAGCCAGATAAATCTATTGGTCAGTTGTCTTTCCGTTGCTGCTTGGAGCAGAAGACGAGCATGAGCACCTGTCACAAAAAGGACCACAACTCTGGCACCAACTCTCTGATTGAGATCATCTATGATTGATTTAGCATCATCTAAGCTTGCATCAAGTGCCATGGATTTAGCCTGGGAGACACAGATTCTTGGACTCTGCTTCTCAGCTGATTCCAGAAGTGTCTGTCTGGCCGCCCGTCCGTATGCACTGTCAGTGTAAACAACAGAGATGTAGTCCCAACCAAAATTCTGAATGACTTTGACCATAGCAATAGCTTGGATGTTGTCTGGGGGAACAGTACGCAGGAAGTAGTCATGGAGGTCAGAGGACAACTCGACAGATGTTGCACTCTGACTCATAGAGGTCATTTTCAAGGGAGATAATATACTGCTGGTTGCTATTGCATTTGCGCTATTTTTAGCCAGATGTACAATAATTGTTGAAGGTGACAGAATTTGACCTTCATTATCAGTTTTACAGATGCCTTCACCACTTAACAAACTGTACAAATCTTGTCCAATTCTACTTGGAGATGAACATGTATCCAAAGCAATGCCTCCTAACTTAAGAGAAGACGGGTAACGATTATCTGTATTTTGGTTGACAAGGTCTATAGCATAGTAAAAGGCTATCAAGTTCTGGAAGTTGGATCCAGTATCAATTGGTCCGCAGGTGAACTGGTTGTATGGGTTGGTCGAGTGGATGTCAGACACGTAAACAAGGTTAAGGTCATTTGGTGACTCCTTCAACATGTAGCGAGACGGCTGATATACAGAGAATTGACATTTACAGGAAGTGGATGTGTCACAGACTGAGGTCCATGTCAGGTCATGTGTAGCATCAACTTTAAGATAGTGTGTATCATTGTAACTGCCGACCTGAAAAAGAAAAGTATAAGGTTTTTGACAAATCTCCAAAATATATTGCATGAACTTAAAAGCTCAAACTATACATATAACTAAAGGAAATGCTTTTAGTCTACTGTAAACCAATTTATTTTTGCGACTACAATATTTCACGTTTCATTGTCAGAGGGCAATTTCGCAGCTATTTATTTTCGCAATTGTTGGTAAACAACAATAATATTACTATGAATTACAGTTTACTTTCGCGAATTTCTGCTCGTCACGAAATCCGCTAATGTAAATCACTCGCCAAAATGAGTTGGTTTACAGTATTTCTAAAAAGGCGTGCTTATATGCATTTGAATTATAGGTATCACACTTTTAATTATTTCTCTTTTTCAAATTTTTCTTTATTGTAAATTATCAGATATTTTAGATTTTAATGATGTGAACAACCTTTATAAGTTTGCATCTCAAAACAAAAATAATGTTATTTTATTGGAGTTTTTATTTTTTATCTATTCATTGAGTAGAGATTAGATATTTTTTTCTTCAATAGACTTTTTGTACTGGCTTATATTTTATGTTATGTACAACTCAACCTTTCACAATCAACCACATTGGAACTAAAGAATTTGTTCTGTCTATACATTAATTTAGTTTGTACAGGTTCAAAATGTGCAGAAATGAAGAGAAAATAATCAAACCCAGTACGGTTTACACAAATTTCACCGTTTTATGACATAGAGTTTAAGTGGGCTTTTTTTCACAAATGTGGAAAATTTAACCTTTTTCTTGATAAAAGAGCTGCTTTAATTTTCATGTTATATATATTATTCACTGTTTCATATCAAAGCTGTTGCTTTTGTTATATAATATATAATATCATATTATATAAATTAATATATGTGTCCTAATTTTTGCCCCATTATTTGCAGTGAATAAAGCAAAAATAAAAACGCTACGAGAAAAAGCACTTAATACATGGTATCAAACTTACATCTTCCAGTACATATGTCTGCCCCTGTCTGACTGGTTCCCATATGTGGTATCCACGTGAACTATCTCCTCCTGATGTAAAATAAAATGGCTGCTTTGTAGCATCTTCAAATTGAGCTTTCTTTGCTCCATCCAAAATCATCTGACGTCTCTGTCCACTTGTCAGGAATATGTTACAGACACCAAGGTAATCGGCTCTGCATGACTTAACCAAAGCATCATGTGCCCCTAGGGCTGCTGAAAAGACGGCATTGACAACATACAAAACATATGGATCTTGAATGTACTTCAAAGCTCTAGGGAGACCATTCAATCTTGTGGGACAAGGATTGAGTGAATTTACACGGTCAGTTGAACATTCATACAATTTCTCGTAATAGTCTTTAAACCATGGATTTGTTGTGTAAGTCTCAGGAGTTAAGTATTCTAGATATTGATCAAAGTCAAACAAATCTGCTGTCTCCACATCAAATGTGAGGGCACGCCTTTCAGCCATGATGTTATCCAGTCCTTCCCAAACTTCTGGATCCTGACCCCATTTGTCTGTACCAATAAAGGCAAAGGCATTCCTAATGCTTGTTGAACTTTCAATGACCTTGAGAAGTGGGACAGGGTCATCCACAAATAGTATGACAATATTAGCAGACGTCTGATTGAACAACTGGTTAAGGGCCTTTGTAGCCTCATTTTGATCCACAGTACCATCATGGCCAATGGTAATGTTTTGAGAAATGCAGATACGATTCAGGTATGCAAGGCGACTGAACTCCTCACGGCCAAAATCTCCAACGCTATTGAAAGAGTGGATAACTTGAACATTTCTGAGGTCAAACATTTTCAGGTACGAAATAATTGCTCTGGCTTGTTTATCATCAGACGGAACAGTTCGTAAAAAGTAACGATACTTCAAGGCGTCTCTTAGTTCTAATGAGGTAGCTCCGTAACTTATCTGAGGTATACCGAGAGGGTTCAAAACATCTGCAACTCTCACAGACGTCTCACTATCCATAGGACCAATGTAAACATCAAACCTTGAAGGGTTAATTGGAATTTTGCCTGACTTCAGTTCCAAATTGTTACTGTGGATGTTTGCAACGAGGTTGCCTGCCCTTGTAGGACTCTGGCAGACGTCAAGTGCAACATATCCAATCCTGACATTTTCTAGAATGTTCTGGAAGATTCCTTGTCCACTGTTGACATATTCTATGGCATACTTGAAGGCTTCAGCAAGCTGCAGGCCATGCTTGGTGTTGATTTCACCACAGGTGTATGGAGTTTTACCGGCTTTGTGAATATCAAATAGACCTGAAATAAAATATAATTCTTAAAGTCAATTTACTGTGGTGTCTTTAATTTTTTCATTCAATTTTCAAGGGTAGGACTGATCCATGAAATTTGGTTCCCCATGTAAAGGAAACTTAACATTGTTTCACATATAGGATACTGAAATCTTTAAGAACCCTCAAACTGATTTTTTTAACAACCAGATACATTGGCTCACAGTTATAGCAAGCAGAAATTGCTCACCCTCCCAAAGCACCTAAATTCATCCTCCTTTGAATCTTTTTATGTTCTATGTGGTATGGTTTTTGTTTTGTTTTGTCTTATATGTCTACTGACTTTGTTTAGGTCTTTTTGGATTTATGACATTTGAAAAGCCTGTGCATACTTGCAGTATCACATAATATAGATAATTTTTAAATTGAAATTTCCAATATTTTCCTACATCTGAGTTGTTTTAATTTGTATACTAACCAACAAACATTATATCACCAGACTGGTACATCAGCTCCTCTGAGCCATCACCAAGATTTAGACAGACAGTACAGTCACCAGTACATGTAGAGGGCGTGTTTTTATACTCATCTTTCAAGTAGTCTAAATCACGGAGCTGTATAGAGTCTGATCTCACACTTCCTTCCTATAAATAAAATGATACTTGTAAATGTATACAGATTTGGTAAGCAAAATCATGAAATTGATTAAACTATATTGGTATTTAATTTATCTGAAAATAATATGGCCTTAATTAAAATAGTGTATGTTTGCCCTCAGCCGACCGACCCCCGAAATTCGTTGCGACTGAAAATATTTTATTTACATTTTTCGACAAAATTTTATTTTATTTCGTTTTGCTTCCGACTGAAAATCTTTTATTTATATTTACCGACTGCAATTTTTTTCTCGGAATTTTCGGATTTTATCGTGCACATTGATAGTAAAGTCAATACATTTTGTAGTTATCCGAAAACGGGTCTTCCGTGCGTTTGCATAGAATATTTTTTTGGTTCTGATTCGAAACTGATAAATGACATTGATTATGTCGCACTCTGTGTGACAATAAATGAAATCAAAAATGATTTTAAGAAAACGTTGGTCAAAAATAAGATCGTAAAAGTGTGCACAAAAGAAATATGGGACGATGTTGCCGGGGCGGCGTCTGGAGATACGGAATAAATATTCTTGCCACGTAGCGGCGAAAAATAAATATTCTGTCTCGCCAGAAACTGCCAGGCCAACCCCTCAGAAACAAATGGTCGTCCCCTTATATACATGTATTTTTTCACAAATTTTAATTTTGAGAAACTTAAAAATTAACAATAGGAAATCTGGCAGTAAAATCGCCTCTGTGTCTAGATAAAATGGCAGTAAAATCGCAAATTCAGAATACAACCAACTCAAACATTAATTTATAAGTACAAACATTAATTTATAAGTACAAAAAATGTATAGAAAAACCAAGGTCCAACCTGGCATTCCAAAATCATATTTTAAGGGATATATTTAACAAATCTGAACAACAATCACAAAAACATAAGGACACAAGACATGAAATACATTCTGTAGTATACACAACAGAAACAAGAACATGGACATGCCAGGAAAGCACTGACTCCAAACATTACATAAACACTTTCAAGTTGTCTCAGCCATACTATCCTGTCAGCCACAGTATTATTAAACGTCGACTATTTATTAGGGCCCCGCATTGAAAATGCGTCACCCTTTAGTTTTGCTTTGTCCGTCCGTATGTGCTTGAGTGAATTTGGTTAAGGTCCATATCTATGGTACTGTATGTAGTAGGGTTATGATATTTTACCAGTAGATGTGTCTTGACCTTGTGTATGTTGTATTATGAGATTTTTTTCATTTTGTTAGACATTTTTGTCTTACTTTAACAATTAAAGTTTGAATAAATATGTTCAATGAAATGTTACCAATGTTCAATGTTTAGACAATGTTAGAAGAGTTAAAAATTTGTTCAATAAATAAATATGTTCAAACCAATTGATTATTTAAGCAAAGCATACATACTAATAACAGTTTATTCCAAAAGCAAATACAGCTTATAGAATACAAATACATAGAAACATACAAACAGCACATAAAGACATGCAAGCATACATTTACATATGCATCAAAAATAGCTTCTTACGCTTTTATTTCTTAAAGATAAAATAAAATAATTTACCTACCTACGCATAGAAAAAAAAAAATTACCTACCCTAATTATTTTTTTATAAAAAGAAAAAAAATATTTTGCCTACCTACCTACCCTGCTTCAAAATTCAGGGTCGGGAGAAGGGCAAACATACAATATTTTAATTTAGGCCTATGCTTGAATTTTTTATGATATTGATAATTCTATAGGTAATAAAATAGAGAATCAATTGATATCAGAAATTGATTGCACAAATTTTCATAATCATAAAAACTGCAATTATCTCCCCTGAGTAATATCCAAGAGCAATGAAATTTCATCATGAACATCTTCATACTATGTCTTCATTTATGAAAAGTGTCATAAAAATCCATCTAGAGGCTAAGGCCAAAAAAAAATTTTTGGTTTCCCCTAACCCTGCCAGGTCTGTTTTTTGGTGCCTGGTCAATTAATTTTATTGCCATTTCAAAAAAAAATTAAATTAAATTCTGGCCTGCCGTGTCTTAGATAATGAGATTTGCTATTTTTTTTTATGAAAATTGTGAATTACATGTATTACAAAAAAAGATTTTTTTTACTTAATTACTCTGTTTTAAAAATGAAAGATTATCAGAGAAAATTCAAATCTTTAAATCTAGCGCATTAATGACAAATAGTTTACAAAATTTATAGTACTGTGGTTTCATTATTATTCGTGGGGTATCAATTTTCGTGGTTTTCATGGGTGGCCTTTACCCATGAAATTTGATACACCATGAAAAGAAAATTTTACATTGATCTGTATGCTGCAGACTTAGGAACCACGAATTAAAGAATCCATGAACAAATACTTTTTCACCAAACCACGAAAATTGGTACCCACGAAAATAAATGAATCCACAGTAATTGGTTTAATAAAAAAAAATTTAAAATAAAATTATTTTCCTGCCTGCCAGGTCTAACAATTTTGCCCATGTTAGGGGAAACCAACCATAATTTTTTCATGGCCTTAGTAGAAGCTGTGCTTACAAGATATATCATGGTGATTCTTTTATTCCCAGAGCTTTGTTGGAAGAGTTTGGATAATTGCTATTCTTTTATATGTAAATTTTGGGTATCATTCAGGGGCTGCACTCAGTCGAGCTAAGGATACCCCCACTGGACCATTCAGAAAACAGGATGTCGATGACTGACTGACATGGAAAGGAGAGGCATGTTACAACTGATCATACTTAAGCAATGTACCAAATTTGAGACCAATCTCTTCAGTAGACCCAAAGAAATCTGTTACAAAACATTGTCTATTTTTTACCCTTAAAATAGTCTGTCAGCTAGAAAAAAAATTGGAAATAGATGATTGAATGACCTGAAAAGGAAATCCACAGTATAACTCTTCATCCTTAAGCTGTGGACCAAAGTTGAAAGCAATAGCTTTAATGTAAGTCTAGAAATCTGTTTTAAAAGTATGTACTGGACAGACAGATGGACGGTCAGACAAGGTGATTGCAATATAGCCACCTCTCTTACAAGTGGGGGTATAATAGTGTGTAAGTTTTATGTTGTGTGGTTTGTTTCGTTGTGATGATTTTTTGTCTACCGGTTTTGTCTTTGTCTTTACGGTTTTATGATGTTGATTACCCCTTTGGTACACATTTGCTTCATTAAACTTAGAACTCACCCTTAACAAAGTTGACCCAGAGGTCGATAGTGAGTGTCTATAGATAGACAAGTTCTGATTGGATTCCCTCTCAATGAATTGGAAATTCTGACCAATGATATCGTCAAAAGTGATTGCATCAAGATGTTCCATCAATCGTGGGAGAGTATCATTGTCACTGTAATATCTGGAAAAAAAATTCAAACTTTTAGTGATAAGGTGAAACTGAAAACATTTTCTAAATACACATGTATCACAAGTGTTTGTTTAAATGTTTCTCTTTTAATTTAATATGAAAGCATCATTATTTGTGGTTTGGGATCCAATAAATGCACAGTAGAGCATTCAGGACTATAGATTAGGTTTATGAATAACTGTACCTGTCCAAGGTTGGCAGGTTTCCTCTCCCATTCAAACAGACCGCTCTTGGCACCCTGTATGGGCCAGGTTATTTTAAAAGGGCCTTGAAAACTAACATACACACACATTCATGTGTTTATGATTTTATGAAAAATAAAGTAGTTTTTATTTCAAACCTTGAGCAAACTCCAGTATAATTCTGGCCACATTTCTCTATGAGAACACGACTGATCCCTTCAGCATAGGCCATGACAGCAGTGATTGTTGGTAGAGTCGTGATGTCTTCTTTGAACAGATCTAGTAAAAAACATTTAATTCTAACTAAATAACTAAGTAAATACAATAAACAGGTTACAATAGAAAATAATGGAATGTGGTATAAGTGTATGCGACACAGCCCACAATCAAGTGGCAATTCAGAAAAACAACAATAGACAACTGTCAGCAGCTTTCAACAAGGCCAGTAGGCGCTGCTTGCGGTTCTGCAATTGGCCCATGGTCTCAATAAAATGCAAATCCAGTCCTGAAGCATTGTCGCTGTAAGTTATACTGAGATTATGACCATCTCACTATTCCCATTGTGTCTTAAACAGTGATGTGCTACTACTACCCAACCATAAGATACCATTGGAAAAGGAAGATTTGGAGCTGTAAAACCATTTTAAGCCAAAATATTTTTAAAGCCTGTACTGAGTCAGGACCATTGCAATCCACAATTTCTCTGTATTTGATGTATTTGACATATTTATTTTTGTCTTTTGTTTTAAAACATTTGAGTTTGATAATCCCAGTTCATATTTTTTTACTTATTGTACCTTTATTTCACTTATATGTACTTACTTCCAACAATAGACCTCAGTGGATAACAGTTAGCATCGTACTGCCAAGCCGCACCCAAACTGCATTCGTAGAATGCTTGATAATACTCGCTGTACCATGGATTTTCTGTGAATGTCCTTAGGCTCAAATGGTCTCTGAAACTCCGAATTTGTTGATCGTAAGCAGATGAACCAATCATTATTGACTTATTTGCATATCTTAGAGCTTCATTTGGGATAATTGGGCTTGACCATGGATGGTTTGCCATGAAAATTATGTTTGCTGCTTCAGGCTTCCGGTTCTTAGCTAAAAGTAGATCTTCCACATATTGATCAGGGTAGGTGAACACGGCTACAATTCTTGTTGAGGAATCAGAGATGTATTCCATTAGTGTGTCCATATCTCCATCCGTGACAAACTCGTAGGAGGATGCAATGCAGATGCCCTCGCTTTCAGCATGTCTTCTGAATTCATCAGCTGCATCTCTACTTTCCTTGTTTGGTGCATTTAAAATGATGATATAATCGAAAAGCAGTTCTTTGGCTAATTTTGCCATGGCTTGGGTAACAAGCCCATCTGACGGTATTGTCCTGAAGAAAGTTTTGAAAATGGATTTGTCATCCAAAACATGCGACGTGGCAGCCGGTGTTATAACAGGAATGTTAAAGTTACCGAGGCTTTCGCTAACTTCTATTGTGGTTTCACTATCGTACAACATCCAGCCCACTGATTTTTCAAGGTCAAATTTCGAACTTCCATCCTCATCCTTAAACCATTGTGAGTGGAAAGCACTGACGATTGCATTTGATCGTAACGAGTTCATACATCCATCAAATCCAACTCCACCAAGCTTGACACCATTTAATTTTATTGCTGAGTTTCCACTGTTTATGTATTCTAAAGCATAAAGAAAAGCTTCAGAGTTTAAAAATCCATTTCTGACTCGTATGTCCCCACAGCTGAAAGGTCCCATTCCTGGATAATGAATATCAAATATGGCAGGAATGATCAAATCTCCGTCTGAATATAAGTATGTCTGGTCCTGGAATGAGTACAAACATTGTGTACAGACAGCAGGGCACATTGATGATATTTGATTGGTCGATTTTCCATCGTACATTTTAACATGGTTCTCATCAAAGGAAAACATATGTGCTGCAGGATCAAAATCTCCAACCTGTGGAAAAAAAATACAAAATGATAGGTTTTAAATATTATAGCAATGAAATGCACAATTACAAATACATTATGTACCAACAAATTTAATGTTAATTTTGGCTGTTACGTCCAATACACAGCACTGAGGAAGAATTGTTCTAATGTAAAAGAAACATAACATATTAGCTTCACATTGAAGGCCTCCCTGTTCCTTTAGGATTAAGAACAGCAATAAAAGCACTGTTCATTGCTTTTTCTTCAATATTAATCATTTAATAGCATGATTTTGTGTTATGCATATACACATATATACTCCATATCCCTTCATTTTTGGATATTTATCACCTTTAATTCAATAAATAAATAATTTGAACCTTAATAAAGGACATTTCCTGCAGTTTAAGATTTAATGTGAGGTTTTAAACAATTGCAAATTTTAAAGTGAAGCATTAAATGATCTGATGGTCATTACTTTTATACATGAAAATTTTCTCCAGGTGATATTTTTTCATTTTTGTAGGTGAACCTTATGTGTTGAAGATACGGTAATCATTTCTTTCTTCTAATTATTAACTCTCTTTACTTATAAGGAATGATCAATTTGTATATGGATATTTTTACGGATATTTCTTTATTGTGAATTATGCAAAAAAATCCTCCATGCAAAAATTTCCATGTTTACAGTATCCAAAGTGATTACCTTGACCCATTCTGAACCATTCCAGTTCCTATATTCAAAACTGAAGTTGATTTCCCCATTCATAAACTGGACATTTGTTCTTCCATCCATGTTGAATGATACAGATTTGATGTGTTCTACCAATCTGGCTCCAGTATTTGCCCCATTCGTAAAATTAGAACACAACTTGTTGTATGCGTTGTTTCCATCTCCACACAGTTCTAGGAGAGTTGAATGAAGACCAAATGCAAAGGCATAAATTCCATAAACATTAGATACAACGGCATTGGAAACAACATTGGTTGGTGCAGATCCAATACTTTTTGTCTTATCACAAAGAGAAGAGTATGATCTCATGTTGGTGGATGATAAGGAACAGTTGAACAAATTCTCATACCACTCTGTGAACCATGGGTTTGATTCTCCGGCTGTGTTTGGGGTCAAGGTTGACAAGTACATTTCAAACTCTGTCAAAGATGGCAGTCTATAGCGTAGATTGATGACTCCTGTTGCAACATCTTTGTAACCTTGGAAACTGTTGTCTGTTGCCCCAGGAAGGAACGTTATCATGTTAAAATGCCCACTTGCATTCTGGGATTTCAAACTTTCCAAAATCATATGAATTCTTGATACAAACGTGAGAGCAATGACAGGTTGAACTGTAGAGTGACGTCTTAGATTTTCAACAATGTCATTTCCTGTCATGTGACCATCTATTTCATATGATGCCACAACACAAATACCATGCTTCCCGGCAGCTTCTTTGAAACTTTTCAGAAATGACCTTGAGAAATCATCAGGATCATAAACAATTTGTACATAATGCCATCCAACCTTTTTCAGCATAAAGATATAAGCATCGACAACTTTATCCATGCCATATAACATATGAATCAGATATGGATAATGTCCACCTGATGTGCTTATAGGATTTATTGCAATCTGGGGTCGTTTGATGTCGTTCATTAACTCGGCAAGCGGTAACACCAATTGCGTGAAAAAACCTCCCTGGTAGCCATCAATCGTGTCAGGGTCAAGGACATTGTTACTAGAATCCTTAATCATCATCTGTCGACTCTGGATGGCGGATATTTCATGTAAACTTTTACCAGCTGAGAAACAATCATCTAGAGCCAGTCCACCTAATGTGACCCCTGTCAAGATGCTCTGACTATTGATACGACTGATGGCCCATTTCATGGCTTCCACAAGGACGGCTCCATTTCTGAACAGGTTCCCACATGTTAGAGGCTCTGTTCCCATTTGATGGACAGGATAAACCCCAGTCAGTATGACATCACCAGGTATATACATGTACGTGCCTGTAAGAAAACAAGCATATGTTTTTTTACACTGTTGTGTTATCAATGCAATACAATTATTGCAATAGACAAATGCCGCCATTTACAAGACTTGAACTGCTAACTCTTCCTGAGCATCTGAGTTCCCTCTCATTACAACTAGAGTTTATATTGTTAACTGATATTCAGTAGTTTTTGTGTTTCCATGTTTTATATGTTGTCTGGGTTTTTTTTGGTCCTGTCCTTGATTGTGTTTACTGGTTTTGTCTCTGCCCTTTCTGACTTTGACATTCGGATGCCCCATTGGTACCTCTCCTTCTGCATGTACCATTGACTAACTATCAGAATCACTACTGCCATATTTTTTTCACAATTTCCTGGTAATATGCTTAACTACATATTATGATGTTCTTGTAAAATACCAAGTTTGATTAAATTCTTAAGTATTAGAGAGTATAAGCAGAATAACTTGTAAGAGATAGACAGGACAAAAACAATGTGTCTGCCCACAAGAGAAGGGGGAGACTCTTTTCATAGATATCAGTGCTGGAGGGACATCAATGTACTTACTTTCAGGAGGTACTCCTAGACATGGAGCACATGGACTGGAAGGACATACAGAGGCTGGAGGTGAAGACAGGGCTGTGTCTCTGGCTTTGTTGTACATGATGAACTTGGTGTTGACTACCTCTAGTCTGCCATTGTAGTAGGTACCAACCTGTAAAATGTAGGTCAGATAATGAGGTTAAAGGGAAAGTTCGCGATTTTTGACATATGGGCTTAAAATGTCCAGAACAATGTTTTATAACATTGTGCAATTTTTTTCCGATGTATCTTGATGCATAACAAAGATATTGAGGATTAAGTATTTGAAAATAGACCCCCGCCCACTTCTAGGGGTCTAACCCGGTGTATCAGGATCTAGACTTGGTAGTAATAAAATCCAATCGATACAAACGTTTTTATGATGCTGTGTATTGTCCGATAACCAAAAGAATAAGTTAGACGCATGTATACCAACGCGTACTGAAATCTGTAGCTTTTGTTTTATCACATCTAAAAATTCTTTGTAAAAGTTTATAAATATTTTTTATTTGTCTAAATAATAAGTTACTAAGACTACTTAAAAATGAATTATTGATGATAGAGTGATTATAAATCAATCATTTAATAATCTTATTCTTAATTATTAACATTGAATTAAATGCTTCTTTCTCTTTCTCTCTAAAAATATTATGAAATTTACCGAATCAACAGTCATTAATTGTGCAACTGTTTATAATTTACTCCGTGATGTCCATGGTTTACCTGAACACAGGTGTCTCTTTGATAATTTACCGCTGACACCCGCCGGTACGGTGGACACGCGTTAATTGGCATGTTTATTGAAAGGTGGTGTAATAACAGGAGGTATATCCGGACTAACAGGAAATGATCTTAATTAGCGAATACCTGAGTGTGTCACTTTGGGGTGCAATATAAATATTGATACAGTTACACGTGTCAAATTCTTAGATCGATAATGATTTGGCAATTAATCGATTAATATTGGGACGTAGTTGGTCGATTAATATTGGGACGTAGTTGGTCACTATCAAAAGGAGACTGCGCGGTATTCAGACAAACCGCAAATCACGTGATAAATGGCTAGATCAGTAGACGTGCCGTGAGGGTGATAAAAATCATTAATTATTAACGTTTGAAATTGAATATAAAACTTTTATTGATATAGAATGACCTAAAATAACATAAGGAATAACATATCCAATTTTCATTTTTTTGCGAACTTACCCTTTAATACTGTAAACGAACTTATTTTTGCTGGTACTTATTTTCACAGTTTAACGATTTTACCAAAGTTCTCGGGTACTTAATTTCGCGAATTTTCTTCATCATTCTATTTATTTTATACAATTAATTCCATTTTGCTGGTATTTAATTTTGCGAAAAATACTTGACCACAAAATCCATGAAAATAAATACCACACGAAAATAAGTACGTTTACAGTAGTTAGAAGATTGTAGCTCTTATAAGAATCAAAATCCAAATGTATAATATTTAGACAGTTGGATTGTAATAAAAAATCAAGTTGAACTGCAAATGGTGTAGTTTTTAAATTGAACATTGTAAAAGGATGGAATTATTATTAATCCTGATCTGCTGAAACTATAATGATTATGGAGGTATAATATATTTAGGACATGTTGGAATTTGCTGAATTCCTACCAAAGAATGAGACCTTTATATCAAATGAGAACAGAACTGAATAGTGAATTGTACATGTGACTAGGTTATGCTGTGAACATTCAAATACTGTGAATTCATTATTATTTGTGAGGTATCAATTTTCGTGGTTTTTGTAGGTGGTCTTGACCCACGAAATTTGATTTCCCACGAAAAGGAGATTTTACATTTGCTTGAATGCTGCAAACTTCAGAACCATGAATATATATAAGAATCCACAAATTGGCATTTGGTCATCAAACCACAAAAATTGGCATCAACGAAAATAAATGAATCCACAGTAATAATTTCAATTTAGGTACATAAGACTATTGTGACTCCTGCAGGGTTAAAAACGACCTGCGACCTGAGGGGTTTTTAAAGGCGACTTCCGACCTACACTTCATAAAATAGACCTATGCCAAAAAACGACCTGCGACCTCCGCCAAAATATGCCTTTTAAAAGCGACCTTGCGACCTCAGGCCCCTTTTAAAAGCGACCTTGCGACCTGAGGGGGGTACCCTGTGGGAGCCCCACTATTCCATATTATATTTTATAATGAAAGTGTTTGTGTTTCAAAAATCCTAGTTACCTTTTCAAACTTGAAGTTTCCTGCCGTGCTGTAATCA
This sequence comes from Arcuatula senhousia, assembly GCA_963971305.1. NCBI lineage: Eukaryota > Metazoa > Mollusca > Bivalvia > Mytilida > Mytilidae > Arcuatula > Arcuatula senhousia. The sequence goes on from OZ020308.1 coordinate 63,913,644, forward strand.
TTGAAGCTGTAGATCTCATAGCTGTAGTCAGTAATGTCACCATTGGCATCAAACTTCACTTTAGCCGGGGCGTTGTATGGCTCGAGCTGAGCTGAGGCTAAACTTTCAACCCTCTCAACTCGTGAATATGTAAAGTCTGTGTTACTGAGATAACTTTGGAAAAATTCCTCCGTCGTCATGGCTTTGAGCTGATCACACATACCAGGTACCCCTCCGCACTTTGCCACATGGGCCCGCTTCAAAGCATTGGCATAAGTGTACACAGCATGGACAGCAGGCTCAACAAACTGGTCCTGAACAAAGGCAAATCTTCGATCATTCTCAGACGGGATCTGGCAAGGTGATTTAGTATTGTGTGGTGGACTTACTGTTCCCGGGAGGGCACAATTAAACTCTGTCATGTACCAGTCCTTGTACCAGGGGTTTTCAGCTGAGGGATTTGTTGGGTCGATTCTAATCCAATGATCTTCAAACTCAGTAATTTTTCTTGACCCAGGCATAACAGAGATGACACCTCTTGGATATTTTCTGTTTGTGAATGAGCTGGATAATGCAATGCTGTCAGTGAATATCCATTGCAAGTCCCCTGCATTAGGATATGTCTCTCCATGTTCTAGTAACCCCTTAGCTACCATTGAAGATCCAAGGTAAATATTCCCTACAGCATCTGACCCCGTGACCTTTCTAAAGAGATTATCCATAGCACTGGGAGAAATGTCTGTGGCTGAGACTTCAATCCCCTGTGTTAGGCAAATGCCAGCAGCCACAAGTCGAGGATGAATCTCATTGTAAGAACTTCGTCCAAATGTATCATCTGTATAGATTACATTGACAAAACTCCATTTAAGCTCCTGAAGAACTCTAATTAGTGCCTAAAAAGTAAATAAAAGAATTAGATTATTTTCAGAAATAATTTTACTTTAATTTATTGATGCATTCTAAGTTGACAAATACAATGGATATATTAAAAGTCAGTTGGCAGTTTACATTAAAATCAAACTTGAATCAATGTTGGTACATAAGATGTGAATATTTCCATTGTCTGATAGAAGGAAAAGCTTGGCAAAAACTAAGTTCCTTTTGTTGCAAAAGTTAAGATTTATACCATGAAATTACATAAATAATCTAATTTTTTTTAATGATGTTATACCTCCATCAGTGGTCCATCGGGTGAGATCGTTCTGATGAAGTATGGATGCATGGTGTTATCACTGAGTTCTGTAGCCGTTGAGGAATAGGAGATCAGGGGCACTTTAAAATTAGCTGATACTTTAGAACTGACTTCCTTGGTCACAGAGCTAGTGGAGGCGCCAATCAAACCTAAAAATAAAGATAAAGGAATCAAATCATTACCCCAATTTGCTTTAAGTCATCTTTCCAATCAAAAGTTCAAAATTGAGTTAAAAGATATGGTGATTAATTGTTTTAATATGTGTTTGACTGGTCTGCTGTACTGAGATGATCACCTCAATATCCCTATTGTGTCTCACAACTATGTTATGTTCTATGGTCATTATCGGAGGTTTGGCGCCATAAAACCTGGTTTAACCCACCATTTCGTTTGAAATGCCTGTACCAAGTCAGGACCATTGCGTTCCACCAATTCTCCGGTATGACTGATTTGTTTTTGTCATTTTCTCTGGACTATGAGATTGATCATTCAAGTTCGGTAGTTTTGTTATTACCTTTTTTCATTACAAGTAAAATAGTTACTATATATAGGATGGTTAAACATTCTTTTAACAACCTGCAAAAGTTTTGTCCTTAAACAAACAAAAATATGCCCTTAGACTCTGAGGACATCTTAACATCCTTAAGCACATATTTGTTGGATTTGCATAATTTTTTCGCAGTGTGTTGTGTTTCTTAATATGGAATTAATACATGTAAAAAAAAAGGTTTCTGGTTAAACAGCTTAAATGCAAGGGGGGAGAAGGAATGATTTAAGGACAGTAAAGGGATGGACAAATTTGAAACTAAAGGGCCTCTTAATCCTCTATAAGGGGTCCTACGTAAGAATAACTTAAACTTTCCACCCACCAGGCATTTTCAATACTGTAACTTACCCAACATAATGTCTGCACCATCAATACAGTCATTGGACTCGGATGTAAATTGTGGAAACAATTCTTGTGCATCACTGACGGCTTTAAATTTACTATCACAATAATCTCTAGCAAGCATCCCTAAAACATATATAGTTATAATATTAATTTTCTTTCAATTTTATTCAATAATTTTACTGCTATACAATTGTTACTTAAAAAATTAAGAAACGAGTCTCAATTTATTTTCAAAGTATTCTTATTTTGTTTCTTTTTCACAGTATATATGAACTACTTTAAACTGTTTATAAATCAAATCAAAAATGAAAAGATTTGCATTCAATATTAGTTAGTTTAAACATATTTATTTATCTTGGATTGGGAAACAAGCTTAATGCTTATGTAAATCCCTCTCCAGCTAGCAGTTTGCGAGTGTGGCCTTTGCAGCGTCCCCCATTGAGCCTACTCTTATCGAACTCCACAAAGGGGTCTTTAACGTGCATGGGGTATTGCTCTCCACATACACGGGACAACCTTTTTTCGTCCCTTCCAAAGGACTTGCATCGTTCCTTGAGACCATCCTCGCAAATGGTGTCAAGAGAGAGTCGGCAAATTGGTTCATGAAATTTTCAATATTTAGGAAAATATAACATGACTATTTTTCAAGGACAGTATTCTAGCACTCAAAGAAAAAGAAAAATAACCATTAGTTTCTTATTTTTTATGTGGTATGAAAATCTTTATTTTATAATATCATAAAGATTGTAATGCTAAATTTAACCATTAAAATTTCTGTGTTTTTGTTTTTGTTGCTGTTGTTGAGATTTGCAGGTTTCCCAAACATGCGCATTAACTCCAGAGTGATTGGGATCAAATTCCATCAATACTTACCTAGTGTGATACCAGGGATATAGCTGTCAGTCAGATTTTCTCCGTTGAGTATTTCATTCTTTTTATCAAGCCTGTCAATTGCCCAGCGGACTGCCTCGTATGCCTGCATATCTAAACAAAGTAATTTGAAGATTTCAGTTAAATTAATATGCATTGATACATTTTGTGTTGTGATGAACACAAATTGAAAACTACATAGCAGATTTATTTTTAATTGCCGTTTATATAGCAGATTTATTTTTAATTGCCGTTTATAAATATAGGTTAACTTGTGTTGCATACACTAACTGTGGTTTCATTATTATTCGTGGGGTACCAATTTTCGTGGTTTTTCGTGGTTAACAGCCAACCACAAAAATAAGAATCCAATGAAGTGTTAGTTTTACATTGATTCCTATAAGCAAAATTAACAAACCACAAATTTAAGAATCTAACAAAATGTCCTTTTTAGGTCAACCACGAAAATTGATACCCATGCAAACTAGATACCAGGGAGATGATAGCCATCTCCAAGGGCCCCGCTACTGGCCTCATATTTCAGTCACTGGTAACAATTTGTCAAACAAATGAATACCTAAACTTGATCAGTTTATTATCTACAAGGAACAATAAAAAAGTGTAGAAAATAAAATTGCAATGGATTTTCTAACTTCAAAGTGCAATAGCTCCCATAAAAATTTTATTGAATTTTCAAATTTCAAAGGGCCATAACTCCCATAAAAAATTGTGGACCAGCACGAAACTCAAACTTGATCTGTAACTCATCAAGGTAAACTCACATACCAAAAACCAGTTCATTATCTATAAGCGTTTAGAAAAAAAGTGCGGAAAACTGAAATTTTAATGAATTTTCAAAGTTCAAAGGGCCATAACTCCCATAAAAATTTGTGGACGGGCACAAAACTCAAACTTGATCTGTAACTTATCAAGGTAAACTCACATACCAAAAATCAATTCATTATCTATAAGTGTTTAGAAAAAAAGTGCGGAAAACTGAAATTTTAGTGAATTTTCTAAGTTCAAAGGGCCATAACTCCCATAAAAATTTGTGGACCGGCACATAACTCGAACTTGATCTGTAACTCATCAAGGTAAACTCACATACCAAAAATCAGTTCATTATCTATAAGCGTTTAGAAAAAAAGTGCGGAAAACTGAAATTTTAGTGAATTTTCAAAGTTCAAAGGGCCATAACTCCCATAAAAAATTGTGGACTGGCACGAAACTCAAACTTGATCTGTAACTCATCAAGGTAAACTCACATACCAAAAATCAGTTCATTATCTATAAGCATTTAGAAAAAAAGTCCAGAAAACTGAATTTGTTACGGACGGACGGACAGACTGATTACTATAGGGCGTCCGCAACAAAGTTGCGGGGCCCTAATAAATGAATCCACAGTATTCCATATGTAACTCATTATCATGCACATAAACCATGTTATCATGTACATAAACCATGTGACAATGTCATGTACATGTATGCATTCAAGTTTTGTTACTCCTCAGATGTCATAGATGCTTACTTTTTTCATACATATGCATTGAGTATGACTAGGTTTTTCGGGAGCTTTGTATCTTTGCAATGAAAATTAACAATGCACTGCAAAAGGGCAAAAAGTAACCATCTGTTTTTCATGTTAAAGTGTCAACTGGTTTTCATTGTAAATTTTACAATTACTTTATTCGGTATTCATAATGTTTTTCACGTCATTTTGATTGCTTGTTTTTTCCACATTTCTATTTCGTTTAAAATATACTAACTGTAAAGAGTGGACTCTCCACACCCATAGCCATCCGAACTCCCATAATGCATGCTAAACAATCCTCCGATGACTGCTCGTGCTCCAGACTTGATTGTGGCTCTTTGTGAACTGTCTGTACAAGTCTGTTGCTGAATAGTAACTTGGGTAGCAGTTGGTGCCCATAAGAATGCCAGGACAATTAGTATTCTTAATAACATGGCTACAAAAATAAAAGATTGAGAAATAAACACAGTGGCGGATCCAGAAATTCTGAAAGAGGGGGCCCACTGACGGGCCTAAGAGGGGGCCCGCTTTGGTCACACTTCAGTGATTTCCTTTATATTCAACCAAATTAATCCGCCAAAAGGTGGAGCTCGGGCCCCGCAGGGCTCCCCCCTGGATCCGCCTATGAAACACCCCATGTAGTTTCAAAAGTGTCAATTTCTTTAAAAGCAAAAAGAAAAACCCCTTCCTTGTTCTATTGCAATGATTATTTGTTAAACAATCTAAAACTTGGTACAGGTCTATGGTTCTAATAATCAAATATATCTAATTCATTTGAATCAATTGACATTATTTAATATGTATGGATCTATATCATTTTTATTTTTATTTATTTACAAAAACTGTGGATATTTTACAACAAACCACATGTTCTTTCATGTCTAATTAAGTGCAATAATTCAATTTTTGTCTTGACGATCTTACCTGAATGTTAATTAATAAATTAATTCATTAGAGCCCTCTCTAATTATCCCCTCTAAATCATGCACGTGTGTAATTTCGGGGGATCAAGCTCGAAACCGTTCTGGGTGTTGTAAATTGTCAATGCTGTTTGCTAAAAATAGATATAATATGTGTATGAATGGAACAACAGAAAACCTGTTTGACAACTTTTCACTGGTTATTTTTAAATTGGGGCGGATTATGCAAATTTTGTAGGCGTGTCATATTTAAAATATTGACACGCCTTTTTATGGGAAACGGGAGATAACGCCGTTGAAAAAAAGTTCTAGACAATTTTCAAATTTTGACATTTTTTGTCTTTCCAGAGTTTTATTAATGAAAACATTTTCACAATAGGTAAGGATATAGACCTATATATGTCTAATATACAGGTCTATGGTAAGGTTAAGCTAAAAGAGCATATTTTAAAATTAAAATAAAATCTAATTGGTTAAAATAGCCCATGAGAACTACTAGAAAATTCTTTGACACACATATTTTACCCACCATCACATACAGCAGTAAAATATCGGATATATTCTCCAAATGTTTTGAATAAAAACCCCTAAATTTATGAAAAATAAATGAATAAAGAAGGAATGTGTCCATGGGACACGGAGATGCACTCGCTGGCTCAAAACAGAAACAAGAAGTCAGACAGGTCTGAAAGTGGCTTAGGACGCACAATTTGTCATACTGAACCATCCTACCAAGTTTCAAATCATTCTCATGTATGGATCATGAGAAAAGCTTCACAAAAATTTTCAGTCATGTTCACATATTTTCACATCGGTATCAGTCCCAAACAGGAAGTAGATGCCCGACAGGACTGAAAATCGCTTAGGACGTACAGTTTGTCATTCTAAACCATCCTACCAAGTTTTAAATCATTCTGGCGTACAATTTCTTAGAAAAGCTTGACGGAAATTTTCATATCATGCTCACATATTTTCACATCGGCCTAAGTCCCAAACAGGAAGTAGATGTCCGACAGGTCTGAAAATCGCTTAGGACGTACAGTTTTTCATTCTAAACCATCTTACCAAGTTTCAAATCATTCAGGTGTACAGTTCCTGAGAAAAGCTTGACGGAAATTTTCATATCATGTTCACATATTTTAAAAGTTTTATTCCAAACAAACAGTTCCCTGTTAAGTTCCATATAAATTAGATGAAAAGGGGGGAGGTCTAACCAACGGAACACCCCCTGGGTCCGCCAATGGTTTGCGCTAATCAAATATCTGTATTTGTATTCAAGTCAGGAGACGAATTGAAACCAGAAAATTATCGTGGAATAGCTATAAATAATAGTCTAGGAAAACTATTTAATATAATATTAAATAATCGATTTAATGAATATTTAGAAGAAAATAATCTTATTCATGAGACTCAAATTGGCTTTTGTAAAAAGGCAAGCACAGCTGACCATATATTTGTTTTAAGATGTATAATAGAAAAATACCTAAAGATTGGTAGTAAGAAACTCTTCGCATGCTTTGTAGACTTTCGCAAAGCATTCGACACAGTTATTCATTCAGGGATTTTTTACAAACTTTTACTGAATAAAATTAATAGCAAATTTTATAACATCATAAAATCTATGTATTCCAAAGATATGCTGTGTGTAAAAATAGGTGATAAAATAACATTTTTTTTCTCCTCAAAAGTAGGGGTGAGGCAAGGTGATGTTCTTAGCCCCAACCTGTTTAAATTTTTCTTGAACGATTTACCTTTTGAGCTTGAGCGAAACACAAACTCTATACTGATAGACAATAAAAAGATTCCCTGTTTGTTATACGCGGATGATTTAGTGCTTCTGTCAGATACAAAAGATGGTCAGAGTAAACTAGATTTATTGAATGAATATTGTAAAGAATGGTGCCTAGAAATTAACTTTACTAAATCTAAAGTCATAATATTCAATAATAATGGAAAAGTTATAAAAGATAGTTTCCGTATAGGAGACAATTTTATTGAATGTGTTAAAGAGTATAAATACCTTGGTTTAATTATTGAAAACACAGGGAAATTTAATGAAGCCAGAAAACAACTTTATAAGAAAGGTATGAAGGCATGTTTTAAAATGTACAGTGATTTAAAATCTGCTACCTCCAATGTAAAACTTTATTTTCATTTATTTGACCATTGTATTAAACCTATTTTGCTGTATGGTTGTGAAAATTGGGGAGTTGTAAATGTAACTGAAAAAAGGAAATCCTTATCATTGTATGACAGTTTTAAAGACTGGGAAGCAGAAAAGCTAAATATAAAATTCTGCAAATATGTTTTAGGGGTTTCAAAACAATGTACAAATATTGGTGTTTTAAGTGAGTTAGGAAAATACCCCTTATATGTAGATATTATCAAACATTTTTTGTTATATTGGTATAAGCTAGAACACAACCCCAGTGAGTTACTACAATCTGCATACAATGAGTACAAAAACAATCTTAAGACAGGTAGTAGCTGGTACTCCACATTATTATTATATTGTAATAAACTTAACCTGGATTTAAATGTATGTAGAGAAATGAGTAAAAATAAATTTAAATTATCACTATTAAAATGTTTAAGGAATAATTTTTTGTGTAGTTGGAATAATATAAGGAACAGTACCATAAATGATTCTGGAAAACTAGATACTTATTGTGGATTCAAAAGTATTTTTTCCTTTGAAGAATATTTAAATATTAGTAATTTTGATAAAAGAAAAATTATTACTAGATTCAGATTAAGCAATCATAAACTACGTATTGAGCTTGGTAGACACGAACGAAGACCAAACATTAATTCTGGAAAATTAGAAAAATTAGCAAGAACAGACAGAATTTGTCTTTATTGTAATACAGGAAATATAGAAGATGAAATTCATTTTTTGTTAACATGTCCTTTATACTCTAGTTTGAGATCAGATTTTCTAAACACTTTACAAAATAAATTCCCTTCATTGATATCGCTTAACTCTATTAGCTTATTCTGTTGGATAATGACAAACGAAGACTATGATTTTAACTATAAACTGGCTGAATTTTTACAAATATTATATGAAAAAAGAGATAACATTAACAAATAGAGATGTATGTGTAATTTAACATCATGATGTCATATGTAATTGTCTTTTGTTACAATACTTGTGTATTTTTTATGTTTTGTTTCATTGTAATCATTGATATACATTGTGATTGTCATGCTCTATATAGGGCCCTATGATTGGAAATAAAGATTTATTATTATTATTATTATTATGTATTCGTATTCACTTGTGTCCATTCCATTTTACACTATTTACAAACAATATTAAACCCACATAAAGATCTAAAAAAGTACAAAAACATAAAAACAAAGACAAAACAAAAATAATCAAAGTTTGATCCACTATTAACTTTTATGTTTGCGCTTTGAAGATGCATGATGCATAAACAATTAATGTTTACAAAGCGTTTCCACAGATTGTGAGAACGGATTGCAACACTCATGTCTTGGTTTGCCGAAAGACGCAAAACGGATTGCACTTGTTTGAAAATATACCACCGAGTATTTGTTTGTTGATGGTTAATTTGAAGCTATTTAGTAAAAACCAAAGAAAATTAAAAGAAAAAAAAAAAAACAGCAACAACAGAAACAGACAAAATAAAATCACATAAAAACAACTGGATATATACACCAATCGTAGAGTTCAGAAATATCTGCAAGAAGGTTTCCACAAACAGTCATTGGAAACGAAAGGGGGGTTGGTTTCAGACCATTTTTATCGCGAAATCTACAGAAAAATAGCAATTAAAAAATGTAAGATTGAAGTCAGACTGCAGGGATTTCCAAACCCCCGGACCCCTTTTTGGATCCGCCACTGGACGGAGCATAATTTTCTCAAACTATTAGGTACGATTTAGTTGAAGAAGTCCTAGATAATTGAATAAAATACAGATGTAGTGTCACTGTGATATCGTCTGGACATTTAAACTTTTTTGGCCATAGGGGAGGTAATTTGGTTATATCACTAGGCCAGACTTAAAACAGGTTCCAAATCGACCGGTAAGTGTTCAAATCAAAATCAGAATCAAAATCAGAGTCACTTATATAATGTCACATACACCCAGCTATCATAATCTCGATACGGGGGATGGACCGCGAAATTTGGAAAAAGGGTTCTGAGGATGTTCCAGACGAATCAGTGTCACTATAAAATTAGACCTCAATCGTTATAGGTGGAAAAAAAAACAGAAAATAGAGGGAGGAAACATTGAAGGTCTGATTGTAATGAGCCTTAGACGAATATCTGCCCGAAAAATAACACAACTTTTGGAGAAACAATTCATTTGATTTAGAAATATTACACATAAATTTATTCTACGATAAAAAAAAACCAAACATACACGTAGTTTTCAATATTAAAAGACTTAGTATGAAAGGTTGGATAAAATCAATATAAATAAGATTTAATTTTTAAATGTCTAAAACTAGGCCAGACTTGATCTAAAAAGATGTCTAGGTTTAACAAGAAAAAAAAATATTAACAGTAACAATTGTGTCTTAGAATAGAAAAAAAAAACAGTCGGGCAATAAGGTGTTAACACTAGAAGAATCTTTCCACAGAGGAAATTCAAGCACTTAGCAGGACGTACACCATTAAAACAAAAAATTAAGTAAGGCCGGGACATGAAATGGGGCTGAGGTATAAAATCATACAGGCTTTAGCTGTAATAAGCAAAGTACTGCTATTTAAGCTATGGCTTAAAGTATGTTGTCATACGAAATAATGTAACAACCTCTGTTCGACAATATACATCTCGCTCGAGATAGTTTTTATTTTCCAGCCACAAAATCTTGCTGCATCGATAACTCAAATGATCGCGCGGGAGATGACCAAAGCAGAAACATATGGAATTTTGAAATATGTGTTTTAAGTTAATCAAAAGAGGAAACAAAATTTCATTCCGAAACTCCATACTTCCAAATTCCACTCTACAATCCCAGTCTGTAAAATACATGGTGCCGTTAGCAATTTGCCAATTACAACAAACTTTACCAATTAAGCGGCTTGCACTTCGTAGAAATACTTTTAGATATAACACACATATTGTAGATGATTAGGTTTTGTTTATAATATTAAGCTTGGAACAATTTTGACCGACTATACAGTGTAAGTTTTAACATTTCATTATTAAGCCATAATTTCAATAACTCAGTAGCGTAGCTTCCATTGAGGCAATGAGGCAAATGCCTCACTAAATGAAAATAAAAAAAAAATAAAAATGTGAGAAAAAAAGAGGGAGAGAGAGAGAAAGAGACACACGAAAATAATCAATGCGGGTTGGCGAACATTGCAGTTTACCGGAGAATCTCACGTATCGTGACCGTCGTCCCTAGGATATAAGCGTAAGAAAAGTTTGAAACGCGGAAAAAAACCAAAGTTTGAAAAAAGGCCAACTAAAGTTAACTACAATGCTCAGGGGTACAACATGTAGTAACCCCAAAAGACAGTCACACTTCAAAATCTCCGTCAGAGTCCGAGTCAGAAACTACTGAATTGACGGGAGAAGCCAGTGCCACTGAAGGTTAATTTCACGTTTTGGCTGACGGATATCGTTAGAACGGGGTCTCATCCTGTATTTATAATACAGGATGAAAAAAAGCAAATTTCCCGTCTTCCCATTGAAATAATTCCCCTCCTTTCCGGTTGTTGACCCGTAACACGTTTTTGTAACTCTTTTCTCAAAAATTCTTAGAAAATGCGGTGTCCTATAGTTTCGCCTTTTCGGTTTGCGTCCAAAACCGCAATTTTGTGTGAACAATTAAAAAAAAACTATATGAAGAAGGGATCGCCTTCGTCGGTTTGTCTGTCTGTCCGTCCAGGTAAACACTAAAACTAACATAAATTATATGAAGTAGGGATTGCCTTGTCGGTTTGTCTGCCTGTCCGTCCAGGACCACAATTTCGTGTGAACACTTAAACTATAAAATCAATACCATTTATTTGAAGATTCGTACAGCATATTTTACACTTCCGTTAAGAACATATACATGTATAAACCTAAATTTTTCACAAACGGGAACATTTCGACTTTGTCCGCATAGAATTTGTTATTTTTATCTCCCATACGGCCAATAGGGTAAAATTTCGCTTACAGTTTTACAGTGGTCTAAAATTGACTCAAGAAAGTCCCTCTATGTCTCGTCTCGTTTGTTTTCTAGTTGTCTTTGTCCCAGGTTCACTCCTCAGATTATTACCCAAATGTATATGTAATTTTTCGACTTTTGCTCACGATGCCAGTAGGGTCCGTCCTATGCGAGAGGTCGTTTTCGGCAATGAGACGACTTAAACACTGGAGCCGTTCCACCATGAAAGACGACAGGCTCGCAGGTCTAGCCTGCTTATACATACACCGGGATATTTCCATTTCCAAAAGAGAACGTTTAAAAAAAAATGACAGCGCCAAGAAACGTAGGCTGGGGCCTCTTCAATTTTAAATGTCACACTTCTGTTTTATACATGGTTACAAAGTTTGAAAGTCATGGTCACAACAGTACTAAAATTTTAGGAAATATTACATCTAAATAGAGTGAATATATTAGCATTCTCTTGATTTTGTCCGTCTGTCTGTCAACACAAACACAAAAGTTAGAAAAGAAGTGCAGAGCTGAAATTTTACACGGTCATTCACTCACTGTCATTTGAAGATTTGTATAGTCAATTTCTTTGCAAGTCCATTGAAATATTGCAATAAAAATAAAAAAATGCCAAGCGGATCATACAAATACCATTTTTTTCAACAGATTTACCTCATCATTTTCTTAAATTAAAGCCAGGAAAACGCGTCTCTGGCGTTCTATTAGAAAAAAAATTCTGGAGGGGGCAACCCCCCCAGACCCCCCCCCAAAAAAATTTTCGCCTCGCTTCGCTCGGCGAATTGCCTCACTAAATATAAGAGGCAAGCTACGCCCCTGTAACTAATAAGTTCCGTTACTTATATCCTATATTTAAGTAATTATACAGCCTTTTTGAACAATGTTGAATGTGTTTATAAGACAAAACACAGGGATTACCTATTTATCGCATACCCTATATCACATGACCTAAGGAATGCGAGATAGTGCTATCACAGCGGCGGATTCAGGGAGGGTGGGGGGTGTCACCCACCCGGTACTCTTGACAGTCCCCTGAGTATGGTTTTACTGGCACACTTTCTTTAGTTATGAAATAAAATAAAGTAGTTCATAGTAAGCTTGATGGCTAAATAAACATGCCATTATTAATTACGCGTGTGACAAATCTCATCTTACTTTTTGTTAATTAAGTGCTTTTAATGTAAGGTTTTTATAGATGACATAAAAAATCAAAGTTGTCAATAATATTAACATAAGAAAATAAACTTGCTCCCTGAAACGTTGTATTCTTTACTATACGTGTTGCCTCAAACGCCTACACGGTCGAAATTTCTGAAGTACAAATCATCCGTCTACTAAGTTCCAGACAATAAATTTTGCTACGCCTGACGCGAGTTTCGTCTATTCAAGACTCATCAGAGGCGCTCTACTAAAACTATTGAAAATGCCAAAAAACTATTTGACTATAAAGAGCATACAACAATGAAACCAAAAATACGGAAATTCGGAACCAAACTATAACTTAGATGGTCAACCTATGTCTGGGGTAGGAAGAACCTTAGGGTTTAGACAATTTTGAAATTTAAACGGATAATTTTAAGCTTTGATGTGTTCTCCAACAGAAAAGCGTTGGTGCCGGAGCGGGCTAACCCCAGGGAATTAAAACTCCACCAGCAGTGCTAACCTTCACGTGTGTTCGAAATATAAATAACAACAAAGTTCCAGACAATAAATTTTGCTGCGCCTGACTCTATTCAAGACTCATCAGAGGCGCTCTACCAAAAATATTGAAAATGCCAAATACTATAAAGGAGTAACCATTTGATTTTTATGGGGCTATGGATATTTTCTTCGCCCTGCCTTTTTATTTTCGGAAAAAGCTACGCCTGGATATTTTTTAAAGCTATTATAAATTTTCAGCCCAAACTACCATCCTGCCTTTTTTTATTCAAAGCACTGTCATGCCTTTTTATTTTTGGATTTTTGCCATCTTTTCAATTTATTTTAAATTTCACCATAGCCCCCCCCCATAAAAATCAAATGGTCGGTCCCTATAACGACTCTTTGGTTGTCCTCCGTTTGCATGAATATCTGGTAATTAAGTTCCATTATTATTACATTCCGTCATCTGGATTTGATTAACAAATTTATAAGTTGTCTAGTAGAACTGATCTTTATTTAAAATAAAGAAATAAATATCAGTTCTACTAGTATATATAGTATACTATATACATCACAATTACTCACCGTTGCAAATATCCGAAAGAGGATCGTTCTCGTGAGAGTGTCCGTATAACGACTAGGCACTGTGGTTTGGGGTTTCGGCTAGCGATTTAGCCCACATCAGCGCGGTAAAAGTCTACGTAAAGGTGCTCAAAAACCTCACTGGGTTGTGCACCATTTGGTTGAATGAGACAGCCAATCATATTGAATACCGCGTGTCGTCAGGCTATAATACTGAAAAGCTTACCACAGTGATGCACCGTTTTGGGGAAAATGTCACGTTCCTCGCACATTAAATTAAGAACCCTGTTGCAGGTTTCGATAAGAGTAGGACCCGAAGAATCCTTATGCAGGAGGTTGATCATGAATTGTTATTTAATACGCATTAACCCCTTTTCCAGTGGCAGTAGAAACTTTCCTCCCCGATAGGTCAACTTGGAACAAAGAAATGTCAACTTGGAAGTGAGAAATGTCAACTTAGAACTACACACTCTCGACTTAAATCATACCTTGGGCCTTTGTCCCTCGGTATGATATATTGGTTGGATAAATACAGCATGTATTCAGTATATTTTATGTCAAATTGGGTTTATTTGCTAAAAGGTTAATCAAAAGTTGTTTTTTTTGTCGTGCATAGCCTACGCCATGACCTATTTATGCCTCTGATACACCTGTGTGTAAAGATAAGTTCACTTTCAAGCAACCCGATCAGGGCTTTTTCCGGGAGATGAACATGAAAGAGGTGACACAATGAAAAGGAAATGGGAACACAAGGAGGGAGAGTTTTGACTGCCACAAGAAAATGGAGTGATGGGTAGGAATGGGAAAATCAGCCCCCCCCCCCTGCATGGGGATCCTGTGGGTCTTAGAGAGACCCGCTGAAGAGTTCTTTTGCATACAGGGAGCTTGAGAATTTTTTTCAACACGGTGCATATACTTTGGTTTTGCATTATAGCCTGACGGCTCTGGCATTCATAATGACAGGGCTGCCCCATTCAACCGCCTGAAGAACACATCCACACATCCCAGTCGTTGTGTGGGCACAGTGGCCAGGTTTTTAATGAGCGCTCTTTGACAGGCTAAGCGCTGATGCGGGACTATTCGCAAATAGGCGTAGTTAAAGTATTGAGTTCTAAGTTTTAAAATCGATGGAAAGTTGCATCAATATTTAAGTGATGATAGAAAGATAAGATAAGATGTGTTTATAATCAAATCATCCTTTCAGGCTGAACAATTAAAATATAAATTTCATTCAATGATTATAGGTGATTCACAGGGGCTAGTTCCCCCGGCCTTGGGGGTTTAGAGTCAAAAAGCCATCAGCTAGAAAAATCACATGGGGATCCTGTGGGTCCTACTCTTAGCGAGACCCGCAGAAGGGTTCTTTTGCTTACCAGGAGCGGGAGATTTTTTCCATCACGGTGCACTACTTTGGTTTGCGGTCAGGTTTTTCGCATTAAAGCCTGGCGGCTCTGGTATCATCGAAATGACAGCTAGGGCTGCTCCATTCAACCACATGGGGAACACGTCAACACATGCCAGTTGTTTTGTGGGCAAAGTGGTCAGGTTTTTAATAAGCGCTCTTTAGGGGATTTTTACCGACAAGCAGGAACTGCTTACTCTTTCGGAGCACCTGAGTTCACTCTTGTTTCGACTGGAGTTCGCGTTGTTGATTGATATTCAGTATTTTGTGTTTCCATGTTTCACATGTTGTCTGTTTTTGTCCCGTTCTTGTTGGTGTTTACTGGTTTTGTCTCTGCCCTTTCGGACTTTTGAAATTCGGATACTCCATTGGTACCTCTGCTTCTTAGCGCTGAAGCGGGACTATTTGCAAATAGGTGTAGTTAAAATATTGAGTTGTAAGTTTTTAAAATCTATGGAAAGCCATTCGCATCAATATTAATGTGATGATATTGTGTAGAAATATACCAATATATTTAATACCAATATTTTTATTTTTTTCCAAATTAGGTCCCCATTAGGGCAATTACATATAACAGTCATGATTAAAACAATGTTAACATTACAGTACATAAACAAGTACATGTATACTCAATAATGTAATGAATAAAATTGAAATGTAATTATATATTTTTTTAAGTAATGATAGTGCAGATGACAGAACCAGCACTCGCAAATCCGGCCAACGAAATGAAACACTTTAACATGAAATATAAGATATAATGTGTTTATAATTAAATCACCCTTGCAGACTGAGCAATTGAAATATTTATTTCATACAATGAATATAGGTTTTTGTAAAAACTAAAACAATGTAAAACAAAATAAAGTCAAGTAAAAAGGCGCAACACAGTGACTACTTTATTTATGTATCTGCAAGAGACATGACAAACAATAACAATATGAGTTATATATACAATGTAGACATTGTATAAGAATGTTTTCGGCACCCCCCCCAGACATAGGTTGATGATCTTACTTTTGGTTCCCTTTATCATTTTTGGTTTTATTATTCTATGCTCTTCATAATCATTTAGTGTTTTGCTTTTTCAAAATTTTGAGTAGAGCGCATCTGATGAGTCCTGAATGAACAAAACGTGCGACAAAATTTAATGTTTGGATTTAGTATTTATTTCAACTTCTTAGCATGTTCATTGTTATATTACAGATTTTTACCAGTTGTTTAAGACGCTGGATTAAAAACCACACTATTTATCACTAGCCGCGGATATCCTCTCAGGTGTGAGTTCGATTCTCGTTTGAAATTAACAAAAAAGGTACTTCCCCACCTGTATGTGATTAGGTTTGTCAATTACATTTTCTCCGGGTACTCGGGATTCCTCCACCATTAAAACTTTTTACCATATATCCATAATAAAGACGTACTATGGGAGTTGGTATCTGTTTTGATTAAGGATTATGACAAACTTTTTTTTATTTTACTAATTTCAGAGTGAAGATTATGAGCTTTAATTAACACTATGGCGTGCAATGACTCAAATCATGACGTGCAAGGTAGCGAGTGGGATGAGACATGGCGCCCTCCAGGTAAGTCAAGGTAGTGAGTGGGATGAAACATGGCGCCCTCCAGGTAAGTCAAGGTAGTGAGTGAGATGAGACATGGCACCCTCCTGGTAAGTCAAGGTAGCGAGTGGGATAAGACATGGCACCCTCCTGGTAAGTCAAGGTAGCGAGTGGGATTAGACATGGCACCCTCCTGGTAAGTCAAGGTAGCGCGTGGGATGAGACATGGCGCCCTCCAGGTAAATCAAGGTAGTGAGTGGGATTAAACATGGCGCCCGCCAGGTAAGTCAAGGTAGTGAGTGGGATGAGGCATGGCGCCCTCCAGTTAAGTCAAGGTAGCGAGTGGGATGAGACATGGCACCCTCCTGGTAAGTCAAGGTAGTGAGTGAGATGAGACATGACACCCTCCTGGTAATTCAAGGTAGTGAGTGGGATGATACATGACACCCTCCTGGTAAGTCAAGGTAGTGAGTGGGATGAGACATGGCACCCTCCTGGTAAGTCAAGGTAGTGAGTGGGATAAGACATGACACCCTCCAGGTAAGTCAAGGTAGTGAGTGGGATGAGACATGGCACCCTCCAGGTAAGTCAAGGTAGTGAATGGAATGAGACATGGCACCCTCCTGGTAAGTCAAGGTAGCGAGTGAGATGAGACATGACACGCTCCTGGTAAGTCAAGGTAGTGAATGGAATGAGACACGGCACCCTCCTGGTAAGTCAAGGTAGTGAGTGGGATGAGACATGGCACCCTGTGGTCAGTCAAGGAAGTGGGTGAGATCAGACTTTGCACCCTCCTGGTAAGTCAAGATAGTGAGTAGGATGAAACATAGCACCCTCCTGGTAAATCAAGGTAGTGAGTGGGATGAGACATGGAACCCTCCTGGTAAGACAAGGTAGTAAGTGGGATGAGACATTGCACCCTCCTGGTAGGTCAAGGTAGTGAGTGGGATGAGACACGGCACCCTCCTGGTAAGTCAAGGTAGTGAGTGGGATGAGACATGGCACCCTCATGGTAAGACAAGGTAGTGAGTGGGATGAGACATTGCACCCTCCTGGTAAGTCAAAGTAGTGAGTGGAATGAGACATGGCACCCTCCTGATAAGTCAAGGTAGTGAGTGGGACGAGACATGGCACCCTCCTGGTAAGACAAGGTAATGAGTGGGATGAGACATTGCACCCTCCTGGTAAGTCAAAGTAGTGAGTGAGTGAGTGAGTGAGTGTCACTTGGCACCTTCCTTGTAAGTCAATGTAGTGAGTGGGATGAGACATGACACCCTCCTGGTAAGTCAAGGTAGTGAGTGGGATGAGACATGACACCTTCCTTGTAAGTCAAGATAGTGAGTGGAATGAGACATGGCGCCCTCTTGGTAAGTCAAGGTAGTGAGTGGGATGAGACATGACACCTTCCTTGTAAGTCAAGATAGTGAGTGGAATGAGACATGGCGCCCTCTTGGTAAGTCAAGGTAGCGAGTGAGATGAGACATGACACCTTCCTTGTAAGTCAAGATAGTGAATGAGACATGGCACCCTCCATGTAAGTCAAGGTAGCGAGTGGGATGAGACATGGCGCCCTCCATGTAAGTCAAGATAGTGAGTGGGATGAGACATGGCACCCTCCTGGTAAGTCAAGGTAGCGAGTGGGATGAGACATGGCGCCCTCCATGTAAGTCAAGATAGTGAGTGGAATGAGACATGGCGCCCTCTTGGTAAGTCAAGGTAGCGAGTGAGATGAGACATGACACCTTCCTTGTAAGTCAAGATAGTGAATGAGACATGGCACCCTCCATGTAAGTCAAGGTAGCGAGTGGGATGAGACATGGCGCCCTCCATGTAAGTCAAGATAGTGAGTGGGATGAGACATGGCACCCTCCTGGTAAGTCAAGGTAGCGAGTGGGATGAGACATGGTGACCTTCAGGTAAATCAAAGTAGTGAGTGGAATGAGACATGGCGCGCTTCAGGTAAGTCAAGGTAGTGAGAGGGATAAGACATTGCACCCCTTTTGGTAAATCAAGGTAGTGAGTGGAATGAGACTTGGCACCCTCCTGGTAAGTCAAGGTAGTGAGTGGGATGAAACATGGCACCCTCCTGGTAAGTCAAGGTAGTGAGTTGGATGAGACATGACACCCTCCAGGTAAGTCAAGGTAGTGAGTGGGATGAGACATGGCACCTTCCTGGTAAGTCAAGTTAGTGAATGGAATGAGACATGGCACCCTTCTGGTAAGTCAAGGTAGTGAGTGGGATGAGACTTGGCACCCTTCTGGTAAGTCAAGGTAGTGAATGGAATGAGACATGGCAACCTCCTGGTAAGTCAAGGTAGTGAATGGAGTGAGACTTGGCACCCTCTTGGTAAGTCAAGGTAGTGAGTGGGATGAGACATGACACCCTCCTGGTAAGTCAAGGTAGTGAATGGAATGAGACATGGCACTCTCCTGGTAAATCAAGGTAGTGAATGGAATGAGACATGGCACCCTCCTGGCATGTCAAGTTATTGAGGTGGATGAGACGTGACACCCTCTGGTAAATCAAGGTAGTGAGTGATATGAGACATGGCACCCTCCTGGTTAGTCATGGTAGTGAGTGGGATGAGCCATGACACCCTCCTGGTAAGTCAAGGTAGTGAATGGAATGAGACACGGCACCCTCCTGGTAAGTCAAGGTAGTGAGTGGGATGAGACATGGCACCCTCCAGGTAAGTCAAGTTAGTGAGTGAGATAAGACATGGCACCCTCCTGGTAAGTCAAGGTAGTCAGTGGGATGAGACATGGCACCCTTTTGGTAAGTCAAGGTAGTCAGTGGGATGAGACATTGCACCCTTTTGGTAAGTCAAGGTAGTGAGTGGGATGAGACATGACATTCTACTGGTAAGTCAAGGAAGTGAGTGGGATTAGACCAGACACCCTCCAGGTAATTCAAGGTAGTGATTGAGATGAGACATGACACCCTTCTGGTAAGTCAAGGTAGTGAGTGGGATGAGACATGGCACCCTCCTGGTAAGTAAAGGTAGTGAGTGGGATGAGACATTGCACCCTTTTGGTAAGTCAAGGTAGTGAGTGGGATGAGACATGACATTCTACTGGTAAGTCAAGGAAGTGAGTGGGATTAGACCAGACACCCTCCAGGTAAGTCAAGGTAGTGAGTGGGATAAGACATGGCACCCTCCTGGTAAGTCAAGGTAGTGAGTGGGATAAGACATGGCACCCTCCAGGTAAGTCAAGGTAGTGAGTGGGATAAGACATGGCACCCTCCTGGTAAGTCAAGGTAGTGAGTGGGATAAGACATGGCACCCTCCAGGTAAGTCAAGGTAGTGAGTGGGATAAGACATGGCACCCTCCTGGTAAGTCAAGGTAGTGAGTGGGATGAGACATTGCACCCTTTTGGTAAGTCAAGGTAGTGAGTGGGATGAGACATGACATTCTACTGGTAAGTCAAGGAAGTGAGTGGGATTAGACCAGACACCCTCCAGGTAAGTCAAGGTAGTGAGTGGGATGAGACTTGGCACCCTCCTGGTAAGTCAAGGTAGTGATTGAGATGAGACATGACACCCTTCTGGTAAGTCAAGGTAGTGAGTGGGATGAGACATGGCACCCTCCTAGTAAGTCAAGGTAGTGAGTGGGATGAGACATTGCACCCTTTTGAAAAGTCAAGGTAGTGAGTGGGATGAGACATGACATTCTACTGGTAAGTCAAGGAAGTGAGTGGGATTAGACCAGACACCCTCCTGGTAAGTCAAGGTAGTAAGTGGGATGAGACTTGGCACCCTCCTGGTAAGTCAAGGTAGTGAGTGAGATGAGACATGGCACCCTCCTGGTAAGTCAAGGTAGTGAGTGGGATGAAACATGACATCCTCCTGGTAAGTCAAGGTAGTGAGTGGGTTAAGACATGACACCCTCCTGGTAAGTCAAGGTAGTGAGTGGGACAAGACATGGCACCCTCCTGGTAATTCAAGTAAGTGAGTTGGATAAGACATGGCACCCTCCTGGTAAGTCAAGGTAGTGAGTGGGATGAGACATGACATTCTACTGGTAAGTCAAGGAAGTGAGTGGGATTAGACCAGCCACCCTCCAGGTAAGTCAAGGTAGTGAGTGGGATGAGACTTGGCACCCTCCTGGTAAGTCAAGGTAGTGAGTGAGATGAGACAATGACACCCTCCTGGTAAGTCAAGGTAGTGAGTGGGATGAGACATGGCACCCTCCTGGTAAGTCAAGGTAGTGAGTGGGACAAGACATGGCACCCTCCTGGTAAGTCAAGGTAGTGAGTGGGATAAGACATGGCACCCTCCAGGTAAGTCAAGGTAGTGAGTGGGATAAGACATGGCACCCTCCTGGTAAGTCAAGGTAGTGAGTGGGATGAGACTTGGCACCCTCCTGGTAAGTCAAGGTAGTGAGTGGGATGAAACATGGCGCGCTTCAGGTAAGTCAAGGTAGTGAGAGGGATAAGACATTGCACCCCTTTTGGTAAATCAAGGTAGTGAGTGGAATGAGACTTGGCACCCTCCTGGTAAGTCAAGGTAGTGAGTGGGATGAAACATGGCACCCTCCTGGTAAGTCAAGGTAGTGAGTTGGATGAGACATGACACCCTCCAGGTAAGTCAAGGTAGTGAGTGGGATGAGACATGACACCCTCCAGGTAAGTCAAGGTAGTGAGTGGGATGAGACATGGCACCTTCCTGGTAAGTCAAGTTAGTGAATGGAATGAGACATGGCACCCTTCTGGTAAGTCAAGGTAGTGAGTGGGATGAGACTTGGCACCCTTCTGGTAAGTCAAGGTAGTGAATGGAATGAGACATGGCAACCTCCTGGTAAGTCAAGGTAGTGAATGGAGTGAGACTTGGCACCCTCTTGGTAAGTCAAGGTAGTGAGTGGGATGAGACATGACACCCTCCTGGTAAGTCAAGGTAGTGAATGGAATGAGACATGGCACCCTCCTGGCATGTCAAGTTATTGAGGTGGATGAGACGTGACACCCTCTGGTAAATCAAGGTAGTGAGTGATATGAGACATGGCACCCTCCTGGTTAGTCATGGTAGTGAGTGGGATGAGCCATGACACCCTCCTGGTAAGTCAAGGTAGTGAATGGAATGAGACACGGCACCCTCCAGGTAAGTCAAGTTAGTGAGTGAGATAAGACATGGCACCCTCCTGGTAAGTCAAGGTAGTCAGTGGGATGAGACATGGCATTCTACTGGTAAGTCAAGGTAGTGAGTGGGATGAGACATGACATTCTACTGGTAAGTCAAGGAAGTGAGTGGGATTAGACCAGACACCCTCCAGGTAAGTCAAGGTAGTGAGTGGGATGAGACTTGGCACCCTCCTGGTAAGTCAAGGTAGTGATTGAGATGAGACATGACACCCTTCTGGTAAGTCAAGGTAGTGAGTGGGATGAGACATGGCACCCTCCTGGTAAGTCCAGGTAGTGAGTGGGATGAGACATTGCACCCTTTTGGTAAGTCAAGGTAGTGAGTGGGATGAGACATGACATTCTACTGGTAAGTCAAGGAAGTGAGTGGGATTAGACCAGACACCCTCCTGGTAAGTCAAGGTAGTAAGTGGGATGAGACTTGGCACCCTCCTGGTAAGTCAAGGTAGTGAGTGAGATGAGACATGGCACCCTCCTGGTAAGTCAAGGTAGTGAGTGGGTTAAGACATGACACCCTCCTGGTAAGTCAAGGTAGTGAGTGGGACAAGACATGACACACTCCTGGTAAGTCAAGGTAGTGAGTGGGATAAGACATGGCACCCTTTTGGTAAGTCAAGGTAGTCAGTGGGATGAGACATTGCACCCTTTTGGTAAGTCAAGGTATTGAGTGGGATGAGACATGACATTCTACTGGTAAGTCAAGGAAGTGAGTGGGATTAGACCAGACACCCTCCAGGTAAGTCAAGGTAGTGAGTGGGATGAGACTTGGCACCCTCCTGGTAAGTCAAGGTAGTGATTGAGATGAGACATGACACCCTTCTGGTAAGTCAAGGTAGTGAGTGGGATGAGACATGGCACCCTCCTGGTAAGTCCAGGTAGTGAGTGGGATGAGACATTGCACCCTTTTGGTAAGTCAAGGTAGTGAGTGGGATGAGACATGACATTCTACTGGTAAGTCAAGGAAGTGAGTGGGATTAGACCAGACACCCTCCTGGTAAGTCAAGGTAGTAAGTGGGATGAGACTTGGCACCCTCCTGGTAAGTCAAGGTAGTGAGTGAGATGAGACATGGCACCCTCCTGGTAAGTCAAGGTAGTGAGAAGGTTAAGACATGACACTCTCCTGGTAAGTCAAGGTAGTGAGTGGGACAAGACATGGCACCCTCCTGGTAATTCAAGTAAGTGAGTTGGATAAGACATGGCACCCTCCTGGTAAGTCAAGGTAGTGAGTGGGATGAGACATGACATTCTACTGGTAAGTCAAGGAAGTGAGTGGGATTAGACCAGCCACCCTCCAGGTAAGTCAAGGTAGTGAGTGGGATGAGACTTGGCACCCTCCTGGTAAGTCAAGGTAGTGAGTGAGATGAGACAATGACACCCTCCTGGTAAGTCAAGGTAGTGAGTGGGATGAGACATGGCACCCTCCTGGTAAGTCAAGGTAGTGAGTGGGATAAGACATGGCACCCTCCTGGTAAGTCAAGGTAGTGAGTGGGATAAGACATGGCACCCTCCAGGTAAGTCAAGGTAGTGAGTGGGATAAGACATGGCACCCTCCAGGTAAGTCAAGGTAGTGAGTGGGATAAGACATGGCACCCTCCTGGTAAGTCAAGGTAGTGAGTGGGATGAGACTTGGCACCCTCCTGGTAAGTGAAGGTAGTGAGTGGGATGAAACATGGCGCGCTTCAGGTAAGTCAAGGTAGTGAGAGGGATAAGACATTGCACCCCTTTTGGTAAATCAAGGTAGTGAGTGGAATGAGACTTGGCACCCTCCTGGTAAGTCAAGGTAGTGAGTGGGATGAAACATGGCACCCTCCTGGTAAGTCAAGGTAGTGAGTTGGATGAGACATGACACCCTCCAGGTAAGTCAAGGTAGTGAGTGGGATGAGACATGACACCCTCCAGGTAAGTCAAGGTAGTGAGTGGGATGAGACATGGCACCTTCCTGGTAAGTCAAGTTAGTGAATGGAATGAGACATGGCACCCTTCTGGTAAGTCAAGGTAGTGAGTGGGATGAGACTTGGCACCCTTCTGGTAAGTCAAGGTAGTGAATGGAATGAGACATGGCAACCTCCTGGTAAGTCAAGGTAGTGAATGGAGTGAGACTTGGCACCCTCTTGGTAAGTCAAGGTAGTGAGTGGGATGAGACATGACACCCTCCTGGTAAGTCAAGGTAGTGAATGGAATGAGACATGGCACTCTCCTGGTAAATCAAGGTAGTGAATGGAATGAGACATTGCACCCTCCTGGCATGTCAAGTTATTGAGGTGGATGAGACGTGACACCCTCTGGTAAATCAAGGTAGTGAGTGATATGAGACATGGCACCCTCCTGGTTAGTCATGGTAGTGAGTGGGATGAGCCATGACACCCTCCTGGTAAGTCAAGGTAGTGAATGGAATGAGACACGGCACCCTCCTGGTAAGTCAAGGTAGTGAGTGGGATGAGACATGGCACCCTCCAGGTAAGTCAAGTTAGTGAGTGAGATAAGACATGGCACCCTCCTGGTAAGTCAAGGTAGTCAGTGGGATGAGACATTGCACCCTTTTGGTAAGTCAATGTAGTGAGTGGGATGAGACATGACATTCTACTGGTAAGTCAAGGAAGTGAGTGGGATTAGACCAGACACCCTCCAGGTAAGTCAAGGTAGTGAGTGGGATGAGACTTGGCACCCTCCTGGTAAGTCAAGGTAGTGATTGAGATGAGACATGACACCCTCCTGGTAAGTCAAGGTAGTGAGTGGGTTAAGACATGGCACCCTCCTGGTAAGTCAAGGTAGTGAGTGGGATGAGACATTGCACCCTTTTGGTAAGTCAAGGTAGTGAGTGGGATGAGACATGACATTCTACTGGTAAGTCAAGGAAGTGAGTGGGATTAGACCAGACACCCTCCTGGTAAGTCAAGGTAGTAAGTGGGATGAGACTTGGCACCCTCCTGGTAAGTCAAGGTAGTGAGTGAGATGAGACATGGCACCCTCCTGGTAAGTCAAGGTAGTGAGTGGGTTAAGACATGACACCCTCCTGGTAAGTCAAGGTAGTGAGTGGGACAAGACATGGCACCCTCCTGGTATTTCAAGTTATCGAGTTGGATAAGACATGGCACCCTCCTGGTAAGTCAAGGTAGTGAGTGGGATGAGACATGACATTCTACTGGTAAGTCAAGGAAGTGAGTGGGATTAGACCAGCCACCCTCCTGGTAAGTCAAGGTAGTGAGTGGGATGAGACTTGGCACCCTCCTGGTAAGTCAAGGTAGTGAGTGAGATGAGACAATGACACCCTCCTGGTAAGTCAAGGTAGTGAGTGGGATGAGACATGGCACCCTCCTGGTAAGTCAAGGTAGTGAGTGGGATAAGACATGGCACCCTCCTGGTAAGTCAAGGTAGTGAGTGGGATAAGACATGGCATCCTCCAGGTAAGTCAAGGTAGTGAGTGGGATAAGACATGGCACCCTCCTGGTAAGTCAAGGTAGTGAGTGGGATGAGACTTGGCACCCTCCTGGTAAGTCAAGGTAGTGAGTGAGATGAGACATGACACCCTCCTGGTAATTCAAGGTAGTGAGTGGGATGATACATGACACCCTCCTGGTAATTCAAGGTAGTGAGTGGGATGATACATGACATCCTCCTGGTAAGTCAAGGTAGTGAGTGGGATGAGACATGACACCTTCCTGGTAAGTCAAGGTAGTGAGTGGGATGAGACATGACACCTTCCTGGTAAGTCAAGGTAGTGAGTGGGATGAGACATTGCACCCTTTTGGTAAGTCAAGGTAGTGAGTGGGATGAAACATGACATCCTCCTGGTAAGTCAAGGTAGTGAGTGGGATGAGACATGACACCCTCCTGATAAGTCAATGTAGTGAGTGGGATGAGACATGACACTTTCTGGTAAGTCAAGATAGTGAGTGGGATGAAACATGACATCCTCCTGGTAAGTCAAGGTAGTGAGTGGGATGAGACATGACATCCTCCTGGTAAGTCAAGGTAGTGAATGGAATGAGACATGGCACCCTCCTGGTAAATCAAGGTAGTGAATGGAATGAGACATGGCACCATCCTGGCATGTCAAGTTAGTGAGGTGGATGAGACGTGACACCCTCTGGTAAATCAAGGTAGTGAGTGATATGAGACATGGCACCCTCCTGGTTAGTCATGGTAGTGAGTGGGATGAGCCATGAAACCCTCCTGGTAAGTCAAGGTAGTGAATGGAATGAGACACGGCACCCTCCTGGTAAGTCAAGGTAGTGAGTGGGATAAGACATGGCGCCCTCTAGGTAAGTCAAGGTAGTCAGTGGGATGAGACATTGCACCCTTTTGGTGAGTCAAGGTAGTGAGTGGGATGAGACATGGCATTCTACTGGTAAGTCAAGGAAGTGAGTGGGATTAGACCAGACACCCTCCAGATAAGTCAAGGTAGTGAGTGAGATGAGACATGGCACCCTCCTGGTAAGTCAAGGTAGTGAGTGAATTAAGACATGACACATTCCTGGTAATTCAAGGTAGTGAGTGGGACAAGACATGGCACCCTCCTGGTAAGTCAAGGTAGTGAGTGGGATGAGACATGACATTCTACTGGTAAGTCAAGGAAGTGAGTGGGATTAGACCAGACACCCTCCAGGTAATTCAAGGTAGTGAGTGGGATGAGACTTGGCACCATCCTGGTAAGTCAAGGTAGTGATTGAGATGAGACATGACACCCTTCTGGTAAGTCAAGGTAGTGAGTGGGATGAGACATGACATTCTACTGGTAGGTCAAGGAAGTGAGTGGGATTAGACCAGCCACCCTCCTGGTAAGTCAAGGTAGTGAGTGAGATGAGACAATGACACCCTCCTGGTAAGTCAAGGTAGTGAGTGGGATGAGACATGGCACCCTCCTGGTAAGTCAAGGTAGTGAGTGGGATAAGACATGGCACCCTCCAGGTAAGTCAAGGTAGTGAGTGGGATAAGACATGGCACCCTCCTGGTAAGTCAAGGTAGTGAGTGGGATGAGACTTGGCACCCTCCTGGTAAGTCAAGGTAGTGAGTGAGATGAGACATGACACCCTCCTGGTAATTCAAGGTAGTGAGTGGGATGATACATGACATCCTCCTGGTAAGTCAAGGTAGTGAGTGGGATGAGACATGACACCTTCCTGGTAAGTCAAGGTAGTGAGTGGGATGAGACATTGCACCCTTTTGGTAAGTCAAGGTAGTGAGTGGGATGAAACATGAGATCCTCCTGGTAAGTCAAGGTAGTGAGTGGGATGAGACATGACACCCTCCTGGTAAGTCAAGGTAGTGAGTGGGATGAGACATGACACTTTCTGGTAAGTCAAGGTAGTGAATGGAATGAGACATGGCACCATCCTGGCATGTCAAGTTAGTGAGGTGGATGAGACGTGACACCCTCTGGTAAATCAAGGTAGTGAGTGATATGAGACATGGCACCCTCCTGGTTAGTCATGGTAGTGAGTGGGATGAGCCATGAAACCCTCCTGGTAAGTCAAGGTAGTGAATGGAATGAGACACGGCACCCTCCTGGTAAGTCAAGGTAGTGAGTGGGATGAGACATGGCACCCTCCAAGTAAGTCAAGGTAGTGAGTGGGATAAGACATGGCACCCTCCTGGTAAGTCAAGGTAGTGAGTGGGATGAGACATTGCACCCTTTTGGTAAGTCAAGGTAGTGAGTGGAATGAGACATGAAATTCTACTGGTAAGTCAAGGAAGTGAATGGGATTAGACCAGACACCCTCCAGGTAAGTCAAGGTAGTGAGTGGGATGAGACTTGGCACCCTCCTGGTAAGTCAAGGTAGTGAGTGAGATGAGACATGACACCCTCCTGGTAAGTCAAGGTAGTGAGTGGGATGAGACATGGCACCCTCCTGGTAAGTCAAGGTAGTGAGTGGGATGACATGACATTCTACTGGTAGGTCAAGGAAGTGAGTGGGATTAGACCAGACACCCTCCAGGTAAGTCAAGGTAGTGAGTGGGATGAGACATGGCACTTTCCTGGTAAGTCAAGGTAGTGAGTGGGATAAGACATGGCACCCTCCTGGTAAGTCAAGGTAGTGAGTGGGATAAGACATGGCACCCTCCTGGTAAGTCAAGGTAGTGAGTGGGATGAGACATTGCACCCTTTTGGTAAGTCAAGGTAGTGAGTGGGATGAGACATGACATTCTACTGGTAAGTCAAGGAAGTGAGTGGGATTAGACCAGACACCCTCCAGGTAAGTCAAGGTAGTGAGTGGGATGAGACTTGGCACCCTCCTGGTAAGTCAAGGTAGTGATTGAGATGAGACATGACACCCTTCTGGTAAGTCAAGGTAGTGAGTGGGATGAGACATGGCACCCTCCTGGTAAGTCAAGGTAGTGAGTGGGATGAGACATTGCACCCTTTTGAAAAGTCAAGGTAGTGAGTGGGATGAGACATGACATTCTACTGGTAAGTCAAGGAAGTGAGTGGGATTAGACCAGACACCCTCCTGGTAAGTCAAGGTAGTAAGTGGGATGAGACTTGGCACCCTCCTGGTAAGTCAAGGTAGTGAGTGAGATGAGACATGGCACCCTCCTGGTAAGTCAAGGTAGTGAGTGGGTTAAGACATGACACCCTCCTGGTAAGTCAAGGTAGTGAGTGGGATGAGACATGACACTTTCTGGTAAGTCAAGGTAGTGAATGGAATGAGACATGGCACCATCCTGGCATGTCAAGTTAGTGAGGTGGATGAGACGTGACACCCTCTGGTAAATCAAGGTAGTGAGTGATATGAGACATGGCACCCTCCTGGTTAGTCATGGTAGTGAGTGGGATGAGCCATGAAACCCTCCTGGTAAGTCAAGGTAGTGAATGGAATGAGACACGGCACCCTCCTGGTAAGTCAAGGTAGTGAGTGGGATGAGACATGGCACCCTCCAAGTAAGTCAAGGTAGTGAGTGGGATAAGACATGGCACCCTCCTGGTAAGTCAAGGTAGTGAGTGGGATGAGACATTGCACCCTTTTGGTAAGTCAAGGTAGTGAGTGGAATGAGACATGAAATTCTACTGGTAAGTCAAGGAAGTGAGTGGGATTAGACCAGACACCCTCCAGGTAAGTCAAGGTAGTGAGTGGGATGAGACTTGGCACCCTCCTGGTAAGTCAAGGTAGTGAGTGAGATGAGACATGACACCCTCCTGGTAAGTCAAGGTAGTGAGTGGGATGAGACATGGCACCCTCCTGGTAAGTCAAGGTAGTGAGTGGGATGAGACATGACATTCTACTGGTAGGTCAAGGAAGTGAGTGGGATTAGACCAGACACCCTCCAGGTAAGTCAAGGTAGTGAGTGGGATGAGACATGGCACTTTCCTGGTAAGTCAAGGTAGTGAGTGGGATAAGACATGGCACCCTCCTGGTAAGTCAAGGTAGTGAGTGGGATAAGACATGGCACCCTCCTGGTAAGTCAAGGTAGTGAGTGGGATGAGACATTGCACCCTTTTGGTAAGTCAAGGTAGTGAGTGGGATGAGACATGACATTCTACTGGTAAGTCAAGGAAGTGAGTGGGATTAGACCAGACACCCTCCAGGTAAGTCAAGGTAGTGAGTGGGATGAGACTTGGCACCCTCCTGGTAAGTCAAGGTAGTGATTGAGATGAGACATGACACCCTTCTGGTAAGTCAAGGTAGTGAGTGGGATGAGACATGGCACCCTCCTGGTAAGTCAAGGTAGTGAGTGGGATGAGACATTGCACCCTTTTGAAAAGTCAAGGTAGTGAGTGGGATGAGACATGACATTCTACTGGTAAGTCAAGGAAGTGAGTGGGATTAGACCAGACACCCTCCTGGTAAGTCAAGGTAGTAAGTGGGATGAGACTTGGCACCCTCCTGGTAAGTCAAGGTAGTGAGTGAGATGAGACATGGCACCCTCCTGGTAAGTCAAGGTAGTGAGTGGGTTAAGACATGACACCCTCCTGGTAAGTCAAGGTAGTGAGTGGGACAAGACATGGCACCCTCCTGGTAATTCAAGTAAGTGAGTTGGATAAGACATGGCACCGTCCTGGTAAGTCAAGGTAGTGAGTGGGATGAGACATGACATTCTACTGGTAAGTCAAGGAAGTGAGTGGGATTAGACCAGCCACCCTCCAGGTAAGTCAAGGTAGTGAGTGGGATGAGACTTGGCACCCTCCTGGTAAGTCAAGGTAGTGAGTGAGATGAGACAATGACACCCTCCTGGTAAGTCAAGGTAGTGAGTGGGATGAGACATGGCACCCTCCTGGTAAGTCAAGGTAGTGAGTGGGATAAGACATGGCACCCTCCTGGTAAGTCAAGGTAGTGAGTGGGATAAGACATGGCACCCTCCAGGTAAGTCAAGGTAGTGAGTGGGATAAGACATGGCACCCTCCTGGTAAGTCAAGGTAGTGAGTGGGATGAGACTTGGCACCCTCCTGGTAAGTCAAGGTAGTGAGTGGGATGAAACATGGCGCGCTTCAGGTAAGTCAAGGTAGTGAGAGGGATAAGACATTGCACCCCTTTTGGTAAATCAAGGTAGTGAGTGGAATGAGACTTGGCACCCTCCTGGTAAGTCAAGGTAGTGAGTGGGATGAAACATGGCACCCTCCTGGTAAGTCAAGGTAGTGAGTTGGATGAGACATGACACCCTCCAGGTAAGTCAAGGTAGTGAGTGGGATGAGACATGACACCCTCCAGGTAAGTCAAGGTAGTGAGTGGGATGAGACATGGCACCTTCCTGGTAAGTCAAGTTAGTGAATGGAATGAGACATGGCACCCTTCTGGTAAGTCAAGGTAGTGAGTGGGATGAGACTTGGCACCCTTCTGGTAAGTCAAGGTAGTGAATGGAATGAGACATGGCAACCTCCTGGTAAGTCAAGGTAGTGAATGGAGTGAGACTTGGCACCCTCTTGGTAAGTCAAGGTAGTGAGTGGGATGAGACATGACACCCTCCTGGTAAGTCAAGGTAGTGAATGGAATGAGATATGGCACCCTCCTGGTAAGTCAAGGTAGTGAGTGAGATGAGACATGACACCCTCCTGGTAAGTCAAGGTAGTGAATGGGATGAGACATGGCACCCTCCTGGTAAGTCAAGGTAGTGAGTGGGATGAGACATGACATTCTACTTGTAGGTCAAGGAAGTGAGTGGGATTAGACCAGACACCCTCCAGGTAAGTCAAGGTAGTGAGTGGGATAAGACATGGCACCCTCCTGGTAAGTCAAGGTAGTGAGTGGGATAAGACATGGCACCCTCCTGGTAAGTCAAGGTAGTGAGTGGGATGAGACATTGCACCCTTTTGGTAAGTCAAGGTAGTGAGTGGGATGAGACATGACATTCTACTGGTAAGTCAAGGAAGTGAGTGGGATTAGACCAGACACCCTCCAGGTAAGTCAAGGTAGTGAGTGGGATGAGACTTGGCACCCTCTTGGTAAGTCAAGGTAGTGATTGAGATGAGACATGACACCCTTCTGGTAAGTCAAGGTAGTGAGTGGGATGAGACATGGCACCCTCCTGGTAAGTCAAGGTAGTGAGTGGGATGAGACATTGCACCCTTTTGAAAAGTCAAGGTAGTGAGTGGGATGAGACATGACATTCTACTGGTAAGTCAAGGAAGTGAGTGGGATTAGACCAGACACCCTCCTGGTAAGTCAAGGTAGTAAGTGGGATGAGACTTGGCACCCTCCTGGTAAGTCAAGGTAGTGAGTGAGATGAGACATGGCACCCTCCTGGTAAGTCAAGGTAGTGAGTGGGTTAAGACATGACACCCTCCTGGTAAGTCAAGGTAGTGAGTGGGACAAGACATGGCACCCTCCTGGTAATTCAAGTAAGTGAGTTGGATAAGACATGGCACCCTCCTGGTAAGTCAAGGTAGTGAGTGGGATGAGACATGACATTCTACTGGTAAGTCAAGGAAGTGAGTGGGATTAGACCAGACACCCTCCAGGTAAGTCAAGGTAGTGAGTGGGATGAGCCATGACACCCTCCTGGTAAGTCAAGGTAGTGAATGGAATGAGACACGGCACCCTCCTGGTAAGTCAAGGTAGTGAGTGGGATGAGACTTGGCACCCTCCAGGTAAGTCAAGTTAGTGAGTGAGATAAGACATGGCACCCTCCTGGTAAGTCAAGGTAGTCAGTGGGATGAGACATGGCATTCTACTGGTAAGTCAAGGTAGTGAGTGGGATGAGACATGACATTCTACTGGTAAGTCAAGGAAGTGAGTGGGATTAGACCAGACACCCTCCAGGTAAGTCAAGGTAGTGAGTGGGATGAGACTTGGCACCCTCCTGGTAAGTCAAGGTAGTGATTGAGATGAGACATGACACCCTTCTGGTAAGTCAAGGTAGTGAGTGGGATGAGACATGGCACCCTCCTGGTAAGTCCAGGTAGTGAGTGGGATGAGACATTGCACCCTTTTGGTAAGTCAAGGTAGTGAGTGGGATGAGACATGACATTCTACTGGTAAGTCAAGGAAGTGAGTGGGATTAGACCAGACACCCTCCTGGTAAGTCAAGGTAGTAAGTGGGATGAGACTTGGCACCCTCCTGGTAAGTCAAGGTAGTGAGTGAGATGAGACATGGCACCTTCCTGGTAAGTCAAGGTAGTGAGTGGGTTAAGACATGACACCCTCCTGGTAAGTCAAGGTAGTGAGTGGGACAAGACATGACACCCTCCTGGTAAGTCAAGGTAGTGAGTGGGATAAGACATGGCACCCTTTTGGTAAGTCAAGGTAGTCAGTGGGATGAGACATTGCACCCTTTTGGTAAGTCAAGGTAGTGAGTGGGATGAGACATGACATTCTACTGGTAAGTCAAGGAAGTGAGTGGGATTAGACCAGACACCCTCCAGGTAAGTCAAGGTAGTGAGTGGGATGAGACTTGGCACCCTTCTGGTAAGTCAAGGTAGTGAGTGGGATGAGACATGGCACCCTCCTGGTAAGTCCAGGTAGTGAGTGGGATGAGACATTGCACCCTTTTGGTAAGTCAAGGTAGTGAGTGGGATGAGACATGACATTCTACTGGTAAGTCAAGGAAGTGAGTGGGATTAGACCAGACACCCTCCAGGTAAGTCAAGGTAGTGATTGAGATGAGACATGACACCCTTCTGGTAAGTCAAGGTAGTGAGTGGGATGAGACATGGCACCCTCCTGGTAAGTCCAGGTAGTGAGTGGGATGAGACATTGCACCCTTTTGGTAAGTCAAGGTAGTGAGTGGGATGAGACATGACATTCTACTGGTAAGTCAAGGAAGTGAGTGGGATTAGACCAGACACCCTCCTGGTAAGTCAAGGTAGTAAGTGGGATGAGACTTGGCACCCTCCTGGTAAGTCAAGGTAGTGAGTGAGATGAGACATGGCACCCTCCTGGTAAGTCAAGGTAGTGAGTGGGTTAAGACATGACACCCTCCTGGTAAGTCAAGGTAGTGAGTGGGACAAGACATGGCACCCTCCTGGTAATTCAAGTAAGTGAGTTGGATAAGACATGGCACCCTCCTGGTAAGTCAAGGTAGTGAGTGGGATGAGACATGACATTCTACTGGTAAGTCAAGGAAGTGAGTGGGATTTGACCAGCCACCCTCCAGGTAAGTCAAGGTAGTGAGTGGGATGAGACTTGGCACCCTCCTGGTAAGTCAAGGTAGTGAGTGAGATGAGACAATGACACCCTCCTGGTAAGTCAAGGTAGTGAGTGGGATGAGACATGGCACCCTCCTGGTAAGTCAAGGTAGTGAGTGGGATAAGACATGGCACCCTCCTGGTAAGTCAAGGTAGTGAGTGGGATAAGACATGGCACCCTCCAGGTAAGTCAAGGTAGTGAGTGGGATAAGACATGGCACCCTCCTGGTAAGTCAAGGTAGTGAGTGGGATGAGACTTGGCACCCTCCTGGTAAGTCAAGGTAGTGAGTGGGATGAAACATGGCGCGCTTCAGGTAAGTCAAGGTAGTGAGAGGGATAAGACATTGCACCCCTTTTGGTAAATCAAGGTAGTGAGTGGAATGAGACTTGGCACCCTCCTGGTAAGTCAAGGTAGTGAGTGGGATGAAACATGGCACCCTCCTGGTAAGTCAAGGTAGTGAGTTGGATGAGACATGACACCCTCCAGGTAAGTCAAAGTAGTGAGTGGGATGAGACATGACACCCTCCAGGTAAGTCAAGGTAGTGAGTGGGATGAGACATGGCACCTTCCTGGTAAGTCAAGTTAGTGAATGGAATGAGACATGGCACCCTTCTGGTAAGTCAAGGTAGTGAGTGGGATGAGACTTGGCACCCTTCTGGTAAGTCAAGGTAGTGAATGGAATGAGACATGGCAACCTCCTGGTAAGTCAAGGTAGTGAATGGAGTGAGACTTGGCACCCTCTTGGTAAGTCAAGGTAGTGAGTGGGATGAGACATGACACCCTCCTGGTAAGTCAAGGTAGTGAATGGAATGAGACATGGCACTCTCCTGGTAAATCAAGGTAGTGAATGGAATGAGACATTGCACCCTCCTGGCATGTCAAGTTATTGAGGTGGATGAGACGTGACACCCTCTGGTAAATCAAGGTAGTGAGTGATATGAGACATGGCACCCTCCTGGTTAGTCATGGTAGTGAGTGGGATGAGCCATGACACCCTCCTGGTAAGTCAAGGTAGTGAATGGAATGAGACACGGCACCCTCCTGGTAAGTCAAGGTAGTGAGTGGGATGAGACATGGCACCCTCCAGGTAAGTCAAGTTAGTGAGTGAGATAAGACATGGCACCCTCCTGGTAAGTCAAGGTAGTCAGTGGGATGAGACATTGCACCCTTTTGGTAAGTCAAGGTAGTGAGTGGGATGAGACATGACATTCTACTGGTAAGTCAAGGAAGTGAGTGGGATTAGACCAGACACCCTCCAGGTAAGTCAAGGTAGTGAGTGGGATGAGACTTGGCACCCTCCTGGTAAGTCAAGGTAGTGATTGAGATGAGACATGACACCCTCCTGGTAAGTCAAGGTAGTGAGTGGGTTAAGACATGGCACCCTCCTGGTAAGTCAAGGTAGTGAGTGGGATGAGACATTGCACCCTTTTGGTAAGTCAAGGTAGTGAGTGGGATGAGACATTGCACCCTTTTGGTAAGTCAAGGTAGTGAGTATGATGAGACATGACATTCTACTGGTAAGTCAAGGAAGTGAGTGGGATTAGACCAGACACCCTCCTGGTAAGTCAAGGTAGTAAGTGGGATGAGACTTGGCACCCTCCTGGTAAGTCAAGGTAGTGAGTGAGATGAGACATGGCACCCTCCTGGTAAGTCAAGGTAGTGAGTGGGTTAAGACATGACACCCTCCTGGTAAGTCAAGGTAGTGAGTGGGACAAGACATGGAACCCTCCTGGTAATTCAAGTTAGTGAGTTGGATAAGACATGGCACCCTCCTGGTAAGTCAAGGTAGTGAGTGGGATGAGACATGACATTCTACTGGTAAGTCAAGGAAGTGAGTGGGATTAGACCAGCCACCCTCCAGGTAAGTCAAGGTAGTGAGTGGGATGAGACTTGGCACCCTCCTGGTAAGTCAAGGTAGTGAGTGAGATGAGACAATGACACCCTCCTGGTAAGTCAAGGTAGTGAGTGGGATGAGACATGGCACCCTCCTGGTAAGTCAAGGTAGTGAGTGGGATAAGACATGGCACCCTCCTGGTAAGTCAAGGTAGTGAGTGGGATAAGACATGGCATCCTCCAGGTAAGTCAAGGTAGTGAGTGGGATAAGACATGGCACCCTCCTGGTAAGTCAAGGTAGTGAGTGGGATGAGACTTGGCACCCTCCTGGTAAGTCAAGGTAGTGAGTGAGATGAGACATGACACCCTCCTGGTAATTCAAGGTAGTGAGTGGGATGATACATGACATCCTCCTGGTAAGTCAAGGTAGTAAGTGAGATGAGACATGACACCCTCCTGGTAATTCAAGGTAGTGAATGGGATGATACATGACATCCTCCTGGTAAGTCAAGGTAGTGAGTGGGATGAGACATGACACCTTCCTGGTAAGTCAAGGTAGTGAGTGGGATGAGACATTGCACCCTTTTGGTAAGTCAAGGTAGTGAGTGGGATGAAACATGACATCCTCCTGGTAAGTCAAGGTAGTGAGTGGGATGAGACATGACACCCTCCTGATAAGTCAATGTAGTGAGTGGGATGAGACATGACACTTTCTGGTAAGTCAGGATAGTGAGTGGGATGAAACATGACATCCTCCTGGTAAGTCAAGGTAGTGAGTGGGATGAGACATGACATCCTCCTGGTAAGTCAAGGTAGTGAATGGAATGAGACATGGCACCCTCCTGGTAAATCAAGGTAGTGAATGGAATGAGACATGGCACCATCCTGGCATGTCAAGTTAGTGAGGTGGATGAGACGTGACACCCTCTGGTAAATCAAGGTAGTG
The DNA here is from genome assembly GCA_963971305.1 of Arcuatula senhousia. Classification (NCBI taxonomy): domain Eukaryota; kingdom Metazoa; phylum Mollusca; class Bivalvia; order Mytilida; family Mytilidae; genus Arcuatula; species Arcuatula senhousia. The sequence goes on from OZ020308.1 coordinate 63,949,836, forward strand.
AGTGATATGAGACATGGCACCCTCCTGGTTAGTCATGGTAGTGAGTGGGATGAGCCATGAAACCCTCCTGGTAAGTCAAGGTAGTGAATGGAATGAGACACGGCACCCTCCTGGTAAGTCAAGGTAGTGAGTGGGATGAGACATGGCACCCTCCTGGTAAGTCAAGGTAGTGAGTGGGATGAAACATGGCGCGCTTCAGGTAAGTCAAGGTAGTGAGTGGGATGAGACATGACATCCTCCTGGTAAGTCAAGGTAGTGAGTGGGATGAGACATGGCACCCTCCTGGTAAGTCAAGGTAGTCAGTGGGATGAGACATGGCACCCTCCTTGTAAGTCAAGGTAGTCAGTGGGATGAGACATGACATTCTACTGGTAAGTCAAGGAAGTGAGAGGGATTAGACCAGACACCCTCCAGGTAATTCAAGGTAGTGAGTGGGATGAGACTTGGCACCCTCTAGGTAAGTCAAGGTAGTCAGTGGGATGAGACATTGCACCCTTTTGGTGAGTCAAGGTAGTGAGTGGGATGAGACATGACATTCTACTGGTAAGTCAAGGAAGTGAGTGGGATTAGACCAGACACCCTCCAGGTAAGTCAAGGTAGTGAGTGAGATGAGACATGGCACCCTCCTGGTAAGTCAAGGTAGTGAGTGGGTTAAGACATGACACCCTCCTGGTAATTCAAGGTAGTGAGTGGGACAAGACATGGCACCCTCCTGGTAAGTCAAGGTAGTGAGTGGGATGAGACATGACATTCTACTGGTAAGTCAAGGAAGTGAGTGGGATTAGACCAGACACCCTCCAGGTAATTCAAGGTAGTGAGTGGGATGAGACTTGGCACCCTCCTGGTAAGTCAAGGTAGTGAGTGAGATGAGACAATGACACCCTCCTGGTAAGTCAAGGTAGTGAGTGGGATGAGACATGGCACCCTCCTGGTAAGTCAAGGTAGTGAGTGGGATAAGACATGGCACCCTCCAGGTAAGTCAAGGTAGTGAGTGGGATAAGACATGGCACCCTCCTGGTAAGTCAAGGTAGTGAGTGGGATGAGACTTGGCACCCTCCTGGTAAGTCAAGGTAGTGAGTGAGATGAGACATGACACCCTCCTGGTAATTCAAGGTAGTGAGTGGGATGAAACATGACATCCTCCTGGTAAGTCAAGGTAGTGAGTGGGATGAGACATGACACCTTCCTGGTAAGTCAAGGTAGTGAGTGGGATGAGACATTGCACCCTTTTGGTAAGTCAAGGTAGTGAGTGGGATGAAACATGACATCCTCCTGGTAAGTCAAGGTAGTGAGTGGGATGAGACATGACACCCTCCTGGTAAGTCAAGGTAGTGAGTGGGATGAGACATGACACTTTCTGGTAAGTCAAGGTAGTGAATGGAATGAGACATGGCACCATCCTGGCATGTCAAGTTAGTGAGGTGGATGAGACGTGACACCCTCTGGTAAATCAAGGTAGTGAGTGATATGAGACATGGCACCCTCCTGGTTAGTCATGGTAGTGAGTGGGATGAGCCATGAAACCCTCCTGGTAAGTCAAGGTAGTGAATGGAATGAGACACGGCACCCTCCTGGTAAGTCAAGGTAGTGAGTGGGATGAGACATGGCACCCTCCAAGTAAGTCAAGGTAGTGAGTGGGATAAGACATGGCACCCTCCTGGTAAGTCAAGGTAGTGAGTGGGATGAGACATTGCACCCTTTTGGTAAGTCAAGGTAGTGAGTGGAATGAGACATGACATTCTACTGGTAAGTCAAGGAAGTGAGTGGGATTAGACCAGACACCCTCCAGGTAAGTCAAGGTAGTGAGTGGGATGAGACTTGGCACCCTCCTGGTAAGTCAAGGTAGTGAGTGAGATGAGACATGACACCCTCCTGGTAAGTCAAGGTAGTGAGTGGGATGAGACATGGCACCCTCCTGGTAAGTCAAGGTAGTGAGTGGGATGAGACATGACATTCTACTGGTAGGTCAAGGAAGTGAGTGGGATTAGACCAGACACCCTCCAGGTAAGTCAAGGTAGTGAGTGGGATGAGACATGGCACTTTCCTGGTAAGTCAAGGTAGTGAGTGGGATAAGACATGGCACCCTCCTGGTAAGTCAAGGTAGTGAGTGGGATAAGACATGGCACCCTCCTGGTAAGTCAAGGTAGTGAGTGGGATGATACATGACATCCTCCTGGTAAGTCAAGGTAGTGAGTGGGATGAGACATGACACCCTCCTGGTAGTGAGTGGGATGAGACATGACACCCTCCTGGTAAGTCAAGGTAGTGAGTGGGATAAGACATGACACCCTCCTGGTAAGTCAAGGTAGTGAGTGGGATGAGACATGACATTCTACTGGTAAGTCAAGAAAGTGAGTGGGATTAGACCAGACACCCTCCAGGTAAGTCAAGGTAGTGAGTGGGATGAGACTTGGCACCCTCCTGGTAAGTCAAGGTAGTGAGTGAGATGAGACATGACACCCTCCAGGTAAGTCAAGGTAGTGAGTGGGATAAGACATGGCACCCTCCTGGTAAGTCAAGGTAGTGAGTGGGATGAGACATGACACTTTCTGGTAAGTCAAGGTAGTGAGTGGGATGAAACATGACATCCTCCTGGTAAGTCAAGGTAGTGAGTGGGATAAGACATGACATCCTCCTGGTTAGTCAAGGTAGTGAGTGGGAAAATTTGGTAGGGAGTGTCAATTTTATTTTTTACTTAAATAATATAAATTACATTCCTATATACGCTTGGACACTAGTTAAGGACCACTTGCAAAGTTGCCAAACTGTTAAAAAAATGCATAAATATATACTTAACCTATTATTGTTAAAAACTGCATCTATAGACGTAGGTTGTGTTGCGTACAATTATTCCACATTTTCTATTTTAGACAAAGCACTGTGTGATCCATTCAAATGGTCATCTCCATGGAAACAAATACACATACAAATAGTTGGGCCTGATGGTGATATTTCCTCTATTTCTGATGAAACTGGTTCATTTAATGCTGTAAAGCTCCAGTTCCTTGTTGGCAAACGTCTAGATAGACTTCACCATATAATTCATAAGACTGAAAAGATTCAAGTAGCTAACATCATAATCGAAGCTGAAGCTCTGAAAATTACATTAAAATCGAAGCCACCTGCCGGCGCTTGTAATGTTCTTTCTTCTATTTTGACCAATGAAATGGAAGAATTGTTCCTTAAAACAGTTCCGCGTATGCCATTCACTTCTAGAATCGTTGAAGACCTTTTTCGTGAGTTGCTGAACAAAGGTTCGGTTATGCTGTACCGTGACGACTCACGAGTGTTTATCGTTAGTGCATCAAATCTGAGACATGTTATCAATAAGAAAATAGAACAAATCAACGGCAAGGCCATTTGTCAAACTCTTACAGTAGACGAAAAATGGAAAACCGTGGGGATTAAAGAATTTAACATAGTACAAAAAGTTCAAGAAGCCTTCCCGACAGTATACATTGAAGCTCACGGCGATATGAGAAGAATATTATTTCAGGGTATTGAGTCTGATGTGGAAATGGCAATGAATCGGTGCAAAGATTTGATATCAAAACTAATATGCGAAAATATACAATTTGACTCACTTCTAATTGAATTATTCAAACTAGAAAAAGTCAACCAATTAATGAAAGAAGTTTTAAAAAGCAGTCAATTGGACATTCCTTTTGTCATTGAAAATAACTTTCTTCTTTTTATCAGTGACAACAAATTTGATCCTAAAAGAACTAAAGCTATTTTAAACTCCAACTTTCTCAGTGCAGGGTTCAAATTCAATGAAGGGAAAACAAAATCATTAGAGAATGACAAAGTATTTATGGGAATACTTAGGAAGAACTATAATTCCCTGCTTGTATTTGATACACTGGATGGCTGCTACAATGTTGCTTCTACAAAACAAATAGTCACAGAGCTACTGATTCAAGAACATCGTCTACTTGTACAAACGTCAGATGAAGTTCAAGGTATAAACCGGTTTGAGCTAATGATAATGACATGATCCACTTTCATAAAGCGATCGCTAATTAACGTGCTCGTTATCTTATACAAATTAAATGGGCTTACGTGCAAGTTAGGCTAACGATCGCTTTATGAAACGGTACCCAGGTCTACCTGTTGGGCAATCGTATATCGAAAATTCGAAAAGGCAAAGACAAAATCGATTGACATAAAATCATCATAAAAACATATATAGAAAACACAAAAATATCACAACCAATCTGAATTCAGCAACGTCAACATAGGAAAAGTCGAAAGAAGAGTGATCTCCGGCGATCCGGAAAAGTAAGTTGTTATTGCTCGCTACAGGCCAGCACACCTGTCATGTGGACAAATATCAACCTAGTGTTGGTCAAATCCGTTATTAAAGGGGAACACAACTTTTATGTTAAACCAACATCTGTGCTCAACTGTGAAAAAAAAATCCAGTATTAGTCTAATTTGTAAAATTTCTTGGGTGAAGACAAAAAACCGAGGAGCAACATAAAGCCCCGTCTTAGAAATATTTCAGACGTGATGCCCTTTCAAGAAAATCATCATATTCCTAAATTTATTTTGATAAGTTTAAATGAAAGTTAAGTTTTAATAAACAGTCAATTGTCGTTTAATCGCTTTATTAAGCAAAAATTTAATGGTGTAAGGTTCTGGTTTTAAAACCCCTTGTAAATATACTAAAGTGATAAAAAATCTTGAAGTGGTAAATAAATTTCGAAAAAAACCATAGCCTGATTTGCCATATGTGTACCTTATACATTATCATTTAATTGTCAAAACTTTTATTAACACTCTATGGCCACAATGGCCATTTGAATATAAATTTCAGTTGACAAAACATCGAGTGAAGTTGACCACCTCAAACACGAAAATGCCAAGCTGTCAAAACAGTTGAAAGATATGGAAAAAATTGTTCAGGTCCATATGAAAACTATAGGTGATGCACATGAGAAAATAAAAATTCTTGACGGAAAACTTAAAAAGTAAGTAATACGTAAATTTAGTGAAAATAAATGATACTAAATTTTTGGGGATTAAGTGTAAGAAGCCACAACTTATTACAAGTGTCGCCATGAAAAGCATTTTTCACCTGTTCGTACCACCGTGAAAGTCAATTTTTGGTCTATCAAGGCTTTCAGTTCTTGAGATAAGGACATCAAGCCTCTTTTTTTGACTTAGCAAGATGAATTGTTTAGATGCTGGTTGTGACCTTTTTTCTACATGGATGAGCTCTTAGAATTTTGAAAATGTCAAGTCTGTTCCAATGGTAACGAGATGAGAATCGAATTGGATAGATGATCAATGTTTGAAGCCAAAAACACTATCCTGCCTTTTTTTTTAATTCAAAGTTCTGTCCCGGCTTTTTATTTACTGTTTTTTATTTGCATCATGACTATTTATTTCAAATTTCACCATCCCCCGTAAAATTAAAATGTTGTTCCCTTAACTCGGGGTCATTTTTTTTTTGCTTTAAGGGAAGAAAAAAAGATTCCAGAAAAGGAGGAGTTGAAGCAAATAAATGTTAATTCAAATAACCAAATGAATGACACAACACGAGCACCAGAAAAACAGAAGAGTTTTGATGAGCATGGTGATGTAAAAATAGAAATGGACAAAGACATGTTCCAGAAAGTAATATTCTTTTCTAATGATGAAAAAATAAAGAATGCACTTCACAAAGACGGTCATTTGTTTATTAAAGTAAACTCAGGGCAAAAAATAAAAACCTTTGAACAAAAAGTCAAAGATACAATGGCTACAATACGTCAGCTGTCATCAGTTGATATTCAAGTGGTGAACACGGTTAACGAGAAAGAAATGGAAAAATTATTGGACAAAGAATTCCCAACCATCTTTTATAAATTCAGGGGAAACATTGTTCATCTTTTGGGGAATAATTATGAAGAGCTTCAAAAGGCCAAACACAAAGTGGAACTCGCCACGGGAATAACAAAACAGGAAGTTGTTGGCAGAAGGAATAGAAAATTTGCTGATTCAACCAGCGATTATGTTAGTTCAAAAGATGATTCTAATACGAACCAAAGACCACAGACACCTCAAGGTCTAGCAACAGCTGTCGACCGAAGTAAACCATCAATGGAACAAGTCTATACCACACCTGATGGTTTTATTGTTAAGGTTTATGTTGGAAACATTCTGAATCTAGACGTGGACTGTATTGTGAATGCGGCAAATGAGAATTTGCAGCATGGTGGTGGAGTGGCTGCCGTGATATCACAGGCCGCTGGGTATTCATTTGATCAAGAATCTTATGATTATGTTGCAAGGAACGGTCCATTGACTGTTGGGAACTGCTGCTCAACATCAGCAGGAAATCTGAAGTATAACTATGTTGTTCATACAGTTGGACCAAGATGGGGTGACTACAACTTTGACGAGAAGAATCGCTGTGAAGCAGACTTGAAAGCTTCATTAGTTTGCTCTTTTGAGATAGCTGATAAGTTACAACAGAAGTCTATTGCATTGCAAAAAATATATTTGGATAAGGAATTTATATAATATATTAGATAAGTATGCCAAAGTAACACACGCGGAATTGACCGTAAGCAACGCCAGGGGTGTTTTGCAATAGACAGGAACTGTCTAGCTTTTTTTAAGCAGCACCAGATGTCACACTCTTTACTGTTTGAACTTGCATTATTGGTTGCTATTCAGTTTTTGTTCTGTTTTTAGGTCACCTGGACCAAAGGTCCATGTAAGAGACCGACCATTTAACTTGAAAAGGGGGAGGGTGGGTTTTTTCCAAAAAAAAATTTTGGCAGTAGAGGGTAAGAAAAAAAATATTCTGAAGAAGGATTTCTGCCATACAAAATAATGATAATAATGGAAAAAATATAAAATATTCTGTCGCGCCGCCTTCGAAAAATTTTCTGACCAGAAAAAAAAACCAAGCCCCCCCCCTTTAAGTTAAATGGTCCGTTCCTTAGCTAATGCCATCACTTGGCGTCCGTCGTCGTTAACTTTTATTTGAAAATCTTCTCCTCCGAAACGACTAAAGGGATTGCTTTGAAACTTTGCACACTTCAGCCATGAGATGCCTCTACCCAGATTGCACAAATGGTGACCGCCGTTACTAAAAATAGAACAGGGGTGTCAGACTACTTTTTTTGGCTTGTAAATCAAAACGTATAAGAAACAGATGAAATGCCACGCTGCTGCTTCAGCATCAAGAGCTCTACTAAAGTCTCCATTGAGTTGATGTTGTCAGATGACCCCTTATAGGAGTTACGGCATTTTAATGGTGAAAAATAGCATTTTTCATGTTTTTGGCTTATAGAATAAAAACTATTCGAGATAGAGAAAAGCTGTTGCTTGCTTAAATATTCAGCTCATTTAGCTCTACAAAAGTTTCCATTGGGGGAAATAGGGTAAAAATTGTCAGATGATCCCTCTTAGGGGTTACAGCCCCTAAAATAACGTTTTGTCATGTTTTTTGCCTATGGAATAAAAACTAAAGCATGTAGAGAGAAGCTGTTGCTTGCTTAAATGTTCAGCTCATTAAGATTTACTAAAGTCTTCATAGGATCGAAGTTAACGGATTACCCTTTATAGGGGCTTTGGCCCTCAAAATAATGTTTTTGTCATGTTTTTGGCCGATAGGATAAAAACCATAGCAGATAGAGAAAAGCTGTTGCTTGCTTAAATGTTCTGCTCATTAAGTTTACAAAAATCTTTATAGGGTCGACATCAAGATCAGGTGAGCGATTCAAGCTCTTGGGAGCCTCTTGTTTATGTTGTCAGTTTCTTCTTACTGTTCTAGTTCTAGCCCTGTCTGCTGTTTTCGTTTTTGTCCTTTCCTACTTTTTGACCTCTCTGCTTTTATATATACTCTCATTGTTTTGTGACACCAAATAAGGTTTTACGGGTTTGAGAAGACACTAAAATAGCAAGTCAATGAAAACTATTTCAAATAAGAAGGAAAAAAACGTTAATTATTGTCAGCTCATATTCCCCTAACAGAAAAATGCTGATGTACAAATTTGCAACACATATCCGATAAAGAGATGTGGAATAAGTATACACGACATAACCAACATCAGAGAAACGACAATTTAAACTAGAGGCTCCCAGGAGCCTGAATTGCTCACCTGATATCTTATGCTAAAGCCTCTTACCTAGTGTGCAACATGGTCTACATGTACTTGGTAAGTAACATTAAAGAAACTAGTTAGGATACAAAACACTTTTAAGATCAAGAATACAAGGTTATCAAAGCTTTCCATTTGAAAAAAAAACCCAAACAAGTTAAAATTGATTGAAAACACTGAAAGGGGGATAAGTCTTAAAATGATGATCTGACAATTTTGACCCTGATATCATTTTTGAAGATCTTAATGAGCTGAACAATTTTGCAATGCTAACTATTCCTCTAGCTCTTAAGGCTTTTATTATAAAGTACAAAAACTGTGAAAACGGTCAATTTTGACGATTAACGGGAAATAACTCCTATAAGGAGTCATCCCACAACTTTGACTCATTGGAGGGTATTGTAGAGCTTTTGATGCTGAAGAAGGAATGTTGCTTCGGATTTTCTCTATCTCTTATACTTTTCGAGCTATAAGCTAAAAACTATGGTCTGACCCCCCCCCCCTTGTTCTATTTTTAGTAACGGCAGCCATGTTGGTTGGTCGACGTTCACAAATTTCACAAAATTGGTAGGGGACATCCTAAAGATCAAGTGTACAAAGTTTCAACGCAATCCCATCAGTGGTTTCAGAGAAGAAGATCTTTGAAGAAAAGTTAACGACGGCCGACGGATGGACGACGGACGCCTAACGATGACAATAGCTCACATGACCCTCCGGGTCAGGTGAGCTAAAAATCACAATGGAAAACAGCCAGCAGTGTTCAACATGACCAGAGGTCACTACTCGCTGTCTTGCATTGGCCCTAGAAGCCTAGACTAAAAATACAATACATACATTGTAAGATTCAAACAAAGGTTGATTCAGAAAACGGGAGCAGTGAAAGATCTTATTTTAATTAGATTGATTGTCAGTCAAAGATAATTCATTACTAACAGCAACACACCCTGTTTGTATTTTGCTTTTTCAGGTATTTTTGGTGTTCCAAAAGAAGTATGTGTGAAAGAATACAGAAATGCTGTGATGGAATACAACAGGAATACATCCCAGACTGACACAAGTCTTACAGAGATACACTTTGTTGACAAAGATTCTTCATTAATTAGACTTATTCAAAATGAGTTTGGAAAATCATTTAATTTGGTCAGTCAGGAAAACTGCGCCAGTAGAGGTCATGGTACTGCTTCATCCGGGAAGAAACCAAATTTTGTAAAACTCAGTAACAGATCTGATGGCATTAAGTCCGAACAATCACTTGTTGTCGGAGATAAAACTCCCATCAAAACACAGAAATTTGAAACAGCGTTTTTAGAGTACAACAAAAGATAAATATTGAAGTTTAAGTTGGAGACATTACCGAGATGAAACTCGATTCTATTGTTTGTCCCCAAGATGACTTCGTGACCAACCGAGGTGCAATTGCAAGAAAAATAGCCGACATGGCAGGCCATGATTATACAAAAGAGGTGGCTAGGATTTATGATTTGAACAAAACAGGGGCCAAACGTATGATTGCACCTAAGAAATGTCCATGGAAGTATGATATTCAAACAAAACCGCCAGGATGGAACTTAGATACACAGAAACACAACTGGTTCAAGCAGTTTGAAAGAGACTTGAAGGAAACAGTTTTGAATATTTTGAATGCTTCTAAATTTAGTACAATTAAAACTTTGGCAATGCCTATAATGGGAAAGGGTAAGCAATTTTTCTGTTATAGATCTTCAACTTAAGACTTTTGATAATCTATTCTTAGACTTGTAGTGTATTCATGAAATTTTAGCCCTTTTATACTGGAGGTTAGGCAATTGACTAAGTAAATTAACAATGGTCAATAATTGCTCTGTTCAACTAAAAACATGTGCTAATATTATAACGTCTGTCTGTCGTATTTGTTGCATATAATATGATTATCTTTAAGAATAGTTCAATATGTCCTGTTGACCCATTGAGAGCAATTTTCAGTTTTCTGTGGAAGGGGGGTGGGCTATGGATATTTTGTTCATCTGGCCTTTTCATTTCGTAAAAAAGAAATTCAGAGCCTTATGACTAGCATGCACTTTTTTTAATTTACCATTTTTTTTTCCAGAAAATATCGCATCTTGCCTTTTTCTTTATTTCAAAGACAGTCCTGATTTTTGGCATCCTGCCTTTCCAATAGACCCCCTAAAGTCATGCAAATGTTTACTATAGTTAATATATTTTTTCAGTGGAGAAAGGAGAGACTCCAGTGAAAACATTTACAGAACAATTTGCCAAGGCTGTTTTAAATCAGGTTCACAACAAAGATTTAACTGTTGAAGAAATTTACATTGTGGTTCTTGACAATGATACTGCTGCAACTATAAAAGATGTTTTAGAAGCACAAGATGACAAAGGTTTTAAGAGGATAGGAAAATCAACCGTTAGATGAGTGGTGCATCACAAAGGGACTAACAATCAAGGAATATCTCTTTTGAAGAAAGAGATACTCAGGAAAATCTCATGACATTGCATAATGATTTTACAAAATGCATTACAATAACAAGTTAATTAATAAGAGAGAAATATAGTTTTAAAATATTTAAAAACAAGAATATGTCAACCATCATGCAACAATTAATTGGGATAGACTGATGGAAGGACCTGAACACTATATGCCCCTAATTTTTAGGATAATTTACTTATAGATTTTTGAATGTAAGGAGATTAAAATTCTTTTAAAGAATCTGACTAAGTTTTAATTTCTGGTTTCGGTTTTAACTGCTAGAACCTTTTATTTTTTAGTATAAATTAACATAATATTGGGTGTACATATGCACAATATTGTAAAGAAAATGCCTTAATCTAAACATACAACATTTTTATATCTAGCTCAGTATTATCTTTATGATAAACTTATAACACCAATTTTATACCCATTTTTCATTTTTATTCATATGTTTTATAAATAAATGCATTTGGGAAATGTGTCCGCCAAACAAAGATTGAATTCATTAATGAATAATTGCATTAAAAGAAATTGTACACAAACCTTGAACTTATTTTTACACAATATGGTCCTTATATATTGTACAAGTTGTCTCAGAATAAAGTGTTTCAAAAAGAGGTTTTTATATTGATCATTGCAAATTATAAAATTTAAATGTACATAAAAGCAAATAAGGCCATAATAAAATAATTTCTACATTCTCATCAAAATTTCTTGAAAATATGGGGCCATTATTTATTTTTTACCCATGTTGATAAAATATCCCGTCATTTTAAAGGGGGTGGTAAAGGGGGGGGGGGGGTACGTGCACGGATGAACGGCCAATAAAAAATGACAATCACGATGAACGGCCAATAAAAAAATGATAATCACGATGAACGAAAAATGAAATAGAGAAACACGATGCACGATGAGGCTTAATGCACGGCTGAACGGGAAATAAAAATTGCTCAACACGATGCACGAAAAAAACCCTTTACCACCCACTTTAAAGGAAATTGACCAAAACTGGACATATTTTGCCAAAAATTCAAAATTAAATCTTTGAGGGGACTGAAAAAATTGGGGCTGAAGGGGATGAGAATCTAGGATATCTTTTATATTGACCCAAAGCGCAGAATTATATTTGATATAATTTTGGTTGAATCAAATTTTGAAGTTCTATATCAAGGAAGTCCAAACAAAAGGGTAAATAGATGGTCCAAACTCTATCCTTTGACACTGAACATGTCTATGTACATTGTAAGTTGTGGTGCTTACACTTTTTTCCTTATCTATCAGATATACAGTTTAACAAGATTACTATTATATAAAACAAGTCATAAAAGATAGAGAATTATTTTATTTGTCAAATAAAAAGGAAATTGTAAAAATATAATATTATAAAAATAAAATATAGTTAAAAACGGCACTTGTTGTCATTAAATTAAAAATGTAACTCCATCTACAACAACTTTCACATTATAATTTTTTGTTCAAGTTCACCTTTCCTTCTCAACTTTCTCAACTTAAAAATTGGCTGTGAGGATGGGATTTAAAGAAAACTGACCCCCCTCCACCCCCCAAAAAATGATAAAAAATGATGGTCCTGAAAATGAATAGAAAAAAATGACACTTTTTTTATAGAGATCAGAGAATTGAGAATAATTAAAAGCCTAAAATTAACAGCATGAGAATAGAGGACAAAAAATTTAAAGAATATAAAATTGAGTGACCTCCATCCAAACCCTCAAAAATGTATCAACAAAAAATCTTACACATGTATACATGAAGCAGAGAAACTACTGGACATATAAATGCAACCGTGAAGCCAATGATAAAATACAACTTTAATGTATACAACGACTTTGAATGGGTCCCTAAATTCAAATTTTTTTTGCTATTTTTTGTGAAAATACTGTCAACAATTAAGAAAAGGAATGCTTAGAAAATATTGTAGGAGGTCATTACAACTTTTGAAAAGTACATGTAGGAGAAGAAAATATTGTTTTTCACTGATGTTAGTTCAGTATAAACATCTTTGCTTCTGTTTTTGCCAAAAAAACATAAAAGATTGAACACATAAATGAATCTTACTTAGATGGTCCTCTTAAAAATAAACTTTTACAACAGAAATAGTTACTGAACATGCATAAAAAACAAACAAACACAAACAAAACATAAAATTATTAGATACACACACATATGTACATGTAAACAAATATGCACAAGACCACAAAATTTAGATGTCTCCTTTCGATCAACACATAGATAACACTAAAAGTTTTAACAAAGTCATAACATAGGAATTACATACAATCATATAAAAATATCTTAAGCTTTATATATATTTGTCATAGATTGTTCTTAACTTCAAAAGTATTTATCATAAAAGCACCAGTTTCCTTTGAAATATCAGCAGGCACTTTTTATGATCATTTTCTGATAAATCTTAAATGTAACATAATGGAAAACAAAGGTGGGCCTAGAGAAAAAGTCCCTTCTGTCCCCAATTAAGTTATTCCTTGAACTGTTCTAACATTATAGAGTAGATAGATACATGTATACGAATAATATCATTCTGATTATATCAAAAGAAAGAAAAAATACTTATATAATGGAAGATGTTACAATACAAATACATTTATTGTACCAGGTAAATGGTATCAAACAGATTTTTAATCTTATATTAATCTACATTTATTAAGGGAGTACAAGCCTCAATTTTTTGTAATTAAAAGTTATTAAAAATAGATAATTTGAAAAGAATAGCTTAAAATAGCTAGACTTTATGAAAAAAGTTTTCATAAACATGGAGTCGTTTTCAAGATATAAGCACCTAAAATTGTGGCGGGAAAAAAATTTCTCTAGATTTTTCATAGGAATTACATAATATGTACATTGAAAATTCTTCTTCTGTTACATAAAAATTAAAATTAGAATTGGTTGAAATTTTTAAAAGATGTTTATTAGGACCTTCTCTAATTAGTTCCGAACAAATATAAGAAAAACATGTTGGAAAATTTTTAAGGCATTTGAATGGATAAAAGCTGAGAATCCCGAAAATGTTGAATTTCTGAGGCTCGTACTCCCTTAATTGTACATTCTCTGATATTTTAAGCATCTGCTTACAACAAACCATTAATTTTCACAGGATAAACGTCAAACAAATCTTTAATAGAATAAAGTCAGACTTGTCAAAGCTTATAACCAGTTATCAAACAAAATGTCCTTTGCAGTTTTTGCAGAGGAGCTAAAATAATTCATGTCTGAAAAACAATTAATTGCTTTGGTCTTAATGATTTTTTTTCCTGATAACTATATACAATAACAAGAATATGTCCAAAAAACATGATGCCTTACTTGACAACATGGAATATAAGTTCAACCTGAAGGCAGACCTGATTTGGAACGATAAACATGCTACATGTACATGTCCCTCTTCCATCATAGGTAGGTTATAGAACACACACACCCCAATAAAAAACAAAAGTTACAGTATTATAGAAAACAAATAAAAATACCGTATAAGTTGTTTTTTTCGCGGGTATCTAATTTTCGCGGTACTTGGCAACTCACTTAAATATAAACCTGCGAAAATTAAAAGTTGTAAAAAGTATATGCAAAGTTTATACTCACATATAAGTTATCGCTAAAATTAAATTCTGCAAAAAAATCTTTCATTTTTTATGAAATCCGCAAAATTTAGCTCCCGCAAAAAAACAACTTATATGGTATTCATAATCATTTAAAACCTTTTTTCTAATGCCAACAAGAATACTAAGGAATGAGTATAAGTACGATTGCTTCCTCATTTCAAAACATCTGGCATAAAAAAAATAATTTAGCACATGAATTTTTTAATAAATACTGTAAGGAAACCTAAAGAATATATTAATACATGTAGTCACTTATAACAGATTACCAACATTAATATACACAAAATAGGAAAGCCCTGTATGCCAAAACCTAAGTTGTTGCCCCAAAAAGATTTGATTGCCTGCATAAAATTTTTATATCGGCATTATCTAATTGTAAAGTTTCAGATCTGTATCCTTTAGATTTTGATATAAGATCAAAACATTTACTGTGGTTTCATTATTGTTCGTGGGGTATCAATTTTCGTGGTTTTCGTGGGTAGCCTTGAACCACGAAATTTGATGTCCCACGAAAAGGAAATTTAACATTGGTGTGTATGCTGCAGACTTAAGAACCACAAATTTAAGAAACCATGAACTGATACTTTTTCACCAAGCCAAGAAAATTGGTACCCACGAAAATAAAGTAGAATACTGACAAAGTCAGAAAGGGCCCCGCGGCATATGAAACTACAGATCTGTTTCGTTAACAGTTTTTGAGTTTTAGTGTTCAAAAAGTCCAATTCTCAAAATCTGTGATTTTCGATAAAAAATGAAGATTTTTTCCAAAAATATTAATCAGATTTGCACGAAATTTTAATATGCAAATCAGGACATGCTACTTCGCAGCTGAACAAAGTTTCAGAACTGTTTCGTTAACAGTTTTTGAGTTTTAGTGTTCACAAAGTCCAATTCTCAAAATCTGTGATTTTCGTTAAAAAATGAAGTTTTTTCCAAAAATATTAATCAGATTTGCACGAAATTTTGATATGCACATCATGACATGCTACTTAGCAGCTGTGCAAAGTTTCAGAACTGTATTGTTAACAGTTTTTGAGTTTTAGTGTTCACAAAGTCCAATTCTCAAAATCTGTGATTTTTGATAAAAAATGAAGATTTTTTACAAAAATTTTAATCAGATTTGCACAAAATTTTAATATGCACATCATGACATGCTACTTAGCAGCTGTGTAAAGTTTCAGAACTGTGGTGTTAATAGTTTTTGAGTTTAAGTGTTCACAAGAATTGTTGACGGACAGACAGACGGACAAAGTGAAAACTATAGGGCGTCCGCATCTTCGATGCGGGGCCCTAATGAATCCACAGTATTAGTTTCTGTTTCCTTATTAAACCTTCTCCCAGTGTAGCACAAAAATATTAACCTAGAGATACTGTAAGCAAGCTTGCAATTGGATACTTTCCCTTAAGTCAATGCTATGCATAGGAATATATAGCTTCTACATCGCAATGCAGTTGATTTTGGAATTTATAACATCTAGGGAAATAAACCCTTATAACATTTGTGATACATTCTGTATAAAATATGACAAAACACCTGGCAAAATAACTAGCTAAAATGGTACAAGATAAACAAGGTGTATATCACAAGTTTCTGTCTTCTGGTAAGATATTTTCCACAGTTACCAACACTGGATCCATGGGGTATTTTGGGGTGTTGGAACAACCCCCTTTAGTTTGACAATTATGTTAATTTCCTGTAGATTTCAGCAAAATTGGACTGAATCCCCTCTTGTGTTCTGGGTGGAGACTTTAACTTTCTGGATCCATGACTTGGTTTGTTGACGTTAAAACCATCCCTTAATGATGACTAGACATTGATATAAGCCATTTTTGTTCAATTACTGCAGAGATCAAATAATTGTTCCTGAATCTGTAGTGAAAGTCTTCAAATGTACCAACTATACAACCTGAAAGTAGAATAAAGAAAATAGATAAAATGTGTGTTCAATATTTCTTCCTAAGTGACAGCTATTTTTATCTGTTGGTTAACTATAAAATAGAATGGATAGATCTGATATGGATCACTTATTATCAGTAATAAGCGGCTTTTTCCTTTGATCTCATCTGCCTGATATTTTTTAGTATCATGGACAGTCCATGATAAAAGAAAATATCAGGTGGGAGCACTTGATAACTGTGACGTCATTACCGATAAAAAGAATATTATATACTTTCCTTTTTGATACTATCTACATCTAGTCTCATATCAGACTCGTCCTACCGGACTCGTCTGATACTCACCTAGATATACATAGTATCAAAAAGAAAAGTACATAATATTCTATATATAACCTACCGTATCCATGCTATGAAAGTGAACATTCAGAACATCTTTTACCTGAGGCTGCATATTGCATTATCCAGGATGATTGTAGCTCTGTCCAAGGTTAACAACATTTTGGTACCCTGGTATTTAATTCTAAATGCAAGCCAAGAATATGATTTCATATCTCCATGTTCTTAGGTACAAACATGTATCAAGTAAAATAACTTTTAACAGGTATTGAATTTTGCCAAAGGAAAGGCTTTTCTGGCAGGTAATATTGCTAAGGACTTTCAGTGTCATAATCTTGAGCTACTTAAAATTAATAAGTAAAAAAAAATGTTTTTGCAAAACTATTATCCCGAAAATAATAGAAGATAATGAGATGTGGAATAAGTGTACACCACACAGCTCACATAAACAAGCTGCAATTTATAGAGACCACAATGAAGGCCAGTAGGTGCTGCTAGGCTGTTTTGCAATTGACCTAAAGTCAAAATAAAATACATACAATTCAAATCCAGTAATAAAAGATTCAAAGAAAAACCCCTTCTTGACTAAAGAGCAGAAAAGTACAAACAAAAGCTTTGTCAAAGTTCCTGACTTGTGACAGGCACATACAAAATGTGGCTGGGTTAAACTAGATATTGAAAGTTCCTGACTTGGGACTGGCTGTGGCTGGGTTGAACTAAATATTGGTCCCAACCTCCCCGCTTTCAATAATCCTTACTAAAATACTAACCTGAAAAACATCTGTTAATCCTAGTAATGTATTTTTATATTCACTGACGTAAAACAGTCTATATTTCCCTGGGTCAACTTTGAAATTATGGAATGTAACGTATGAACAGCCATCTTTAGTTGTTCCTTGGAAAACGTACACATATGATATGTAATCCTGTATATGACTGAAATTCTCCTACAAAAACATGTACAAAAAAATCTGTCAAAGTAAAAAATGGCCAGATTTTGTTAAACAGGAAGTAGGTGAGGGACATACCTGAAATTGTATCCCACATTATGGGACCCCACCCTGATGCTGTATACCAAATATCAAGTGGCTGTGATTAGTAGTTGCTGAGAAAACTGTTACGAAAATTTCTTTCCCGCCCGCCCAACATTCACCATTTTATAACCCAGATTTTTCACTCCGTGAAATCTGGCCAAAAATAGGTGGCATATCTAGGTATTTGACTTAAAATATAGATGGAATGTGTCCATGAGACACGGATGCCCCCGCAAGGCCCCAAACAGGAAGTAGATGTCTGACAGACCTGAAAGACCCTAAGACATACAGTTTGTCATACTGAACCATCCTACCAAGTTTCAAATCTTTCTCATGTACGGTTCCTGAAAAAAGCTTGACGGAAATTTTCAAAGTCATGTCCACATATTTTCACATCAGCCTAAGTCCCAAACAGGAGGAAGATGTCCATCAGGTCTCAAAATCGCTTAGGACATACAGTTTGTCATACTGAACCATCCTACTAAGTTTCAAATCATTCTCATGTACAGTTCCTGAGATAAGCTTGACAGAAATTCGTACGGACGGACATACAGACGTACAGCACACACATGGATAGACACCCAGCATTTCTATGTCCCCGCTCTGCATTGTGGCAGAGAACAAAAAAAGGTCAAACACTGAAATGGCTTGATTTGATATACAAGAAATAGGTGAGTGACAGACTTGAAATAAAATTCTATCAATGGTACCCCATGCAGATCATGACATATCAAGAGGCTTTGATAAGTAGTTGCTAAGAACACAAAATATTTTCTGTCTGCTTGTAGCTTGACATTCATCAAGTAATAATTGAGAATTTCACTACATGATATCTGGCCAATAACATGGTGAATAAGTAGATCATTTCATTGGCAAAGCAAACCTGTGCCCATGAAAATTCCTGACCTACAATGCTAAATGTGAATAAAAAGCTATGCCGAGCGCAGCATGATACGACCGCAACAAGTTGAACCCTATACATTGGAGGCCCAATATGGATAGTGATTTGGTCACATGTAGCCCATGGTGGACAAACACAGCTTTTTGACACATGCATCCTATGGTGGACTTTAAAATGCATACTTGACATATATATAATTTCATTACATCTGATAAAAAAATCTGACTTCTATTTTCATTGACATTTTTGACCTTTTTTTTTTTAAAAAGCAAGAGCCACAAATACCAAATGTCATGAAAAGCTTCCTTTAGTAGATATTATTATCATATCAAAACTTCATAACAATTGGCTGGCCCACTACAGCTAAATTTCATGTGTAAAACCATTTGCCTTGACCAAATTTTAAAAGTGGTGTTTTTCGGCTCTTCGACCCCTAATATCTAAAAAACAGTAAGAGATATTGCAAATTGGATTAAAAACGCAGGCAGGGATTTTTACAAGGATTCCAATGATAGAAGATTTTGAAAATCGGACCACATATAAAAAAGTTGATTTTCTTGGGTGTGGCCCATCTTTGGCCCCCGGTAGCAACATAACGGTACAATATACATCAAAACCATTGACACATTTAGTTGACAGAATTTAATGAGGAATTCAATAAAAAAAGAATTTTCAAAATCAAATGAACAATAATCATCCTACAACAGTTTTGACAATACACCCATTTTAGCCCCTTTTGGCCCTTTTTCTGAAACGGTAGGGGCCACCAACCCCAAATTCAACCTTCCTCTAGTGGTTACAAACATCATATCAAAATTTCATAACAATTGGTCAATATGTACTCAAGTTATCGCACGGAAACCAAATGTCTCCAGACGACGACAACGACGACATTGCCATAACATTATATGATCGCAAAAATTTTGCAGTCGTATAAAAAATTCACACCTTTACCAACAAACCAAGCTGTTTTCTAATACCAATATCAAGCATCCGATGAAAAAACAATCTTACCTTATAAATGCCTATCCAGTCCCATTTGTGTGGTTCAAATTCTAGCAATGGATCTTCATGAAACTTGTAATGGACATCCACTTCTTCTTTACATGTCCACAATGTTTTAGATGATATATGAGGGAAGGTGACTGGCAATGATTTGGGTGGATATTTATAAACCTGAAAATTAAGGTAGAATCAATGGTTTTAGTGTACAGTAGAAAGCAAACCAGAGAACAACAAAAAGCTATATGTTTTGTATTACTGTGGATTCATTTATTTTTGTGAGAACGAATTTTCGTGGTTTGATGAAAAGGATCCGTTTGTGGATTCTTAAATTCATTGTTTTGAAGACTGCAGCATACAGATCAATGTTAAATTTCCTTTTTGTGCGGCATCAATTTTCATGGTTAAAGGCAACCAACGAAAACCACGAAAATTGATACCACACGAATAATAATCATGAGACCACAGTATATGATGCACCAGATAAAAGCTAACTTATAATTCGGAAAATCAATGAGAGTAAAAAGTTTCAAGAATGGTTCAGATATTTAAACACAATACTGTGGATTCATTCATTTTTGTGGGTACCATTTTTCGTGGTTTGATAAAAATTGATAAGTTGTTGGATTCTTAAATTTGTGGTTCTAAAGTCTGCAGCATACTGATCAATTTTGAATTTCCTTTTTTGGGGTATCAAAATCATAGCCCCCATGAAAACCACAAAAATTGATACCCCACAAATAATAATTAAAACAAATGGATTGCAAAAGATTGGCAGTGTTTCAATGTATTATATTTGCATAGAAAATCTAAGAGTCCTGAAGTAACTGCCTAACATGCATAAAGTATTACATGTAGGTGAACAATATCTTTGTAAAATATGTTCTAAATTACCACATTGATGAAAGTCTGTTTAATTTTGTACAGTTTTTGATAAAAAAAAACCCAAAAAACTTACATGATCAAACTTGTCAAAGCTTTTGTTTGTCCTTGTCTACTACCCTAAATTGGGATATTTTGGATGTAGTTTTATTTTGGTTTATTTGGCGCCTAACCCAAATGTGCCAAAATTAAACGCACCAAAATAAAATTAAGAATGGATAATTCTACAAACAATTCATGGCATGTGGACAAAAATAGTTGACGAAGACACAAGGAATCTATTGAGTAACATTAACAATGTAAAAAAGATCTTTTAATCTCCATTTTGACATTTCTAAAAGCATTAATGTTTTCTCAATTTAGTAATTAGCTTTGGTGTAATCACTTGATTGTCAAATCATCATTGGATATAAAATGAGTTGTTTTTAAAAGCCTTAACATAATATATACTAATTAGCTTGGGTTTGAAAAAATGACAGATGCTAATTAATGTTGAAGAGTATAGTTATGAATATGAATTCAAATATAGATGATGTGATAGAATTATAGAACACTTTTTTCTAAAACCGCCAAAATAATACACACCAAAATTAAACATTGCCATTTTAATCAAAAACCGCCAAAATATCCCTACACCAATATATCCCAATTTACGGTATATGTTTTTTGTTTTATGTCCAGAAATGGGTCTTTCTTTGATATTCTAGGGATTTTTTTTAATCTTATGTATTGTATTTTTAGTCTTGGGCCAATGCAAGACGGCGAGCAGTGGTGACCTCTGGTCATGTTGAAGACTTCTGGCTGTTTTCCATTGTGATTTTTTAAATTGCCATTTCTTTAATGTTGGTTGTGTCGCGTACACTTATTCCACATCTCATTATCGTCTATTATCATCAATTTAAATACATATCCTTTATGTAGAATTTGAGAGATACACCCCTTTACAATGTTAACGCAAATATGACACTAATTAGAATCTCTATGTAAAGGTTACCTCGATTTCAAACTGAGCTGATACTGGTTTATGATCACTGAGTGTGTATGACATATGAGATTGATATGATAACTGTGTAACATTGAGATCAATATTCTCGAATGAGTCTTTGTGGACATGCCAGAGTATTCTATCACAATAGGCAGGAATTCTCTTCTTGGTACTGAAAATATAAAAGATTAATTGTTTGATTATATGTAATGTTGACAAAGTTGCCTCACAATCAGGACAAAACATACAAAGGGTGTCTTTCATAGAAAATTCTAAATATTATTTTACGTATGTAATCTAAAATGTTTAAATGTGACCAGATTGCAAATCTATGGTCAGGTCTGTAAAATTAAAAGAATCTCTGTATTTTAATAATAAGAAATGTCCTCTTCACACAGATAAAGTATCAAAAGAAACACAGTAACCTGGTGTCATAGTTGTCTGTTCCTGGGTCAAACTTGTATGTTGGTTTAAAATCTATTTCTCCTTCTTCAAAGTCTACAAAGATCAGATCTTCTTCCATGCATTGTTTTAGCTGCAAAATAAAAACACATTAAATTCTAAATTTTGATACATGTGCCTATGCAAGGGTAGCAAGGTGGTGCTAATTGATGGAACAGCAATCTCCTTTTCAGAAATTATGTTATATTCCTATGGATATTTTAACTAAAAACAAAATAGATTTTTCTTGTTTAAGTTTTATCTTCTACACATGATTTATTACAAATAGAAGGCACTTACATGTATTAAACTGACCTCGCCAACCATAGTTGAATTATAACACTACTTTATATGTATATATAAGTTGTAAAATAAGTGATAACTATCCAAAGTCTAGGACCGGCGCACCGGGCACCCCCCCCCCCCTTTTGACAAAACAATTTGGTAAGGAACTGTATGAAACAAGAGGTCCCAGAAGGTTTTTTATAATTACACACACCCCTGTTTGAAAATTTCTGGATCTGCCACAGATTGGGTGCCTAACTTTTTCATATAGAATAGTACTTAACCATCGTTTTCTTTACCTGGTCATATTTCATGAGTACTTTGATATCACCATGTCTGATGGCTCGGTCTACAAAACTCAAACTGACGTCTTGTAAACGGAAATTCAGATCTCCTGTGAAAAACACATAACTGAAACAGAAAATGGAATCAACTTACTCATATAAACATGTATAAATTTAAGACAGGGTGTACTCTAGATTTAGGCTAATCTTAGTCATTATTTGGTTTCCAGTTCAGCATTTGCCGTTTCATCGTTCAACATTCTCCATAATCATATTGTGTTTGGCATTTTTTATCTTTGGGTAGAGTGCCTCTGTTTCCTCAAATAGATGTATAATGCGTGTCTTTTTTAACACTGGAATTAAATCTATTGTTTGTCTGTTCTTATGGTTCAAGAAATTAGGGTAGATCCACAATTTCTATAAGAGGGGATGTAATTGCTAAAAATGTCAAATTTGTGATGAAAATTTAAAGTAACTTGATGAATTTCATACAAAAAACAAATCTTCCATTAAAGGAGGGGGAGCCCCCTCCTCTGAATTCACCACTGGAAATCAAGATGAAATATTTTGATTTTTCCTGTCATTTGTATCCCTTCATTGAGTAAATATTGACACTTTTAAGGGTATAGGTTGATTTAGGGAATTAAAACCATACTCCACTACAAAGCGGGCATGCAATGTTGATTTATAAATGAGAAAGGATTTTATACATGAGACAGGATCAACTTACTCATGATCTAGAATATGATCTACATCTCTGTCTCTGAATTTCTGTGTGGCTAAAATCGTGTGAAAATCCTAAAAATAAACATGACATATTTTTGTTTAAAGTTTTATGTCAAGAATTAGTTTTGAATCATCATGATATATGCATTATATATTTTTTGAACTACAAATTACAAGATAATGAGAATTTGAATCATCTGGCTGTTTTACATTGTACATTTCTCAATTGCCACTAATTTTGTAGGTGTTATTTTTACAGTACATGTATCCTATTTTTAATATTTTCTTCTCAATGTTGTTGATTAGGCCAAAATAAAATAATTCCTAGAATCTCATCCAAATTTCTTGAAAATATGGGCAGGTGGGAAAATTCTATTTTTTAATATTTCTCCATTTTGATAGAATTTTCTGTCATTTTGAAAGATATTGACCAAAATGGTCATGATTTGTCAAAAATTCAAAAGAAAATTTTTAATTTGGCCTTATAAATTCTTTTTTAAATTGCATCTTCAAAGTCTGCAAAAATCAGTGGGGAATATGAATCTATCATTTAATTTTCAAATGTCCATTTCTTACAATTGCATCATGTTTTTTGTTCTGATTATGCCTTAACAAGTGTGGCCATTAAAAGTATGTCTCGCCTGCCAGCACAATCACTAAAATCAACTACCTAAGAATTCATTTCTTGATATAAACACAAAAAGCCTATGTATACCCAATATCAGATGCCTAACTATTATACTTTTCGAGCAATTCATTGTCCACACAAGTATTACAAAAAGTTTTCGGCCTGAAAAAAGACCTTAGTTCACAGATATACGATATTGAGATGTGGAATAAGGTCTTTTTTCAGGCCGAAAACTTTTTGTAATACTTGTGTATTACAGAGTCACTAGACCATGAAAAAGGGGTCAGGGTCACATGGCATGGTGACAGTTCTGAAGACCATTACATACCAAATATCAGATGCCTAGCTATTTTAATTTTCCAGCAATTCATTGTCCACCAAAGTCTTACAAAAAAGTTTACAGCCTGAAAAAGACCTTAGTTCACAGAGTCACTGGAGCGTGATAATGGGGTCAGGGTCACACGGCATGGTGACAGTTGCGTATACCATAACCTGAACTGTTTGTATACTATATATCAGATGCCTAGATATTATACTTTTCAAGCAATTCATTGTCCACATGTCCACAACAGTATTACAAAAAAGTTTACGCCGCCGTTTCCGTCGCCGTCACCGGAAAGTAAAACCTATGTCTTGCCTTCCCATTCCATGACTATTTGTCGCAGGCAAGACAAAAATTGCCAACAGGGTACTAAGCAGACAACAATCAATCAATCCATTTCTGACATTATACCTACTTCAATCCTTTCTCGTACATTGTCCATGTGGGCTGCTAAGTGTGCATTAGTAATGATCATGTTAACACCATTGACATCAAACCTGACACTGACTCCTCCCTTGTTGCCCTGTAATGATAAAATAGATTGAAATTTGATCTTCTTAATTTAATACATGCTACTTGCAAATTTATTTTACATTGTAGTCGTAAGTCTTGTGTATTGCAATATAAGAAGCAAAGTGGCACCAATGGGGCATTCCAGAGTCAAAAGTCTGAGAGGGCAACAACAAAACCGGTAAACATGAACAAGAACAGTATGAAGAAACACAAAATCAACGGAACGGAAATCAACAACACCAACTTAAGTCATAACAAGAGTGAACTCAGGTGCTTCAGAAGAGTTAGCAGTATAAAGCATGAACTGCATAGTCTTCTAATCTGGTTTTGATACATGTATTGTAAAAAAAAAGTTACTGTTGGTATGATGTTTTCTGTGTCTATACTAAGGGACCGACCATTTAACTTGAAGGGTTTTTGTTTTGGCCAGAAATTTTTTGTGAATGCGTCATGACAGAATTTTTATTTTTTGAAAGCGTTGCGACAGAATAGTTTTTTTTATTATTAGCATTATTTTATATGGCAGAAATTCTTCTTCAGAGTATTTTTTTTTCTTACCCTCTGCTGCCAAAATATTTTTTTCATCAAAAATCATTTTCAAGAAAGACAAGATGGCCGACAATCAAGCCAGGTGAAAATCTGCTCTGCAGTTTTTTGTAAATGGATCATGGAAATATTTAGGATTTGGATTTAAAAGTTATATCAGAATGTGTGTAATTTGATGGACTATAAATGTGAGAAGAAATTTTTACGAAATTCAACCTGAAAAAAAAGATATTTACAGGAAAGGGAAATATTGAATTGAACACTTATGAACAGTTCTCATTTAAGACAGTCTAACAGTTAGAAATTTGTGAACTCTAATTCATCATAATCAGGACTTTTTACTGTGTTGTTAATATGTCTGGAGGCAAACAAGGTGAAAAGACTATTCAACAAATGCTTACAGCTAAAAAATCTCAAGGGGATAAAAGTGACAAGGACAAAAATAAAACCAATTCAGGTAAACCTGGTAAAGAGCCACCATATAAGAGATTAGCAAGTGAACTTTCATTCAATGAGAGTGTGGATCTGTCTACTATTCAATCAGATCTTGAATCCATCAAAACAGGCCTACAGGGGGTATTAAGAAAATCTGACCTTGACAATGCTGTGTCATCATTAGTGAAGAAAACTGACATTGAAAATATTGTCACAAACTTGATAGAAACTATGAAAAATGATCTTGACAATAAATATAGAGAAAAAATAGAAAAACAAACAAGATCTATTGAAGAATTAAGGCAAGAAAATGAACACTTGCGTGAAATGATTGCTTCCCAAAACAAAAACACATTTGAACTGACTAAAAGAGTTGATGATAATGAGAGGAGATCAAAACATGCAATAGAAATGTCAAATTACAACGAACAGTACTCCAGAAAATTTAATATCAAGGTCATGCAATACCCCGAGCAAAAGGAAGAAGACCTAAGGGATATCTTTATTAACAAAATTGTAAAAAACAAATTGAATGTCACTGTGGAACCAAATGAGGTGCAAGCTATCCATCGCATCCCTGGTAAGCCGGATCAACCAAACCCAATCATTGTGAAACTTATAAATTCAGAGGTTAAATCACGGGTGATGAGACAGAAAAAGAACCTTGATCCTCTTGCTGGTTTCAAACTGGTGGATGATGTTACTCAACATAATATGGGACTGATCAAAAGACTCAGTGAATCAAAAAACTTTGATGGTGTATGGTACTTTAATGGTGCAGTGTATGGAAAAACAAAGAGTGGAAAGAGACTTAAATTCAATCTTTTTGATGACATTGAAGAGAGACTGAGCAGAAAAGACCAAAGAGAAGATCCCAATATGTAACTGTTGTAAATGTCAAATTGTTAAACTTAAAATGTAAAATTCAAATTTGTTCATTTTAAATGCATGTCAATTATGATGTGTGGTACAAGGGAAACAACTCTGATTAATTTGTCTGCTTGTATATGTTAACTTTGAATTAAGTTTTGAATTTGATATTAATGTTATATCTGGATGGGTTTGCAAGAGTTATAAATTTTTGGAATACTTTGTAAGCGTTACAATTTATGCATTTAATTATTTTTTTTTTTTTTTTATATGAGTTGTTTATTTGTTAAATACAAGCAAAAATCATGAATGAGACATGTTTAGGCAAAGTATAATTAGGAGTAACTTCTTGAAACTTCATTATAGTTTTAGATCCTATAAACAAACTGCAATCTTAGAAAAAATTGTAAATGAAACGTTTGAGACATCTTGTGTATGAGTGTTGGGAGTGTGTGATTGAGAGGGAAAAAATGTTGAGTTTTTGTAATTGTATTTGTTTGCTATTTAAAATTGTAGTTTTTGATGTCAGCTAAAGTGACTGAGGATATAAACATTATTTCTATGAATGTAAGGGGCCTGTTCTCTAATAAGAAGAAGAGACTTGATTTGTTTAAATGGGTGGGTGACAAAAATGCAGATTTAGTGTGTTTTCAGGAGACTCATAGTACGAATGACATTGAGAAAAAATGGGAAGATGAATGGGGATCAAAAATATTCTTCAGTCATTGTAATAGTAGAAGTGCAGGAGTCTGTATTTTAATTAAAAAAGGCCTTGTTTTTTCTGTAAATGATTGTATTTGTGATGAAAATGGTAGATATGTTATTGTAGATATAACTGTTACAAATTTAAGATTTACTTTAGTATCATTGTATGGTCACAATACAGATGAACATGATATGTTTGATAATATTTTAAACAAAGTTACCTCTTTAAATAACTCATGTATTATGTTTTGTGGGGACTGGAACTTTGTACAAGATAAATATATTGACACATACAATATCATAAGTGATAGACATGTAAAATGTAGAAAAAGTGTAGAGAATATGATTGAAACTTTTAATTTGGTTGACCCATGGAGAATATGTAATCCCAACAAACGTAAATTCACATGGCGTCAGCACTCTCCAGTTAAACAAAGCAGAATAGATTATTTTCTAGTCTCTGAAGATTTGTATTCATTGTTTAAAAAAACCGATATAAGTCCAGGGTATAGAACTGATCATTCTCTGATATCCTTGACTTTTTCGGGATCTCAAAATAAACGTGGAAGAGGTTACTGGAAATTTAATTCCCAGCTACTCAAAGACAATGAATATATTGATCTTGTGAAACAGTGTATACATGACACTGTTTTAGAATATCATGTTTCAGGTGATATAAATGATTTAGAAAACATTGTATTGTCCTGTGATGACCAATTATTTTTTGAAATATTGAAAGTTAAACTACGTAGTATCACTATATCTTATAGTATAAATAAATCAAAACAGGAAAAAAGTCACATGAAGCAATTAGATGATGAAATAAAACAACTCGAATATGAGTTTGAACAGAATCCTTCAGAACTTACGAAAAATGTTTTGAGTGAAAAGAAGTCTGAGCTCATTCAACACAGAGAAAAGATTGTAGATGGCATTATGTTGAGAGCTAAGGCAAACCGATTTGAAAATGATGAAAAATGTACAAAATATTTTTTGGGTTTAGAAAAGAAACACTATTTTTCAAAAACTGTTTGTGAACTTATTGATGATAATGGTAGGCATATTTCAGATTCAGAAGGTATTTTGAATGAACAAAAACATTTTTATAAAAAATTGTACTCTTCAAAAGGTCAACAGGACAATCAAGACTTTGATAATGACTTATTCTTTCAGCACAATGTTCACTTAACAAATGATGAGAGTGAATCTTGTGAAGGAAATTTAACATATAAAGAATGTGGTGAGGCATTGAAAAACATGGCAAACGGTAAGAGCCCAGGCTCTGATGGATTTACTTCTGAATTTTATAAATTCTTTTGGCGATATATTGGATATTTTGTATATAGATCATTAAAACATGGGTATAACACTGGACAGTTTTCAGAATTTCAGTACCAAAGTGTAATTACTTGCTTACCAAAGGAAGATAAGGATAGAAGATTTATGTCAAACTGGAGACCTATAAGTCTGTTGAATGTTGATATCAAAATTGCATCCTCTGTTATAGCAAACAGGCTTAAGAAAATTTTACCAAATATCATTAGTGACACCCAAAAAGGTTTTATTAAAGATAGATTTATTGGTGAAAATACTAGATTATTATATGACGTCATGCATTATTTAGAAGAAAATAATATAGAAGGTCTGTTACTGCTTATAGACTTTGAAAAGGCTTTTGATTCCATTGAATGGAATTTTATTATTAAAGCATTACAGAGTTATAACTTTGGGCCATCCGTTTGCCATTGGTTCACCACTTTCTATAAATATGCAAAAAGTTGTGTGATAAATAATGGACATATGTCTGCATTTTTTGATCTGGAAAGAGGCTGTCGACAGGGTGATCCCTTGTCACCTTACCTTTTTATAATAGGTGTAGAATTACTGGCTTTAAAAATTAAATCAAATTGTAATATTAAGGGTTTAAAGATTAACAATACAGAGTCAATCATTAGTCAATATGCAGATGACACCTTTTTAACATTAGATGGCACTGAAATGTCTCTAAGAAACTCATTGAATACTTTTGAAGATTTCTATAAGATTTCAGGTCTTAAAATGAATAAATCCAAAACCAGAGCGGTTTGGATTGGAAGTAAGAGATATTCTGATGTTGTTTTATGTAGAGATCATGAACTTAACTGGTCTCACTCTAATTTCAAACTACTAGGTATTCATTTTTCGTTATGCTTAGCAAATATGATAGAAATTAATTTTAAGCAAAAGTTGCATGATATATCAAAACTTTTAAAAAGTTGGCAACATAGAAAACTCTCCCTTCTTGGGAAAATCACTGTTGTTAAATCTTTGGCACTGCCAAAGATTATTCATCTGCTAACAGCTCTGCCAAATCCTTGTGATAAAACATTAAATGACTTGAATAGAATTTTTTATAACTTTATTTGGGATGGGAAGACAGAAAAGATTAAGAGAAACACTTTGATTGGAAATTTAGATGAGGGAGGTTTAAAGATGATTCATTTAGAGTCTTTTTGTACATATCTTAAACTAAGCTGGATAAAAAGACTCATGAATAATACAACAGGAGTTTGGCAGAGTTTGGCAGAAAAACAATTATACAAATATGGAGGGATTAGAATTTTTAATATGGAAAAAGAAAAACTTTTAGAGTATTGTAAATATATTAGTAATCCTTTTTGGAAAGATGTTATAAAAGGCTTACACATTGTTAAACCTTTAATACCAATGAACGTTACTGAAATTTTAAGGTTAGATATATTGAATTTTGTATCAATTGATTATGTTAGTCATATAGCTAAATGGAAACAATATGGTATTCAATGTCTTGTAGATTTGATTGACATTAATAACAAGCATTTTTTTACTTTTAATCATATATCTGAGAAATGTTATACTAAAAACTTTTTGATGTATCATAGTCTTATCAGTAATATTCCTCTAGCTTATAAAAACTTGCTAAAAGAAAATTTGCAACAGGTTAGTAGGCTGGAGTTGGAAAACTTGGATAGAAACAATGATTTTTTGGAAAAAATTAAAGCTGCTAGAAACCTTAAGTTTCTATACAATGATATGGTAAATCAAAAGTTTGTTACACCAAGCTCTAGAATAGAGCAATGGAAACAATATTTAGAAGAAGAAGATTTAGATTTCAATCTTTTTTTTAAACTACTGCAACAGTGTTGTAAAAATTCACGCTTAAAAATTTTTCAATTCAAGCTACTGCATAGAATTGTGCCTACTAATTATTTTTTACACAAAATTAGAATTGTAGATACAAAATTATGTACTTTTTGTAATTCACTGGATGAAACTTTAGAACATCTCTTTTTTGATTGTATACATATACAGCCATTTGTAACAACAATTGTAAATATGATTAAGAGAGCTTTTCCTACAATGATTGTCAACAAAAAAGGTTTTTTACTTGGTTACACAAATGAACCAATGCTTGTCAACTTTCTAATAGTTGTAGCAAAGCAATATATATATAAATGTAAATTTGATGTTAAAATACCCAATATTATTGGTTTTAAACAAAAGATTTTACATTATAAATGTTTAGACTTTAGTAATGCAAAAAATAGTGATGAGTTTGAGAAGACAGAACTATTTTGGGCCCCAGTCCAAGAGATTTTCTTACAATAGTTTTTTTTTTCGGTCCTTTATTTTGAAAAAAAAGTTATTATCATTTCCTTCTATTTTTAGCAAACAAATACTCTAACTGTCTAAACTCAAAGTCTTTATTAATTCTTTTATTTTTTTTTCATTTCCTCTCCCTCTAAGCGAGCAAATCTGTGCATGATAGGATAATTATGTACTATTTGTGTAATTTGAGTAGATTTTGAATTGCATGTGTACTTATTTGAATGATGTATGTAAGTTTTTTTTTTCTTTACCTTGTGTTGTTATTTTTACTATGTATTGATTTTGGCTTATCTTTAAACAATAAAATATAGCCGTAATATGTATTGCTAGATACTCCTTTACACCCTAGCCAGGTGGTGATGTAAGGAGATTGTAAAAGCCTGGCTATATCAAAAAAAAAAAAAAAAAAAAAAAAAAAAAATCATTTTCAAAATTTTATCAAAAATCATTTTCAAAATATTTTTTTAGGAAAAAACCAAGGCCCCCCCTCCTTCAAGTTAAATGGTCGGTCCCTAACATCAAGAAAGGCCTTGTCTGTAAAAAACTAGTTATTCTGATTTTCATGAAATTTGAATATTAATTTCACCAACAAGTACATAATCACAGTGTAAAATGTCAGTTCTGCTCTGTATCCCTTCACAAAAAAAAGGTTGATTGACAGACAGAAAGAACGACAACTTGGACAAAGTGAAAACAATCCAGGGGCCAATTGAAAAACAGTGAGCAGCGACTGCTGGTCACATTGAAAACTGCTGGCTGTTTTCCAATGTGGATGTTTTAAATTTACGTTTATATTGTAGTTTGTTTCGCGTACACTTATTCCAAATCTCATTTTCTTCTAATAGTGCTTCAACATTCTCCATGCCGGGTCCTAAATATAGTACTCACCCACCAACCACCCATCCCTGCTCTAGATATTTCAGACTCAATATGAGTATAGCTGGGTCCTAAATATAGTACTCACCCACCAACCACCCATCCCTGCTCTAGATATTTCAGACTCAATATGAGTATAGCTGGGTCCTAAATATAGTACTCACCCACCATCCACCCATCCCTGCTCTAGATATTTCAGACTCAATATGAGTATAGCTGGGTCCTAAATATAGTACTCACCCACCAACCACCCAGTCCTGCTCTAGATATTTCAGACTCAATATGAGTATAGCTGGGTCCTAAATATAGTACTCACCCACCAACCACCCATCCCTGCTCTAGATATTTCAGACTCAATATGAGTGGAGCTGGGTCCTAAATATAGTACTCACCCACCAACCACCCAGTCCTGCTCTAGATATTTCAGACTCAATATGAGTATAGCTGGGTCCTAAATATAGTACTCACCCACCAACCACCCATCCCTGCTCTAGATATTTCAGACTCAATATGAGTATAGCTGGGTCCTAAATATAGTACTCACCCACCAACCACCCATCCCTGCTCTAGATATTTCAGACTCAATATGAGTATAGACGGGTCCTAAATATAGTACTCACCCACCAACCACCCAGTCCTGCTCTAGATATTTCAGACTCAATATGAGTATAGCTGGGTCCTAAATATAGTACTCACCCACCATCCACCCATCCCTGCTCTAGATATTTCAGACTCAATACGAGTATAGCTGGGTCCTAAATATAGTACTCACCCACCAACCACCCATCCCTGCTCTAGATATTTCAGACTCAATATGAGTATAGCCGGGTCCTAAATATAGTACTCACCCACCATCCACCCAGTCCTGCTCTAGATATTTCAGACTCAATACAAGCTGGGTCCTAAATATAGTACTCACCCACCAACCACCCATCCCTGCTCTAGATATTTCAGACTCAATATGAGTATAGCTGGGTCCTAAATATAGTACTCACCCACCAACCACCCATCCCTGCTCTAGATATTTCAGACTCAATATGAGTATAGCTGGGTCCTAAATATAGTACTCACCCACCAACCACCCATCCCTGCTCTAGATATTTCAGACTCAATATGAGTATAGCCGGGTCCTAAATATAGTACTCACCCACCAACCACCCAGTCCTGCTCTAGATATTTCAGACTCAATATGAGTATAGCCGGGTCCTAAATATAGTACTCACCCACCAACCACCCAGTCCTGCTCTAGATATTTCAGACTCAATATGAGTATAGCTGGGTCCTAAATGTAGTACTCACCCACCAACCACCCATCCCTGCTCTAGATATTTCAGACTCAATATGAGTATAGCTGAGTATATCTGCTCGCTTCACAAATGTTACCAATAGAATAGCCTGCATTCTAACTGCCTTTAACTAAAATGTTAATTTATGATACATGTAATAATGTGTATATTTCAATTCATGGTTATATTACATTATGAAATATATCATATTTAACCTTAATATTTTTTTTTCAAAATTTTCTTTTGTTTATACTATAAACAAGTACACTTTAGATTTTTTATTCAATTTCATAATGTTGACACAAAGTACATGTACATAAAGTGAAAACTGTATTTATTTGTAAACCATGTAAACCAGACTAATTTTTTTCTCAAGAAATGCTGCTCTGTGTTACTTAAACTACCTGTACACACAAACCCAGTATTTAAATTTTGATCACAAATGGGTGATCATACCACTTACCATAAAGTAACCCTTAGGTGAAAGACATTCCATCAAACTTTGTGTCCAGTCATTTTTGATGTGGTTCGTCCCTCCTGTCATTTCCTGGAGACTGAAAAAACAAAAATATTTCTTTATTCGTGTACATGTCTTTAATAGTAAAAGTCTGTCTAGAAAATATTGTTTTGCATAAATGTACAAGTAAGACAAAAATTAACATGAACATCTGAATTTCTATGAACATTAATTACTAATTGTACAAAGAGAAAATGTTTTTATTCCTTTACATTATGGTTCTATTCCATGAGTAATTTTAACACATTTAGTGATACTTTTATTTTTGTTGTTTTCCCTTACTTCAGTATGTTCTACTGTTCCTTTTGACATTGATCATCAGAGGTGAATTCATAACCCATGTTTAACCAGCATGCCGGCTGTGCACCCTCCCATTTGACAGGAAAAGGAGTATGTTCGGAAAGGGCCCAAAACGGCCCTAAATTTCAAATTCCAGACAGCTTCAAAGTAATGCTGCTAACATGGTCATAAGACTCTATACTTTATGAAATGTCATAAATTGTACATGAATTGGTTACTCTAGTAAACAACAGAGACCTTTAAAGTTAGTAAACTTCTTTTAAAATCGCTATTTTTGTCATATTTAGCCATTGTTGGTCGCATATTCTGACCAAAATAATTTTTTGGTTAAAATATTCACTTCTATAAGTAATAAATAAATCAACAAATATCTATGAACCAAAATACTGAGAGCACACCTCCCCTTTGACAGGAAAATTTGGTTTAGGAACTGTATGAAACAAGAGGTTCAGAGAGTTTTTTTTATACCGCAGTCCAGTTTGAAAATTTCTTGATCCATCACAGATACTTTTTTTAGTTATTTTGTTCCAATTGTTATCCTTAATTTATCCTTAACTTTCAGGCTGTTATAGCATCATGGCAATGTAATGCTATCTGGTTCAAATGTGGTTGGGGCCTGGGTGGCCGAGTGGTCTAAGGTGCTGTTAAAAATACCACACTGTTGATCACTATCCAACCCCCTCTCAGCTGGTGTTAAAGTCCTGTTTGCAATTCAGGGGCGGATCCAGAAATTTTCAAAAGGGGGGGTTCCACATACTGGGTTCTGTTGGCCAAAGGGGGGGTTCCAGACCAATTTTGCTGAAAATCTACACAAAAAATTAAAATTTTCGGAGGAAAAGGGGGGGTTCAATCCCCGAAACCCCGCCTCTGGATCCGCCACTGCAATTTACAAAAAGGGACTTCCCTTACTGTATGTGATTAGGTTAGTTAGTAACCTGCCCAGATCTGTGGTTTTCTCCTGGTTATATGGTTTCCTCCACCATTGAAACAGACCGCCCTACATGACCCAGATGCCTCGATAAAGGGCGATAAACACCAACACACCCACACACATGTTGTGCTGTCTGGAATTTAATAGGTAATGTGATGCTATAGTTTTAATTCAGAAGGTTTTACTAAGTAAACTGAAAATAACAGGGCG
This sequence comes from Arcuatula senhousia, assembly GCA_963971305.1. Taxonomy (NCBI): domain Eukaryota; kingdom Metazoa; phylum Mollusca; class Bivalvia; order Mytilida; family Mytilidae; genus Arcuatula; species Arcuatula senhousia. The sequence continues at coordinate 63,984,581 of OZ020308.1, forward strand.
CATAAATGAATTCTGTGGAGAACACTGTCTTCTCTATCAAACAATACCCAATGCCATAAATATCTGGTAGCTGAGCATCATCAAGCTTTAGAAGCTCTGTAAAATCAGTAGGGGCTTTCCTGTCTCCAACATTCCAAGTGACCACATGAAGCCTGTGTAAAAATAATAACATATACAAAATTAATGCTTTAAGGACCTCAGTCAGCATACTAGTAGTCAAGGCCATCCTTAAAAAATTATTTGTTTGCTGTTTACCTACCGGTACTCACATTTTTCAATGTGAGTAGGTAGGTAGGTGAATTATTTTTTTTTTCTGAAAAAAAGCAAAAAAGTGCATTATTTTTAAAGAAAGTATGCTAAAAAAAAATTAAAAAAAATATTCCCAGAGAGGGTGATAAATTTTTTTGAGTCGGTCGGTCGAAAAACAGCAAACCAACAATTTTTTAAGGACGGCCTTTGAATTCACAATGTGTTTAGTGTTTTTAATGCTAATTATAAATGTTACCCCATGACTTTATGCTGTTCAATAAACATTTAATACTGAAATCTTGTTTTTTTCCACTGACATGATTGAATTGCATTGCAATTGGGAAAATATTATATTATAAACTCATATAAAAATCTTTATTGTGATTCGCTCAGACGTGGTCACTTGAGATGTGATATTTCGCTGGGTCAAACGGTAATCGTTGGGTCGCATGGTAAGGTCACCCTCTCGTGAGATTTTGCACGAGAACCCCATGTTTTTTCTTCAACATTGTATGGGCTGAATTTTTTTTAATGGAAAAGGGTAAAAATGTCCAAAACATGTTTCAAAATTTAATATTGAATTTGTTTCATTTAAATATTCAATATAATATAACAGTTATCACACCAGATGATATGTGACCCTTCGAAAAGTAAGGTCACTCTCGCTGCAAGCCCTTGGGAGACCTTTTTTTCTCGGGGAAGGAAACCACCGGGTCACACACCAACTAGGGTGATAATTGTATATTATAAAATATCTTTTGACATTTTTTAACATTGAATTATATAAACTGATATTTTTTAAGCCAGAATTTTCAAAATATATATTTTGGTTTTAGCAGACCTCAAGCTATTAATCAAGTTTCCCTATTAATTATTATGTAATTTGCTAGATATTTTGCTTGACTGTCAACTCAGCAAATTCTGCTGGACAAATGGGCAGGTCTGCAACATTCAAAACATTGTTTAACTTTTAACTAATTATTTCAAATTCATAGCTTTAGGTAATTAATTGTTTTTTTAATTTATCATGTAATTTTTAAACAGCATTAGTTTAACCTTCTTTAACAGAAACAATAGTAAAAAATTAATGAATGTCATCAAAACATATTTGTAAATCACATTTATTCGCTCCCGAAGGGAGCGATAATGGTAGAATTGTCAATATTTTAGTTGTACTATGAGCTGAATTTTCCTTCAACCTCCGGTTTAGCATGCGCTTGTTTTCCCGAACTTTCGGTGTCTTTTTAACGTTTTTATCTTTCAAAATTTTAGACGTCATTAAACGCTCACGTAACCCATAAGAAAAGCTAGCTTGTTTTATTTTCAAACCAAAAAAATTAAATTAATTGAAACTTCGGGAGCGTAACAGGTTTTACCTGCCTCATATACGCTCCTGAAGGGAGTGATAATGGTAGAAATGTCAATATTTTAGTTGTACTATGAGCTGAATTTTCCTTCAACGTCCGGTTTAGCAGGCGCTTGTTTTCCCGAACTTTTGGTGTCTTTTTAACGTTTTTATCTTTCAAAATTTTAGACGTCATTAAACGCTCACGTAACCCATAAGAAAAGCTAGTTTGTTTTTATTTTCGAACCAAAAAAATTAAATTAATTGAAACTTCGGGAGCATAACAGGTTTTACCTGCCTCATATTAGGTAGAAAACAATGTCATATTTCTTCTTTATAGAGTAATTGATGTTTTAAAAAAAGTCAAATGAAAAACTCTCGGATTGATAACTTGTGGCTTTGCATTACCTACTTTAGGTGCCTCCAGGCTATTAGAATTCTACTATAGATTTTGTTCATTTTTTCGCAAATTGATAGACCTAAATGAATAGATAAAAAATATCCAAATTAATAAAAAGAGGGGTCACCGTTCATTTTAGAAAACTATCAACTTTCTAAAAATCTAAAAATATCAAAGTTTCAACATTTTTATATAGGAGTTATATCGCTCCCTTACAATGGTAGAAAAGTAAATTAATTAGTTATACTATGCACTGAAATTTCCTTCAATGTCCGGTTTAATACGCAAGTTTTCCAGAATTTTCAGTGTCTTTTTTCTTTGAACATTCCGTATGTCAAAAAGGGCACAATTGACCCACAAGATAAGCTAGTTTGTTTTTATTTTGGAATTTTAATTGGTTCAATATGTCGCATAATACATTTAAATCTATTTTAGCTTGTGAAATATTCAAGGATAAGTTTTTACTTTGGGAGCGTCACAGGTTAAACCTGCATCATATAAAACCAGTACTACATGTATAAATTTTACCTTTTACCTCCACAAAAGCAAAGACATAAAAAATCTTGACTGTCACTCAAAATACAATTTGGATAAATTTATTCTTCATTTTGTTTCTTACACTTCTTACAAATACAGTAAAATCAGGAAGTTCTAAACAATTTCTGGTAATAACAGTATTTACCTGATGGTTTTCGTTTTCTTATTAGACATTTTATTCAAATTGCCATCGTTTGTATTAAAACAATCTATCTGAGGACTTTTATTTCCAGATGTTTGATTTGATCTTTGAAAAGTTTTTGAGCTTTGGGCACCTGCTGTGTTGTACGTCATGAGATATTGAGTTCCAGGGAGGTAACTCATTAGACTTCCGGCATTTCCGCGGGAAATTAGATTTCAAGATTTTTATTCTACAATTTTGAAATAGTGATTAATCTCAAAGGAAACTAGGATTAGTAGGAACTAATCAACCTCAATTTAGGTAAACATCCCTAGAGAAGGATACTTTCAACTGATGTATCGAAATATAACTCAACTGCTCAGCTCAGACCCCCAGCTCAGCAAGTTAAAAAATACACCACAGGAAAAGTAATCAAGTTGAAGGGGGTAGCAAAAGTATTATTTCCCTTAATATTTTTTTTCGTACTGCACATTGATATTTATCTAATATGAGGCAGGTTAAACCTGTAACGCTCCTGAAGTTAAAATTAATTTTATTCATTTTTTTTGTTCGAAAATAAAAACAAACTAGCTTTTCTTGTGGGTTACGCGTGCATTTAATGACATCTAAAATTTCCAAAGAAAGAAATGTTAAGACGCCAAAAGTTCAGGAAAACAAGTATACTCAACCGGATGTTGAAGGAAAATTCAGCTCAAAATACAACTACAATATTGACATTTCTACCTTTATTGTTCCCGAATATTATATGGTTATAAATAGGGGAATAAAATTTTTCAATCTTTTAGTACCAACCAAGCCTCCTTTTAAACAAAAACATGTGTAGACTATGAAACTTTTGTACATTGTATTTTGTAATTTGTTTCTACAAATAGAACTTTAAAATCACGTGACCATTAAATGACAATGTTATTGTATAACATTTTTTCTGTTAAGGTTTGATTTGATTTAAAAGTCAAATAAGTTTCAAACATGTAGGTTTTTAGTATATATTTGCAAAATATCAATTAAAAGCAATGTTAGTTTACATTACACTACAGCACTACAGAAATGGGAGAACCTTTGGCAAATGAAGTTCCATCCAGAAAAAATGTATAGTACTACGCATTACCAGCAAGCGAAATCCTATTATTCACAACTACCAACTCCATGGACACACATTAGATGCACCAGCACAGGGCAAATATCTTGGAGTAACCATCACACAAGACTTACAGTGGAAGACACACTTCAACGAAACAACTGCAATTAGGCATCTAGAACCCTAGGCATCATAAGACTGAATTTGGGACAATGCAAACCAAGCGTCAAGGCAAATGCCTATTGCACCATCATTAGACCAACACTAGATTATGCATCCAATATTTGGGACCCATACCACAAAACCCAAGAACAAGAACTGGAAAGAGTACAACGCAGAGCTGCTAGATTTGTGTACAACAGCTATACAGACTTAGGACCAGGCCATGTAACAAATCTCATTGAGCAGCTGAAATGGGAACCACTAAAAACAAGACGCACCAAAACCAGGCTGACCATGACATATAAGATTCAGAACAGATTAGTTGATGTAGACCCCAACAAATACTATATCGGAGGAGACAACAGAACAAGAGTTGGAAATAAACTGAGGCAGATAAGAACACTAAAGACCAGTACAGATACTCGTTCTTTCCCAGATCCACCAGGGAATGGAACCTACCGCCAGACTCCACATCCTCAGCACCAACATTGGAGGACTTCAAGGCCCGTATTACCACCTTACCTGGGGCCTTCAACGACCACTCAATTTAGACACACCAACAAGATCCAGTTGTTTTTAACCATGTTTTTAACCATGTAAATAGTTTATTTTGCTTTTGGACCTGTTTGGAAGGCGTCTTGTTGCATTGAGCAAGAGTCAATATACACTCTCAAAGAGTCCGACTCTGTACTGGAAGAAGAAGAAGTTTACTACTTGTATATTGGCTAATAAAGACGTTCCTTGCCTTAACCAACCTGCGATATCAATCCTTGTGACCATCATTGCTAATGGTATCAAGAGAGAGCATGAGAAGAGACAATGTTAATGAAATTTTCACCCCTGTTGAGGATCTATGAACCTTGGTGATACATGTAGTAGCTTCATACATGTATATTAACCACTACACCACCCACATAATTTTATGTTGGTGTAACCATATACATTTTATTGTACACCAGTGGAATAAGTATGCAACTTATGCACAGCTCGCATAACAATTGTTAATTTAGAAAAACCACAATGGCCAACCTCCAGCAGCCTTTAACAAGGCCAGTAGGCACTGCTCACCATTCTGCAATTGACCCATGGTCTAAACAAAATGTATATTATTCAAATCCATTCCTGCAATGTGATTGCAGTTAGTATTATAAAAAATGTTTGTTTTATGTTTGCAACTTTATCCTTTTTAGAATTAATACTAGAAATACTGAATAATGTCACACAGTGAGAAGACAAAGAGAAACCACAGAGCCATGTATAAAGCTACTACACCTCCATGGAAAGAAACTTATAGAAAGGTAAATAAATGTTCCCAAGTAACGATATGTGAAATAAGTGTACGAGACATGTACACAGCTCACATAACAACGAGTAATTTAGAAAAAACACAATGGAAAACTGCCAGCAGCCAATGAGGCCAGTAGGTGCTGCTCACCGTTCTGCAATCAGCCCAAGGTCTAAATAAAATGTATATGATTCAAATCCGGTCCTGAAATAGTCAAAGATAGACCCCCTTCTTAAACAAGGAACAGAAAACATCAAAAAAGACAAGTACAAACAAAATCTTTGTCTGAGATTCCTGGCTTACATGAAGGACAGGCAGATTAGAATGTGGCAGGATTAAGCTAGTTTTTTGGGGTCCAACCTTCCCCCTATCAATATTCCCAGTCAAAGCATAAAAATTAACACACAATAAAAATCAAATTAAGATTCACGTTCAATATCACTAGAGAGAACCTCTAATTTTGCTGTTTCTGTCTTTCCAGACATTCTAATAAAAAAGAAGCAATAAATGAAAAACCAGTAGTCATTGAAATAAGCACCTTAAATATCCCAAAAAGTGAAAGTGAACTTTGGTGCTCAAGAAGTGTACAAATGTATTTTCATTGAAAAAAAACCTTTTTAAAACTAGATAAAATCATGACATTGCTTGTCATTTCTGAGAAAATTTATACAAGCCAACTCTTAAGGGAGTACAAGCCTCAGAAATTGAACATTTTTGGGATTCTCGGCTTTTATCCATTCAAATGCAGTAAAAAAAATCCTACATGTTTTCATAATATTTGTTCATAACTTATTAGAGAAGGTCATAATAAACACCTTTTGAAAATTTTAACAAATTCTAATTATAATTTCTATGTTAAAACAGAAGTAGAATTTTTAATGTATTTCCTATGAAAAATCTAGAGAAGTTTATTCCCGCCATATTTTTAGGTGCTTATATCTTCTAAACGGCTCCATGTTTTTGAAAACTTTTTTCATAAAGTCTAGCTATTTTGTGCTATACTTTCTTAATTATGAATTTTCAATACCTTTTGATTACAAAAGATTTCAGGCTCGTACTCCCTTAATCATGCAAGTAATTACATTCATGTGTCATGTACATTAATCCACATGTATTTATTTTCTATTTATTTACAGAGATGTCTTGACAGATTGAAACAAAGTCGAGAGAAGTTCCAGGAACGATTCCGTGGGATCACTAAAGGCATGGAAAGGGATGCCAATGATAATTTCATACATGAACTGATGAAGGAGGAGCTACAAGCCTTACAGAGGTCATTTCAAGGGTCACCTTCTGTGGACGACAATGATGTAATACCATTTTACATGTATAAGCTTTTGTAGAAACAAAAATTGCTTGGTAAAGAAGCTGGAGCTAGTATATTATCGTAAAACATAAAATCAGCAATAGAATAAAGAACTGTCAATTTATAAAAGGTTAAAGATTGATAAACATGCACCTCCTCAGAATTTCAATCTTTAGTGATTCTTGATGCAATAATGAAAGATTAGATTATTCCTAACAGTAAATGACATGATGGATGTTATTAGATATGGAATAAGTGAACGTGACACAACCCCCGTATATAAATTGTAATTTGAATAAAATTCATCTTGGACATCAAAACATATCCTTGCATTTCTTTTCATTTTCCTACATGTCCTAAGGAAAAAGTTCTTTTTACTGTGTTTTCATTATTATTCATTGGTATCCATTTTCCTGTGTAGTCTTGATCAACGAAATTTGATACCCCGCTTAAAGGAAATTTAACATTGATCTGTATGCTGCAAAATAACCACAAATTTAAGGATCCACGAACTGGTCGTTTTTCATCAAACCACTAAAATTGATACCTACGAAAATAAATAAATCCACAGTAGTTTGTAGTTAGGTGTTCATACTACTTTATTTAAAGTAATTCATCACAAATACTGTACATTGTATTAATCATGAAAATGGAGATTCCTATTTCCCATTTCAGATGGACACAGATTTGCTGGATGTTGACGTAGAAGAAATCCTAACTTTGTTTGATGACATACAGAATGAGTTAATATCTGAAGGTTAATATTATTGCATGAATATTGTCCCAAGTAAAATTTAATATTGTTTGGGTTTACGAAAGTAATATTTATTCTATGAGGGACAATATTCCTCAATACAGGGGCGGAACCAAGGAAAGGCATACACCTAAAACTGACAAAAATTATGTTTTTTTGCACGAAAGCAATATAAAAAACATTAAAATAAATTGAAAATCAACCACCAAAAGTTTTTTAAGGCCCCCCTAAACTAAAATCCTGGATTTGCCCCTGCAATATTCGTCCAACAACCCTTATAATGTGTAGCAGACACCAAAACTGTGCTTAAAAGTGGGTTTTATTGTTGGTTAGGTCACAAATATTGAAATCATACTGCAATTGATAAGATATTGCAAACTGGCATCCAGTTGCTATAAATTTACAACATGGTGCACTGATACTGCATTTCAAAAAGATCAGGAACAGCATCTTGTTGAATTGAACTTTTTTCAATTTGATTCTTAAATGTGTTACTTTTGTGCTTTGTACAAGATTATTAATAGAGAAGGTTGGGTAAAAAAAAAAAAACTAGTTAAAACCACTACATTCTACACATGTTTATGTCTCTGTGCTTAGCCAGGAATCTTTGTCAAATCTTTCCTTTGTCCCTGTCATTTTTATGTTTTTTGTTCAATGTCTAGGAAAGTCTTTCTTCGATAATTTTGGAATTGGTATTGAATCTTCCTTTCAATTTATGTATTGAATTTTTAGTCTTAGGCCAATGCAAGACAGCAACAGTGACCTCTGGTCATGTTTTGAAGACTACTGGCAGTTTTCCATTGTGATTTTTAAAATGCTGCTTCTAAGTATTATTTGTTAAATTTTCAAAACAAATAGCCTTGAATAAGGTTTGTTGAAAGGCCAAAGTGAATCACTGGCATTATCCACAGTGTGTTGAATAGGACTAAATTGTAACCCTAACAGAAACATAAGGGAGTGAGGGTTAGGTTATCTTATACATGTATTGTACCTTAAAATTATCTGGTGTGTTGTAGAGAAAAGAATGGTGGATGAATATGAAAACAGTTTAAAACATGAAGAACAATCCCTTTGTACTGCTGTTGAGAGACTGTGCACAGATGAAGTGATATGTCCCCTATGTCAAAAGTAAGTGTGACATGTGTTGGAAATTCCTGAGCATAAGTGGAAGCATGGGTGATAGAGGGGTCTATGGCGCTTGTTAAATACCATATTATTAATAACCAATTAGGCAACTTGCAGGCAATAGTTCAATTATCTGCCCAAGATCCTGGTTTCATGATTAAAACTTGCCCCTTGTACAGTGTGTGTCAAAAAGGTCTTTAAACCCTAACACTCACTCACTTCAGTAAAAGTAGTTAGGTATGTGGCAATACCTTCTTTATAACCCCAGCAAACTTTAAGAGTATATATGTTCCACTGCGTCTTTTTGTGTGTTAGAAAACACCTTTCTTAAATACAATTTATTGAATTATTTCCTTACCTTAAATTTTAGATTTTTAATCCTCTCTTCAAATTTTACAGAAGTCCTTTACTACAGAACAAGGGAGTTATATTTTGTGGTTGTGGAATGAGGGTTGACACAGAGGTATGTAGAAGCAAAGAGGCATGAACAATCTTCAGGTTCAATAGGATCAATGCAATCTCAATATATGCATCTCCAAACATAAATTTGTTAATATTCCAATTTTGCACAAAGTTAGCTTGTCTTGAAGAATTTATATTTAACAAAATGTAGTTGAATGAAAATATACATGTACGTTGAATAGAAAGTTCATGTTTACTCTTTTTTACTTGATTTGGCGTAAAACTGATAAAATATGCAGTTTTTAGCTCACCTGGCCAAAGGCCATGTGAGCTATTGCCATCACTTGGCGTCCTCCGTCGTTGTGGTCCGTCGTCGTTAACTTTTCTTCAAACTTCTTCTCCTCTGAAAGGGCTGCACAGATTTAAACCAAATTTGGTCTGGTGGTACTTTAGGGTATCCCCCACAGAACTGATGTGGGGATTTTTTATTCGTCGAAAAACATGGCCGCCGTTGCTAAAAATAGACCAGGGGGGTCAGACTACTGTTTTTGGCTTGTAAATCAAAAAGTATAAGAGATAGGTGAAATCTGATGCCACCCTACTGCTTCAAAAGTTCTACAAAAGTCTCCATTTGGTCCAAGTTGTCAGATGATCCCTTATAGGGGTTACAGTCCCTTAAAGGTGAAAAATAGCATTTTTTCATGTTTTTGCCCTATAGTATGAAAACTATTGCAGATAGAGAAAAGCTGTTGCTTGCTTAAATGTTCAGCTCATTTAGCTCTACAAAAGTCTCCATAGGGTCGAAAATGTCAGATGACCCCTTATAGGGGTTAGGGCCCCTGAAATAATGTTTTTCATGTTTTTGGCCTATAGAAAGAAAACTATAGCAGATAGAGAAAAGCTGTTGCTTGCTTAAATGTTCAGTTCATTTAGCTCTACAAAAGTCTTAATAGGATGGAAGTTGTCAGATGACCCTTAATAGGGGTTAGGGGCCCTAAAATAACCTTTTTCTTGTTTTTGGCCTATAGAATGAAAACAATAGCAGATAGAGAAAAGCTGTTGCTTGCCTAAATGTTCAGTTTATTTAGCTCTACAAAAGTCTCAATAGGATCGAAGTTGTCAGATGACCCTTAATAGGGGTTACGGCCCCTAAAATAACCTTTTTCATTTTTTTGGCCTTTAGAATGAAAACTATTGCAGATAGAGAAAAGCTGTTGCTTGCTTAAATGTTCAGCGCATAAAGCTCTACAAAAGTTTCCTAGGGTCGAAGATGTCAGATGACCCCTTATAGGGGTTACTGCCCCTAAAATAACGGTTTTTCGTGTTTTTGGCCTATAGAATGAAAACTATAGTAGATAAAGAAAAACTGTCGATTGCTTAAATGTTCAGCTCATTTAGTTCTACAAAATATAGGGTTGACATCAAGACCAGGTGAGGGATTTAGGCTCCTGGGAGCCTCTTGTTATTCAGTGATACAGCAAGTTATTAGTGATATGGAGATATGCATGAAGAAATTCCACCACTCTCTAAAACCATTTAGGGGAGATAATTTGACTTATGTATTTTCCAATATCACTAAGGTATCCTTTGTGATTAGGCCTAGGTTGTTCAAAATTTAATCCTTTGGCTTTCAAAAGATTTAGTCCTTTTGACTTCAAAAAATAGTGTTTTGGGCCATAATTAAAAATATGTTTGTTTGCCATAGCCCGACCGACCCGATTTTAACCCCCCGACTGAAAAGTTTTTATTGACAAAATTCTCCTCATTTTTTTTTTTTTATTGGTATCCGAATTTTTTTCCGTGTCCGATTTTCTTTTACTTTAATCATTTTGGATCTCTGAAATGCTTTACGTAATTGCGTAATTTAAAGCGCTCGCAAGATTAGTCTAGTGGAATCTGGTTCATTTTGCTGATTTATGAAAAAGTATCAGTCGACACCATCTCCGATTGTCAAAAAACAAAATCGCTTCATGAATTATATAATGTCTGACTTTACACCCGCCCTTTGCCTAAGTATTTAAATAAAACAGGACAAATAATTTTGCATCAGTGTTCGTTTGTACCAACATGACACGTCTGACACTCAGGAGATTAATTAAAACAACACCCGAAAATGAAAACACAAAATATTACGATGAAGTCCTTGTTGAACTCTGAGGTTGAACTGTCAAATATTGTCAGAAAAATTTGTGCCAGATACTTTAGAACCAGTGAAAATTACTTGACATTGAAGAAATTGATATATGTTAAATTCATTGATGACCGACAATGCAGATTGTAATCATCCTAAAAGAAATACATAAAGCAGGGAAATTTCTTAATAGTATTAAATGATCTGACACTTCAACATTATTCAGTAATAAAATAAAACTTTATTCAGTAAAAGCTAACCAGTCAGAGGTTATGTTATGTTGTACTGTTTTGTATGTGCTGAATTAACATAAAAGTTTTCCTATTCAAATTTCTTTAACTTCAATTGCTGTTCCTGACCATGGTTACTTAACAGCTTAAGTTAGTAAAATCAGCATTTACAAGTAACAGTTAACAACATATCAATTGTACTTTCCCTAGCCCTGCTAGCATTTGACTGTTCAACAACAGATGGAATTACATGTACATCTTGTCATAGTGATGCTGATCTTGAGCATGTTGAGACTTGTTGTAAAGAAGAAAACCAATCAACTATCTTTTCTGTCATTCTGATTTATGCTATTTAATTGCTATTGTTTAACATTAATGGATTGTATTCAACATGTCTTGAGTTTTAATTAATTGCATTGTGTTTAATTAATACATTCAAGGGGGTGGAAGGACATTTACTGTTTCAAATTACATTCAATTCAGTTTGTTTTGTTATAATGAAAATGAAAAGCCTGTTTTTAATCTGAAATGTGTTACCTTTTATTAAAAGGTGCTTCATAAAATAGCCAAAAAAAATGGGCATGATGGAGTTGAACAAAACTATCAATTTGGTATTTTCAGGGTCAAAAACATACATGTACATGATAAAGGATGACAATGATGATGATAAACCTAAACATGAGTATTGTAACTTTTAGGTCCTGACTGGAAAGGCATTTCAAGAGAAATTATCAATGAAATGGCTGTAAATCTGAATACTTTATTTCTTATAAACATATAGCAGTGCACAGAGAGAAGAAAACAATACATGATATATATGATTTTATTCATGCATGCATCAAATTCTCTGACAAATTAATTGCATTAATGTAATGTAATAATAGATTTGATTGAGTATAAGCATATAAAGAACATTCAAGTTCAACAATGTTCAATGATACTACGATATACATTAGCATGAAATGGAACCATGCTGCACAGATAACTTTTTTGTAGACAAATCAGGTCGGCAAAGGGGCAAATTATTTCTGACATGTAAAAGTGGATTCACATACATGCCTGCCAGAAAAATAAAATGTGTACACATATAGACCCCAAATATAATGCATTTTCACCCCAAATATAATGCATTTTCACCCCAAATATAATGCATATTCATTTATTTTCTAAAACTGTAATAAAGATTCAAGGTCTTTAAAAAAAAAAATTACCTACCGACCGACCCGAATTTTTTTATGCCACTCGGGCTATGGCAAACCAACAATTTTTTAAATGTGGCCTTGGCTTACGTAGAAAAGTTTCAACCAACATTTTACTAACAAATCTCTACTATATATTTTTATATAGCAAGACTGTATCACCTTATCCAACGTGAAATCCTCATTAGAATATGGATCTACACAACACAGTTCTACATGTGAAGGACAGCCTGTCTTCTCCGCTGTACAGGAGTATGGCAACAGTAACTTACTAATGTCTTGTAAGGTTAGTATTTAAGTCATGTATCACTTTATCCAATGTGAAATCCTCATTAGAGTATGGATCTACACAACACAGTTCTACGTGTGTAGGACAGCCTGTTTTCTCTGCTGTACAGGAGTATGGCAACAGTAACTTACTCATGTCTTGTAAGGTTAGTATATAAGTCAAGTATCACTTTAGCCAATGTGAAATCCTCATTAGAGTATGGATCTACACAACACAGTTCTACATGTGAAGGACAGCCTGTCTTCTCAGCTGTACAGGAGTATGGCAACAGTAACCTACTAATGTCTTGTAAGGTTAGTATTTAAGTCATGTATCACTCTATCCAACGTGAAATCCTCATTAGAGTATGGATCTACACAACACAGTTCTACATGTGAAGGACAGCCTGTCTTCTCAGCTGTACAGGAGTATGGCAACAGTAACTTACTAATGTCTTGTAAGGTTAGTATTTAAGTCATGTATCACTCTATCCAACGTGAAATCCTCATTAGAGTATGGATCTACACAACACAGTTCTACATGTGAAGGACAGCCTGTCTTCTCTGCTGTAGAGGAGTATGGCAACAGTAACTTACTAATGTCTTGTAAGGTGAGTATTTAAGTCAAGTATTAACTTAGCCAATGTGAAATCCTCATTAGAATATGGTCTCTACACAACACAGTTCTACATGTGAAGGACAGCCTGTCTTCTCCGCTGTACAGGAGTATGGCAACAGTAACTTACTAATGTCTTGTAAGGTTAGTATTTAAGTCATGTATCACTTTATCCAACGTGAAATCCTCATTAGAGTATGGATCTACACAACACAGTTCTACGTGTGAAGGACAGCCTGTCTTCTCCGCTGTACAGGAGTATGGCAACAGTAACTTACTAATGTCCTGTAAGGTTAGTATTTAAGTCATGTATCACTTTATCCAACGTGAAATCCTCATTAGAGTATGGATCTACACAACACAGTTCTACGTGTGAAGGACAGCCTGTGTTCTCTGCTGTACAGGAGTATGGCAACAGTAACTTACTAATGTCCTGTAAGGTTAGTATTTAAGTCATGTATCACTCTATCCAACGTGAAATCCTCATTAGAGTATGGATCTACACAACACAGTTCTACGTGTGAAGGACAGCCTGTCTTCTCCGCTGTACAGGAGTATGGCAACAGTAACTTACTAATGTCCTGTAAGGTTAGTATTTAAGTCATGTATCACTTTATCCAACGTGAAATCCTCATTAGAGTATGGATCTACACAACACAGTTCTACGTGTGAAGGACAGTCTGTCTTCTCCGCTGTACAGGAGTATGGCAACAGTAACTTACTAATGTCTTGTAAGGTTAGTATTTAAGTCATGTATCACTTTATCCAACGTGAAATCCTCATTAGAGTATGGATCTACACAACACAGTTCTACGTGTGAAGGACAGCCTGTCTTCTCCGCTGTACAGGAGTATGGCAACAGTAACTTACTAATGTCCTGTAAGGTTAGTATTTAAGTCATGTATCACTTTATCCAACGTGAAATCCTCATTAGAGTATGGATCTACACAACACAGTTCTACATGTGAAGGACAGCCTGTCTTCTCAGCTGTACAGGAGTATGGCAACAGTAACTTACTAATGTCCTGTAAGGTTAGTCATCAGGTCATCAGAAGAAGTCTATTTACAACCAAACTTAAGACACTTCATGTACATTACAATGTATATATTGATACAAGAAAGATCAATTCAATTATTTGACTTGTGTCACTGTCATCACATTTTTTACTAAGAATAAAAAGCTTCGCCGAGCGCAGCATGTTACGACCACAACATGTTGAACCCTGTATGTTTTAGGCCCAATATGGATAGTCTATTGCTCTGGACACATGTAGCCCATGGTGGACTGACTAAGGTTTTTGACAGATGCTTCTCTGATGGACTTTCGACCCAGGGGGTAAAAATATAAATTTTCAATTTTGCATTCTACTCTTGAAACGAATAATGTTTGGGAAAAAAATTAAAAATCGAACCAGAAATTTTTCTAAATTATGATTACAGGGGCTAAGTAATGAGCGAAAAAAGGTGGGGGTTGCAAAAATTTATTCTTAAATTTAGAATCGCTACTTGGCAAGGATGAAAATTTTATTCAAACCAGAAATAAAAAAGTTACCATTTTGGCCCCTTTTGGTCCCTAATAACATAACAGTAAAAAAAGGGGACACAAAAATATATCTTCATGACAAGAATAAACTTGCTAAAAAATGTCAAAATCAGACAAGAATTAAAAAAGTTTCGATTTCGGCCCCTTTTGGTCCCGTATTAGGTAACAGGTGAAAAAGGGGTGGGGTCACAAAAATAAATTCACAAATTTGGATTCACTACTTGACAAAAATAAACTTGCAAAAAAAATTTTCAAAAACAAACCAGAAATTAAAAAAGTTTTGATTACGGTCCCTTTTGGTCCCTAATTACAAAACAAGCAAAAAAAGGGATGGTCGCAAAAATTAATTTTCAAATTTGGATTTGCTACCTGACAAGAATAAACTTGCAAAAAAAAAATTAAAATCGGACCACTAATAAAAAAGTTTTGATTTTGGACCCATTTGGCCCCTAATTACGTAATAGGGGGAAAAAGGGGGTCGCAAAAATTAATTCTTAATTTTGTATCCGCTTTTTGACAAGAACAAACATGCAAAAAAAATTTTCAAAATCGGACCACAAATAAACAAGAGGCTCCCAGGAGCCTGAATCGCTCACCTGGCATATGTGCCTGAAGTAAAGGCTATTAGGCAAAATCTATTTGACATTGAGAGGGTTATAAGTTTAATAAGGGGACCATCTGACAATATGGTGGATCTTAAGGTGCAGATCACTTTTATCTCAATTAAAATTCAAAAATCTGTCACCCTTTTTGAGTTATTAGCAAAAAAATGCAGTTTAACCCAATGTTCTATTTTTAGCCACAGCGGCCATGTTTTACAACCAATCAAAAATCCCCACATCAGTTCTATACACCTAATGCTAATATACAACAATACCAAGTTTGGTTCCAATTTGACTTTTAGTGTCAGAGGAGTTAACATTTTCAATGTAATGAGGAAATGCTTTTTAAAAGCTCAATTTTGACGTTCTAAGGGCAATAACTCCTCAAAGGAAAGGTCCTACAAGGTTGACCCTATTACATATTTAGTAGATCTTGATGTGCTTAACAATATGCAATTTAAATTTCTCAAATATCTTGTATAGTTTTCAAGATATTGAGCTTAACAGGTGCAAAATTTGCCAAAAATCCTCAAAAAGGGCAATAACTCCTACATGGGTCGTTGGATTTTCTTCAAAATTTCAGAGCTGGTAGATCTTCAGGTGCTGATCACTTTTGTTCCCAATCAAAATTTTAAAATCTGTCACCGTTTTTGAGTTATTTGCAAAAAACTACCATTTACCCCTATGTTCTATTTTTACCCACAGCCGCCATGTTTTACGACCAATCAAAAATCCCCACATCAGTTCTATACACCTAATGCTAATAAACAACTATACCAAGTTTGGTTCCAATTGGACTTGAAGTGTCAGAGGAGTTAACGTTTTCAATTTAATGAGGAAATGCTGTTAAAATGCTCAATTTTGACGTTCTAAGGGCAATAACTCCTTAAAGGAAAGGTTCTACAACGTTGACCCTATTACATATTTATACCCCCGCTTCGAAGAAGAGGGGGGTATACTGTTTTACCCTTGTCCGTCCGTCCGTTCGTCCGTCCGTCCGTTCGTCCGTCCGTCCGTCCGTAACAAAACTTCCGTCGCAGTTTTCTAAGTAACTGCATGAGATAGAGATCTGATATTTTGTATACAACTTTATCCTATAGTGCCATATGGTGTATACCGATTTAATGCTCCTAGGTAGTCTACTTCCTGTTTACCGAATACTTAGGTTTTTACACATAATGGACATCAATGCAAAATTTTCGTCAAAGTTTCCCAAGCAACTACATGAGATAAAGGTCTGATATTTTTTTTACAGCTTTATCCTATAGTGCCATATGGTGTATACCGATTTTATGCTCCTAGGTAGTCTACTTCCTGTTTACCGAATACTTAGGTTTTTACACATAATGGACATCAATGCAAAATTTTCGTCAAAGTTTCCCAAGCAACTACATGAGATAAAGGTCTGATATTTTTTTTACAGCTTTATCCTATAGTGCCATATGGTGCAAACCGATTTTATGCTCCTAGGTAGTCTACTTCCTGTTTACCGAATACTTAGGTTTTTACACCTAATGGACATCAATGCAAAATTTTCGTCACAGTTTCCCAAGCAACTACATGAGATAAAGGTCTGATATTTTGTATACAGCTTTATCCTATAGTGCCATATAGTGTATAGCGATTTTATGTTCATAGGCCAACCACTTCCTGTTAACCAAGTATTTAGACTTGTATGCATGGCTTAGTTTGGGGAGCGGGGGTATCACTAGTGAGCATTAGCTCACAGATTTACTTGTTTGTAGATCTTGATGTGCTCAACAATATGCAATTTAAATTTCTCAAATATTTTGTATAGTTTTTAATATATTGAGCTAAAAAGGTGCAAAATTTGCAAAAAATCCACAAAAAGGACCCTTTGGGTCAGGTGAGCTAAAAAGTTTTTATTTTGGCCCCTTTTGTCCCCTTATTACACAACGGGGAAAAAGGGGGCACAAAAATTCATCAGGTTTATCTTTTATTGTAAGAAACATTCTTGACAAATTTCACAGCAATAGGCCAACTAGGACCAAAGTTATATGGTGGAAACAAGTAAAATATTTAAATTTTTTGCCCCTTTTTGGCCCCTAATTTCGAAACAAAAAAAGGGGGGACCCCCAAAATCAATCCCATTCATCCTTGGATGGTAAGGAACATCACTGTCAAATTTCATAGAAATTGGATAACTAGAACTTAAGTTATTGTGGAAACAAACAAAAAAGTAGTATTTTTGGCCCCTAATTTCTAAACGAAAAATTGGGGGCCCCCAAAATCAATCCCATTCATTCTTTTATGGTAAGGAACATCATTGTCAAGCTTCATAGCAATCGGATAACTGTACCTAAAGTTATTGTGGAAACACTAAAAAGTTAACAGACAACGACGACTTTGCGGTCGTATAAAAAATAATAATTAAGTAATAGTGTGGTCTGGGAGTACAGTTGGAAAAAGAATGGTATTTTGAAACACTTTAACAGTGAAACGAGAATTAACTAGGAAAAACTGTTTTAGCGCACTAAAACTGATGTCTCCCCTTCCTTAAATAACACAAGTTCAACCTTGAGGTCAAAAGGTCAAAGTCACAATGTCAGACATACATTGTACAACAAATTGTTTAATAATTACACATCTACATTCTAAAGCCCGATGTCAAAGGATAAAAAAGTTATGTCCTGGAAAGCTTTGCATGCCAAATTAGCATTTATTTGACATTGTAGTCACAGGTCAAGGTCATTAACGTTAGTGACACATTGCTCCCATGATGACACATTATCATGTCAAAAATCAAAGCTTTTTGTTTAAAGGATTAAAATATATATGGCCAAGACATGTTTAACCTGTAAAAATAGCATCAATTTTATCTTGAAGTCAAAGGTCAAGGTCATAAGATCATTCTGGTAGGCGACCCATCATCTCATGGTGATACATGCACATGTCAAATATTATAGACCTATGTCAAAGAACAAAAAAGTTATGACACAGACGCACTTTCCATGTAAAATTAGCATTGATTCAACCTTTAGGTCAAGGTCATATGAAGGTCAATCAGGTTCACACCACATCATCCTATGGTGATACATCCACATGCCAAATATAAAAGCCCTATGTCAAAGAACAAAAAAGTTATGGCTCGGAAGACTTTGGATGTAACATGAGCATTAATTTGATCTTGAGGTCAAGGTCATATGAAGTTCATTCTGGTACACAACACATTTTCTCATGGTGATACATCCACATGCCAAATATCAAAACCCTTTGTCAAAGAACCAAAAAAGTTATGGCCCTGAACACTTTGGATGTAAAATAAGCATTAATTTGACCTTGAGGTAAAATGTCAAGGTCATATGAAGGTCATTCTGGAATGCAACACATTGTCTCATGGTGATACATTCACATGTCAAATATTATAGCCCTAAGTCAAAGAACAAAAAAATTATGGCAAAGACACACTTTCCATGTAAAATTAGCATTAATTTAACCTTTAGGTCAAAGGTCAAGGTCTTACGAAGGTCATGATGGTACACGACACATAGTCTTATGGTGATACATCCACATGCCAAATATCAGAGCCCTATGTCAAAGAACAAAAAAGTTATGGCCCAAAACACTTTGGATGTAAATTAGCATTAATTTGATCTTGAGGTCAAAGGTCAGGGTCATATGAAGTTCATTCTGGTACGCAACACATTGTCTCATGGTGATACATCCACATGCCAAATATCAAAGTCCTTTGTCAAAGAACAAAAAAGTTATGACCCGGAACACTTTGGATGTAAAATTAGCTTTAATTTGACCTTAAGGTCAAAAGTCAAGGTCATATGAAGGTCATTCTGGTACGCGACACATCGTCTTATGGTGATACATCCTCATGCCAAATATCAAAACCCTATCTCAAAGGATGAAAAAGTTATGGCCCGGACACGCTTTGTATGAGAAGAAGAAGAAGAAGAACTGACACAAAAACAATATGTCTCCCCCTTCTGGGAAGGAGAGACATAATAAAAACTAAACACAAAAATTAGAATGCACACAAGAAATATATCTTACAAATATTTATATGGTGCCTTTAAAATTTACAAATGGTGTTACCTTGTATTTACAACTATAGAAGAGTTACAAAGCTATGTTCATTTTGAAAGCAAATTGAATGGGTATATAGTTGTGGCTATAAAAAATACCCTCTGGAGTGATTTTCTTTGTACCATCATCTTCATGATTTTTTGCTGGGACAGTGCCTGTCTTCCACAGGTGAATACTTTGGTCAAAATTCTTGAAGACTTTCTTCAAGAAATAATAATTCTAAAATAATTTTATTTATTTTTTATTTTTCAGACTTGTGATTGGATGTATATAGTCATATGACCATGCCATGTGATATGTATGGATTCATTGATTGGTGGATTCTATTGAATCATGTGATGTAACTTGACCAGTTTATTGGTTGATTGGAACATGACTGTTATTGAACTTTTTATGAGGCAGCAAACAACAACATTTACACAAAATACTGTTCATGGATAAACTAGAATTTGAAATGAAATGCATAATGAAATGTGCTGGTTCACTTATTGATTAAAGTTATATAAAGCATTTAATCATTCATTATTTAGATACAAAGTTTATTTGAAGAAGTTAAGATACATGTACACCAAAGGGACATTCACACATGTCATCAAGAAGATGTGTCTCCCAAATATACATAAGTCCAACTTATGGTTTCTGAGGTATCCCAGTGGTTAACTATTTGGACCCTTGGAATAAATGGACAAAATGAGGAGACTATTGGGGATCAAGTTACTCATGTCCGACTTTATGTGCATCTGTACAAAATCTGTACATCGGGCCTTTTTGAAAAAGAACATGCGAGAATGATTTTAAATTCAACAGCATGGATTGTATGACAATCTATGTAAATTTTCAGACCTGCCAAAAGTCCCACATGGGATTCTGTGTTCCATGACACATTCTCAAAAAGTTTTTAGTTGTGTGTATTCTTAACAATGAAAACTGTGAGCCAGCTCACAAAAGGATACCCCCTGCTTCATATTTGACTCTATTTTGCCTAAAAAACTTAAATCAAAATATGGAGACTTTATGTGCATCTGTACAAAGTTTTCATCATGCCTTTTTGAAATAGAACATGGGAGAATGATTTTAAATTTGACAGCATGGATTGTATATGACAATCTATGTAAATTTTCAAACCATTTATCTCCCATTATTGATATTCGATAACAATGAAATTTGTTCATGCGTATATCCATATGATGTATTTCCTTTATGTAAAGTTAATCAAAATCCACATAGTGGTTTAGGAGGAGTTGCGCTTACAAGGTCTATCACTGAACACTGTATATAAAATCTACGTCAAACAAGTAATTCTATGAGCAGCTCACAAAAGGATACCCCCCCGCTTCATATTGGACTCTGTACTGTAAAAAAATTCTCAAGTCCAGTTATCTCCCCTTGATGATAACCAACAGCAATACAAATTCTTCATGCACATCTACAGATAATGTACTTTCTTCATGTAAAGTTTCATCAAAATACAGCAATCGGTTTAGGAGGAGTGTGCTTATGGGGTCTCCCAATGTATAATGTATTTAAAAAGTCTAAGTCCAATTATCTCCCCTGAATGATGTCTGATTGCGATGCAAATTCTTCATGCACATCTACATATGATGTACTTCCTTCCCGTTAAGTTTCATCAAAATCCATGAAGCGGTGTAGGAGAAGTTGAGCTTACGAGGTCTCCCATTTAATAATGTATTTAAAAAGTCTTAAATCCAATTATCTCTCCTGAATGATGTCGGAGTGCGATGAAAATTTTTCAACATATGATGTACTTCCTTCATATTAAGTTTAAGCAAAATCCTTCAAGCGGATAAGGAGGAGAAGCGCTTACGAGTTATGTGGACAGACGGATGGACAGACGGACAGACAGACATGGTGTTTCCTATATACCCCCAAACTTTGTTTGTGGGGGGAATACTAATCTCCCCTGAATGATATTCTACAGCAATGACATTTCTTAATGAACATCTCCATATCATGTTCTTGCTTCAGATAAAGTTTCATCAAAATCCATCAAGCAGTTTAGGAGTTTATGATATAACTGGACAGACGGACAGACAGGGTGTTTCCTATTTACCCCCCAAAACTTTGTTTGCGGGGGGTAAAATTAAGAAAGAAGAAATACCAATGGATCATTCAATACTTCTCAGGTCAGCTAAAAAGGTGCTTCATGGCTCACTTAATTCACTGACCAAATATTAAACCTCTTGCTTCTCTCTCTTAAGACAACTAATTGGCAAATCTGTCATTTAAATTCAATTGAAAAAGGAACCACTATTCTGAAATTGAGTATAACTTAGATCACTTGGAAGAATAGGCAGTTTCTGCTTGTAACTTACTGATAACTCATTTTGAATAACTTAGTCAAAGGGAGACAATACAAAAAACTCTAGAAAAATAGGTCGAAGACAAAAATGACAGACTTTGTTAAACAAGAAGTAGATATTACATTTGATCTAAAACCACAATCCCACAATATATATAGAATGTGACAAATAGAACTTTGCTAAAGTAATCTATTACAGTTAATACACAAATATTTTTCATGCTCATTCTTTCCCATTTTATTAGCTCACCTGGACCGAAGGTCCATGTGAGCTATTGCCATCACTTGGCGTCCGTCGTCGTCGTCCGTCGTCGTTAACTTTTCTTTGAAAATCTTCTCCTCTGAAACGACTGAAGGGATTGCTTTGAAACTTTGCACACTTCATCTATGGGATGTCCTCTACCAAGATTGCACAAATGGTGACCGCCGTCCAAACAACATGGCCGCCGTTACTAAAAATAGACTAGGGGGGTCAGACTACTGTTATTGGCTTGTAAATCAAAAAGTATAAGAGATAGATGAAATCTGATGCCACGCTACTTCTTCAGCATCAAAAGCTCTACAAAAGTCTCCATTGAGTCGAAGGTGTCAGATGACCCCTTATAGGAGTTACGGCCCCTTAAAGGTGAAAAATAGCATTTTTTCATGTTTTTGGCCTATAGAATGAAAACTATTACAGATAGAGATAAGCTGTTGCTTGCTTAAATGTTCAGCTCATTAAGCTCTACAAAAGTCTCCATAGGATCGAAGTTGTCAGATGACCCCTTATAGGGGTAACGGCCCCTAAAATGACGTTTTTTCATGTTTTTGGCTCAGTGAATGAAAACTATAGCAGATAGAGAAAAGCTGTTGCTTGCTTAAATGTTTAGTTCATTTAGCTCTACAAAAGTTTTCATTGGGTCAAAGTTGTCAGATGACCCCTTATAGGGGTTACGGCCCCTAAAATAACGTTTTTTCATGTTTTTGGCCTATAGAATGAAACTATAGTAGATAGAGAAAACCTGTTGCTTGCTTAAATGTTCAGCTCATTTAGCTCTAGAAAAGTGTTTATATGTTTAAGGTTGACTCAAGACCAGGTGAGCGATTCAGGCTCCTGGGAGCCTCTTGTTAAACCCAGAATTCCTGCAAAAAATCTGTGTTACTTGTCTAGGAACAAACGTTTGTACAATGTCTTGAGTGAAGACAACCTAAGTACAAAATAGACTTTACTAACATTTATTGTCCCCTGCTGCAATGCCAAACTCCTTCACAGTAGGTACTTATCCTTGCTGACTGAAAGTAGTATAAATGGATAATCCCCATTGCTGGATACTTTCATGAATCGACAAGATTCTAGTCAAAATATTTAATTTCAATGAATTGTTAAAAAAAATTGTATCATTAGGGCCCCGCATTGGAGATGTGCACGCCCTATAGTTTTCACTTTGTCCGTCTGTCCCTCTGTCCGTCCGTCAACAATTCTTGTGAACACTAAAACTCAAAAACTATTAATATCACAGTTCCGAAATTTTGTACAGCTGCTAAGTAGCATGTCATGATTTGCATATTGAAATTTCGTGCAAATCTGGTTAATATTTTTGTAAAAAACTTCATTTTTTATTGAAAATCACAGATATTGAGAATTGGACTTTGTGAACACAGAAACTCAAAAACTGTTATTAATACAGTTCTGAAACTTTGTACAGCTGCTAAGTAGCATGTCATGATTTGCATATTAAAATTTCGTGAAAATCTGTTTAATATTTTGGGGAAAACCTTCATTTAACATCGAAAATAACAGATTTTGAGAATTTGACTTTGTGAACACTAAAACTAAAAAACTGTTAACAATACAGTTCTGAAACTTTGTACAGCTGCTAAGTAGCATGTCATGATTTGCATATTAAAATTTCTGCAAATCTGTTCAATATTTTTGGAAAAAAAACTTCATTTTATATCGAAAATTGAGAATTGGACTTTGTGAACACTAAAACTCTATTAACAATACAGCTCTGAAGTTTCATACACATTCCATGGAACATGCCTTAGTGGTTATAATCAAAGTTCATATGATTTTGAAAACACATAGATTTTTTGCCGCGGGGCCCTTTCTGACTTTGTCAGTATTCTAGTTGTTTAATAAATTACCAACTTTATGGCCCATAATTTTTTACTATTTTACAAGGCAAAATTAATAAGATTTGTTGTAAAACCGGTTCCAGCAAACATTCACTATTTTAAAGTGAATGAAACTAAGTTTATTTAGGCTATACAATATGCAACATGGTTGTGTAATGCAATGTGGTAGAGTGAGTACTTGTCATGGTTTGTAGTTTAGAAAACTGGGGTCACAATAGGTCACTGTAGAGTCACAAGAGGTCATCAACAAGAGGCTTCCAGGGGCCTGAATCGCTCACCTGGTCTTGATGCCAACCCTATGAAGAACTTTGTAGAGCTAAATAAACTTAACATTTAAGCAAGCAACAGCTTTTCTCTTTCAGCAATAGTTTTCATTTTATAGGCCCAGGGTGTCAAGCCACTTTTGGTCTCAAAAATATAGGATTATAGGAATATTCTTAAAATTTTATAGGGAAAATATAGGGATTTTTACAGAAGATTTATAGGGTTATTATTTAAGAATTTGGTTGAATTTTTTTGTTGAAAATCCACCAAGTCTTACATTTTAGTGTAGATAACATAAATTAAACTCAAGATTTAAGATACATGTATACATACATGTATATGAACAGTTTCAGAACCCTGTGAAGGTACCAAATGTCAAATAGGTCAGGAGAAAGCCCAGCTTGTTCTAAGTGGCAATCAAGGGTTTTGAGATTTTGATGGTGGGTTACATTCATGCTCAGCCCACAGAGCAATAAAGATGTGTACCCTAGATAGCTGAATATATTTGGTGATCCGCCATGAGTGATCTTTGATATGGTATAATACAGAAAGCCTGATAGCAGACCATAGTTAGCCATGGTGTGTGGAGACCACCATGGAAAAATAGTTAGGCCCTATTTAGTATTTACTGTTCCCTTACTTCCCCTCCTATCCAAAAATTTCTAATGATCACTTCATGTTCATTTTATCATTCTTTTCATGTTCATCACCCCATCTACATGTACCTTTATATCAGTTTCTAATAAGCAATCTTAAAACTATTTTTTTAATATCAGTGTAACTTATCCATCTATGTTTGGATTATATGAACTGTCAATAAACATATGACTAACTATTTTACCACACAATTGGGTAATAAAATTGAGATATAAAGTATTAGTCTAGGGCTAATTGTAGCAAATTTAAGAAAATTCTATTAATAACCCAATAATAAAATTTAATGTTAACCATAAGATATTTGTTAGAAATTACTTTGAAAAATGCATGATTTTAGTACTTTTTATATAGGAGCAATATTGAAAATTCAAATTTCTTTTACCTTAAAATTTGTGAAAGTCTTAGTTTTGTATAGATTTTTAAATAATTAAACTAAATGAAAAAAGGTCACCATCAAAATTTTTGAAAAAATTGAAAAATGTGTTTTTCCCCTATTATTTGTATACAAATTATCGACCCCTTAAAATTATGGGAAAATATTGAAATTTGCAAAGAAGGTGCATTTTATCCAAATTTGTATTGTAATTATCAATTTTGATGTTAACCTTGCCCAATAGAAATCAATTAGAATACCAAGCATTATAAATTTTAAAGTTATGATAGATGTGCAAAAAGATGCTCAGTGATAGACACCCTATCTACCTTAAGAGTTGGCTAAATGCACAATCTAGAACATGATTCATATAATTAAGTTATGTTGTATTTTCCTAGTCGTAAGTCCATTCATTTTCAAAGAAAGTTATACATACTTACATGTAACTTAGTAACATTCATAAAATTAATTCTGTTATGGTATTTTATAACAATAAATGCTCAACGCTTTGAGATAAATACTTCAGTGTCATCTTAAAGCAGCTTTTTTGTTATATTGCACTTTCAAAATAAAAAGATGACATTATTATATATTGCTGTCCTAGCTACACTCAATAGATGATACAGCTTTTGTGATTTCAATGCAA
This sequence comes from Arcuatula senhousia, assembly GCA_963971305.1. NCBI lineage: Eukaryota > Metazoa > Mollusca > Bivalvia > Mytilida > Mytilidae > Arcuatula > Arcuatula senhousia. The sequence continues at coordinate 64,010,391 of OZ020308.1, forward strand.
ATAGAACTCTTTTTATTGGTTAAGACAGTCAAATGAATATTTTTTTTTTGCATTTATTTTTAAAGGACGGTCATATTTTTGGAATATATAGGGTTTTATAGGGATTTTAAAGAAATATAGGGAAAATATAGGAATGGTCAAATTTATAGGAAAATATAGGAAAAAATAGGGACTTGACACCCTGTAGGCCAAAAACATGCAAAATGTTATTTTAAGGGCCGTTACCCCTTAAAGGGATCATATCCAACTTCAAGCCTATGAAGACTTTTGTAGAGCTAAATGACCTGAACATTTAAGCAAGCAACAGCTTTTCTCTATCTGCAATAGTTTTCATTCTATAGGCCAAAAACACTATCTTTCGCCTTGAAGGGGCTGTAACCCCTATAAGGGGTCATCTGACAAATTCCATTCTTTTGAGACTTTTGTAGAGCTAAATGAGCTGAACATTAAAGCAAGCAACAGCTTTTCTCTATCTGCAATAATTTTCATTTTATAATCCAAAAACATGAAAAACATTATTTTAGGGGCCATAGCCCCTATAAGGAGTCATCTGATAACTTCGACCCTAATGAGACTTTTGTAGAGCTTAATGAGCTGAACATGTAAGCAAGCAACAGCTTTTCTCTATCTGCAATAGTTTTCATACTGGAGGGCAAAAACATGAAAAAATGCTATTTTTCACCTTTAAGGGGTTGTAACCCCTATATGGGGTCATCTGACAACTTTGACCCTATGGAAGCTTTTGTAGAGCTAAATGAGCTGAACATTTATGCAAGCAACAGCTTTTCTCTGTCTGCAATAGTTTTCATTCTGTAAGCCAAAAACACTATTTTTTGCCTTTAAGGGGCTGTAACTCCTATAAGGGGTCATCTGACAACTTCCACCCTACAGAGACTTTTGAAGAGCAAAATGACCTGAACATTTAAGCAGGCAACAGCTTTTCTCTATCTGCAATAGTTTTCATACTATAGGGCAAAAACATGAAAAAATGCTATTTTTCACCTTTAAGGGGCCGGGCCGTAACCCCTATAAGGGGTCATCTGACAACTTCCACCAAATGGAGACTTTTACAGAACTTTTTATCCTGAAGCAGTAATGTGGCATCAGATTTCATCTATCTCTTATACTTTTTGAATTACAAGCCAAAAACAGTAGTCTGACTCCCCTGTTCTATTTTTAGCCAGGGCGGCCATGTTTTTTGACGAATCAAAAATCGAAACAAATTTTATGCAGGACACCCTAAGGATCAATCATACCAAGTTTCATTGAATTCTGTTCAGTAGTTTCAGAGGACAAGATTTTTGAAAAATTGTTAACAGACGACGACGACAGAAAAGGGAAAGGGGAGGCATGGTATAACTCATCATGCTGAAGCTGTGTACCAAATTTTAAACCAATCCATCCAGTAGAAGCAGAGAAATTGAACCGGACGGACAAGGTGATTGCAATATAGCCCCTCTCTTACGAGTGGGGGTATAATTTGTGAATTTTAAGACAGAGGTGAGAACAACTCATCTGTAATTGCTTAATGGATTTGCTGAAAAATTCAGAATTTAAGTAAAAATAGTGCTAGGAAATCCAAGTGTATGCATTTCAAATTTTAATACTTTTTATGAAAGTCAAGAGTTTTAATAGAAACTGCAAATATCTGGATAATGATATATTTGTTTAAGTTGGATTGTGCAGATTCCTAAAGCCCCAGTCACACTGTCACGTTTCGGCACCCCGTTTTACTACGTTTCTAAAACGTAGTGAAACGGCTATAAACGTAACGAAACGTACTGATACGTAGTTGAAACCGGGTACATACGTAGAGATACCTGGACACAAACGTGGGGTGCCCCGTTTGTATCGTTTGCACGACACAAACGTGGCGAAACGCGGCTAAATAAATAAACGTAGCAGACACGTAGTAGATCGTGGTAAAACGTCGTTAAAACGTGTTAAAACCTAGTGAAAGCTTAACGAAAACCTAGTAAAACGTAACAGAATGTCCACCACCAGGTTTAACTACGTTTTCTTAGGTATTTACTACGTTTCACGAGGTTTTATGAGGTTTTTGCACGTTTTTACGTTTAATGTTACGTTTCGCTAGGTTTTTTTCACGATTTATCACGTTTTAGTAGGTATAATCACGTTTCATTACGCTTACTCTTTCATTTCGCCTATTTTTGCACCCTTGTTTTGTAAAAAAAATCTTCATTTAGATCACATTTAAAGAAAAAAAAGTACTATGAAATTGGTAAACTACGGGATGTTGCTGAATGAGCATGTATACAAGTATTCTGTAAGATAAGGCTATGGTTGTTTCAATAAAACCAGAGCCGGTACCAGAGGATAAGAAAAACGCGTTTAATTTGGGTGAGACATTGGAAAAGTAGGAGATCCTAGTTCGGCATGTACGAACAATTTTAGAGGAACTGGGACGTGATGATATATTGTTTCCTTAGAAACTGTTTGCGAGTTAACCAAGCTATGTTCCAGGAGAATGTAGTGAAAATGACATCAGGGTTAAGAAGAAAGACACATGGTTCAGAGAGGCAGTTGGCCTATCTCTACTGCACTTGTACTCATCGTAGCGATTTGTCAAGTTTTCTGTAACAACTTATTTTTGGAATTAAATGACTGGGATAAAATTACAAGGTGATTCTTTTCTCTTATTTAAAGGGAATGAGGAAAAGACCGAAATAGTACTTTGCGTGAAAGTCTTAAAGCTTTTAAATATAAACAATTTGTAACAAGTATAGTGATATCCCGCTTCTGTTCAAAACTTAAGTATTCGGTTAACAGAAAGTAGATGACCTAGGAGTATAAAATAGATATACACCCTATTATACCATATGATAAAATTGAAGGCGATATATAAAACCTCTACGACCTATAGTTGGACAACTGTGATAGGAAGTTTTCATTCATTTTCAACATGTGTAAAACCAGTTTAGCTAGGAACCTGAAATTATTATGCACCATTTGGTACTACAGTGAATGCAAAATATCATATCTATTATATTTTAAAAGCAGTTGGAAAACTGTGAGACAAAATTGTATTTCACAGACAGACGAACGGACGGACAATGGTAATATACTATATCATTAGTGATCATTAGTCTTTGGAGCGAAGATTTAATACAAATGTACTAAAATATGAATGAAATCACAACTAAATTTTCTCCTCAAAGCCATCACTACCTCTTCCTGGTGAATATATATATTTTTTCATTTGAGAAAATTACACAGTTTTCGCAGATAATTCTTCACAGCGTAGTGGCACGTGGTAAAACGTAGTACATACCTAGCAAAACCGCATAAATACGTACTTAAACGTAACATATACCTTGTAAAACGTGAGAAAGCCTAGTAATACCTGACGAAACGTACCACACACGTAGCAAAACGTGGTAAAACCTAATGAAACGGCTGATGTTAAACCTTGCCATACCTAGTAAAACGTAGTAAAACGTGAGGAAACCTTGTAAAACGTAGCATATACCTAGTTAAAGGTGAAGACCGAAAACTTTGACAATAAATTACATTAAAACGTGACGTTTTAAAACGTAGTAAAACGGGGAAGCCGATAAGTGACAGTGTGACTGGGGCTTAAAATTTAATTGGCATAACTTTGACAGTAAGTAAATAAAACACAAAAGATAAAATTTCTGAAATCTTTAATAATTTGCTTGGAATTATTGCATTCCTTTCATGTAAAATCTACTGACATTAAAACAAAAACATAGAGATATTGAAGTATCAAAGAAAATAATTTATTCTTTCATCACAATTTTTAATTCATTTTTATGCTCAGACAATACAGACAGTGACATGCAAAAAATCTTCAAATAAACATCATGTTATGTGAGCTTTTTGGGAACTTAACATTTTTGTGGATTCATTTATTTTTCGTAGGTTTCAAATTTTGTGTTCTGATGTAAAAGGATCAGTTCATGGAATCTTAAATGTGTGGTACTGTAGTCTGCAACATACAGATCAATGTTAAGATTTTCTTTTTTGGTCTGGCATCAAATTTCATGAGTCAAGGCCACCCACGAAATACACCAATATAGATACCCCACGAATATAAATGTAACCACAGTAATTTAATGTTTACATAAATATAACTTATTGTGATTCTTAGGAAAATAACTCTGAGTTTTAAGGTCACAAGAAAGCTGCAAAATCAAAATGTATTAAAAGACAAAAATATCAGATGCTTGAAATTTATTTATTAAGTATGACCTTGTAGAGAAAAGATAAATTGAATAATATAATGACATAATTACTATCACATATTTCACTTTCACTTGTATGAAATTTGGTACTAAAATGATGACTTAAAATTGAGCATTTAAAGCAAAATTTGAAACCAAATGAAACTTCTGACACTTAAAATTTAGCAAAATATATACACCTTCAAATAACAGAAAATTGGAGGTATTTTATACAAACAATAGAGGTATATCTCTTGTTTGATTTACAATTTAAATAGCACTCACAAGAAGAATGAATGCTTTGAATTATGACACCGGGGTCATGTCATATTGTAGAAAAAAGAAGCTTTCATTTATAACATCAGCATAAATTATAATATATACACAGATTAAGAACAAACTTAATGATTCCAAAATAATTAGGACATGATAATTAAAACATTTACAATTCATTTAAATTTAGATATGAAAAGAAATAACCATTTGCCAACCAACATAGCTTTCAATAATATCATAATTAAATGTCACATTTTTCTGTCACAAAAAAAAATAATACATTAACAAAATTTGGCAGCTGGCTTCTGATTACATTAAAATTTTCTGATTGCTACATGTATAACAAAGCAACAAAACTTACATCAGAAAATCACATACTGTGGAAGAAGCAGAGGTACCAATGGGGTATCCAAATATCAAAAGTCTGAAAGGGCAGAGACAAAACCAGTAAACACCAACAGGAACGGGACAAAAACAGACAACATGTAAAACACGGAAACACAAAATAACTGAATATCAATCAGTACTTAATTAATTGGTATCAGTAAAATTTTTCTAAACATAGAATTGTAAACAAAATTTCCAGAATCAAATCTTTATTTACAATATAGGTGTATTGTCCATTTGAAGTTTTTCATATCAAGGGCTAGTTTTTCGGTAATCTTATATCACAGTTTATAACAAACAAATGAAACACATTATAATAAATAATGAATGGGGACTGACAAAAAACATGAGCAAGTCCTAAAAACTATGAACAAAAAAAACAAGAGTTAACACTAAAGTATGTCTCGTCTGAGATCAAAAAATGTTTATAGAACTTAAACATTGCAAATATATGCAATAAAAATAATCAAAGTCACTCAACCGGTAAATCAAGGTCAAGGTCAAAAGATGAGGATGTAACTGTGCTAATCTACTACTGAGGCATATGCATACCAAGTTTCATCAACCTAGGACTTATAGTTCTTGAGATATGGAGGTGCTCGCAAAACTTTTCCATTGCTATTATATGTATTGAAAATTGTCAAAGTCACTCAACTGAGAAATCAAGGTCAAGGTCAAAAGATGGGGATGCAACTGTGCTAAGCTACTACTGGGGGATATGCATACCAAGTTTCATCAACCAAGGACCTATAGTTCTTAAGATATGGAGGTGCTCGCAAAACTTTTCCATTGCTATTATATGTATTGAAAATTGTCAAAATCACTCAACCGGAAAATCAAGGTCAAGGTCAAAAGATGGGGATGCAACTGTGGTAAGCTACTACTGGGGCATATGCATACCAAGTTTCATCAACCTAGGACCTATAGTTCTTGAGATATGGAGGTGCTCGCAAAACTTTTCCATTGCTATTATATGTATTGAAAATTGTCAAAGTCATTCAATCTGAAAATCAAGGTCAAGGTCAAAAGATGGGGATGCAACTGTGATAAGCTACTACTGGGGCATATGCATATAAAGTTTCATCAACCTAGGACTTGAAGTTCTTGAGATATGGAGGTGCTCATAAAACTTTTCCAAAAAGTTAACGCCGCCGCCGTCGGTAAAGTAACACCTATGTCCCGCTCTGCTTCGCAGGCGAGACAAAAACACAGAAACATAATTATGTTCCTGGAACAAATCTACATGCAAAAAGTTCAATAATTAGGATGAAATCTACAGTTGACAAGTTCAATATCTGGGATGAAATCTACAAGTGACAAGGGTCATAATTTAGGCTGTTTATGACTACATGTATATTGCCTAATTGCAAACATGGTGACTAGCAAATCAAGTAAATAACAATGACTTGTGAGCTTATTATACCAAGCAAACTATTTCTTAAAAACATTAAATGATATTTTTATTACATGTTATCAACATATGAAAGATATTATCAATGGAAATTTTTTAAAATATTCAATATATCTTTTTTAACTTAGCTGCTTTAAGCATTACAATAAGTCAAAGCATCTGATCAAAGTCTAAGGCATGTTTGTGTTGAGACAATCTCGTCCAAGCAACATTTTCTTTTCTTTTTCACACAAGCAAATGTGACACTAGCCAACAATATTTGTTGATATTCCATTAAGGGAGTACGAGCCTGAATTTTTCTGCAATTAAAAGTTATTTTAAACAGATAGTTTGGAAAGAATTGCTCAAAATAGCTAGACTTTATGAAAAAAAAAGTTTTTAAAAACATGTAGCCGTTTTCAAGATATAAGCACCTAAAAATATGGATGGAAGAAACTTCTCTAGATTTTTCATAGGGAATACATTGAGAATTCTTCTTCTGTTTTAACATAGAAATCATAATTAGAATCCAGTGAAAATTTTGAAAAGTATTTATTAGGACCTTCTCTAATTAGTTCAAAACAAATATTAGGAAAACATGTTGGAAAATTTTTAATGCATTTGAATGGATGAAAGCAGAGAATCCCGAAAATCTTCAGTTTCTAAGGCTCGTACTCCCTTAATTTGATGAAAGGTCATGGGAGAATTGAGAACTTTTTAAAGAGGGTCTGCCAATAATGGACTGAGGACAAACATGGATGGGGGTTGAGGACTTCAGACTGTCAGACAGAAAATTGAAACATGACAAACGATCATAATTTTATTTGTCAATGCATTACAACTCTCCAACTTGCCTGATTAAAATAATGATAATCTGGTGGGAAAAACCTATAAATAACCTGAAACTAGAGCAAAAAGGCAAAGTAGAAAATTTAGCATAAATGATTTCATTTTTGTAGGGTTTAATGATTGCTACTTATGCTACTTATAAGACTTTTTACAGAATCTTCAATAACTGATATGAACATTAACTAAACAAATAAGAAGTGCTACATTGTATATACACATATGAACTAATCATGGCTCTGGAAAATTTGAACGATAAAATTTTTAAAAGCAGTTTACAAGGAGTTGCATTTGCAAGAAAGTGACAGACATCACTAGATCCCATGATTCTAGTGGCACAAAGAAAATAGACAAATTGTTAACAAAGTCCTGTCAGAAAGTTTCTTCAGGTGATAACAACACGATTTACATGATAACAAAACACTTAACAGACTCAGACAATTTACACACATAATTATACACATCATAAGTGTATTCACACTACATTACACAAACAAACTGCTGAACACAATTCAATGACCAATCTAATTAAAAGAAAAATCTCCAAACTTTAAACTTTCTGCAGAAACATAGATAAGGCTGTTTCAAGCTGGGAGATTTTGTTATTTAACTTGATTGCACTATCAATAACAATGAGTAATTCTGAACTAAAGCTGTAATCATATTTACTAATTTTAATGATTTGGGGAATTACAAGGATTGGTGTGTGAAAAATAAAGGGTAGGTTTAAAAACATAAAATAATGATAAAATCTTTCTATATGGCACAACTCAAAATACACGAGGATGAATAGGAAGAGGCAAGATAAGATGTTTAAAAACATTTGGTTCATGGTTCCAATTGTGCGTTATCCATAATGTATGTGTGTTTATCTAGCTGATTTGACATGCATTTATACAAGCTTCTGTTTTTTTTGATAGTTTGACAATTTTATGAAATTATGATTCCCTAGCTTTTAACATTTATGGTGTTTCAGCATGATACCATTCAAAATAAACAATTCTAATGTTTTTTGCTTTAAACTTGAGTTATTATATTGCTCTACAACATGTAACATCTATATTTTGTTTTGAAATCTGCATGTTTAAGCTATGGTGAAAAAGATACTTATCTTTAAAACTAAGTCATTCTATTGATATCTACAATGTGTTACATATGAACATATTGTTTCGGTACATAAAGTTATGGTGAAAAAGATACTATACATAAGTTACAATGTAATAATGTGGTAATATTGGACATGCACATCAGACAGGACTGTTTAATTGTCAAAATCAGTAAGTGGTCTTTTAATCAAAAGCCTCCCTGACTTTATATGAAGAAACAGCAATTAAAGCAGGGTTCCTTTTTTTTTACTACAACCAGTAATTACATGTACATGTTTTATAAAATTTCAAGACATCACTTTTTTTGGATTTAATTGTTTAAAATCTTTTGTAAAATTCCAAATGTTATATCTTCACAAACACCTATTGTATGAATGATTTTTTTTGTTCAATTTTCATTTCATTCATTTTATCATGGATTCAAACAAAGTAATGGTATAATGCAAGTATCTGTTAATAAGTTGAAACGTGTGCCAAAACTAAACACAAACAATAACTTAACAAAATTAACTTGACAGTAAAACCAAAAGAAAACCCCAAAACAGAGACTTTTACAAAATTTGTGCATCACCATGCATACAGTATACGAAATCTTTCATAAAGAGTGATTTTTTTACTTCTCTGTAACAATATTTAATACCACATTTAAACACAGATATAGAAAATCTCCAAACAACGTAACAATGGAAGACTTGAAACAACGTACTCCCCAAATAGCGTAGACAATCCGAACAAAAAATCAGCTATACCACACTATTAAAAGTTTCATGGTAAAGTCCTCATAATGACCGGATGTCATCGCTTATCGTGGAAGATTGTTGAAAATTTTAACACAAACAATCTCATTAATTATCACAATATCGATTTTGGGAAAAGGAATTAAAAATGATTATTGAGTTTTAAATCAAGAAAATTTTTTCAAAATCAAACAAAAAATGTAATTTTTTTTAAAGCATATTTTTCAATTCATGATTCTTAAAATAATTTTAAGTTTGTTTTTTCATATGAAAAAGGGAAAAAGTTTTTTCATTACAATAAATTAATAATTATGGTCTTGAAACCTGTAGCGTCAATGCATGTCCAAATGCTTTTTTCATTAGATAAAGATTCATAAAGCTAACTATTACAAATTTTATGAATAATTTTATAATGATATGATGGAAAAAAAATTATCAACCAACCAATTTGAAGTGAATTAAAGAAGTCTAGCAATAAAATGTCAAATGCAAAAATCATTTTACTTTATGCCATGATCTGTTAAACAAAATCATTGTAACAACAGTCCTCATTTTAAGCAAACACAAATTTTGCCGATAAAAAAATGTTCAGAATTACTCAAACTTTAGCCAAGCTTAATAGCTAATAACTTAAAAACAGACAAAAATTATATTCCTTCATATACAAACACATAGTACAATATCAAATAAATTAATAATAATAATAATAATAAAAACAAATAATAATGAAGTCATTTTTGATATTAACATAATCAAAATTAAAAACTACTGGTAAACTTGATTTACTTTTTGGAAAATAATTTGAAAAATTGTCCTAATTTTTGCCTATGTCAATTCATACGTAGATGGGGCGGTCGGTTCTGGGTTCCTGGGAATGCCACGGACTTGTAGGCTGTGTTCTTGGTTGCTATGGCTGGTGACGTAGATCTTTTAGGTATGGTGATCGTGGTGTCCATGGCTTCGGCACCTTCACATCCGTTATGTTGACCTGCGATTCTAAAGCCTTCAACTATAGAACTCGGGTCAGGGCTGAGGAAAGAAAAAACAAATGAAAGATATCAAAATTTGTTTCTAAAAAAAACGTTGCTTAAAGTCCCCTGACAGGCAAAACTTGTGCCCTTGACCTTAAGACTGCCAAAATCAAAAGGCTTCTTCTTTAATGTGTGTAAGTTTCAATTCAGGAAATTCCATCAAGATTGGCAGAAAAGATTTTCTTTGTTTTTTTCATAGCTTTAATGATAGCATAGTTTAGCTGTTAAAACCTGTGAAAAAGTGATTAGAATTTGGGGAAAAATGTAAACAGATATTTATGGTGTAATAAAGGCCTTAAACTAAAGAAAAATTGGGGTTATTGTGATTTTTTTTCTTCCTTATTTTGATAGAAAATTCAGAGGATCCTGAAAACATGTCAAAAATTCCAAAAGCTGATCCTCAAACATCCTAAAAATTTGAACCCTATATAGTTTTTTAAGTTTAGTTTTCACAAAAAATATGCAAAGTGCAAACATGAAAGGGCTTCCATATTCTTGACGTGGGCCAAAATATGCCCCACTAAGCTTACCTCATATCACCTCTGGTAAAACTATTTCCCACTTTTCTAGGAGAGCGTGGCTCTTTTTCTGATATCCATGGTTTATTTAATTCCTCCAACACTGAAGGTGCCACATATGTAAATCCCTAACAATAAAAAGATAAAATGAATTTATGATATAAAATTACATTATAGCAGCATAGAATTTCTTAAACGAAACCATACTTTGGTTCTATTTTCACTGAATTTATGTCCTAAAATATAAAATGTGGATACTTTAATACAGTGAAAGATACATGTACAAGGTTTTCATACATGTATGATGCGCAATGCTAATTTGAAAAAAAATGTCCAAATTTCCAAATGACAAAGGATTGCCTTCCCATTCAATGAGATTTGACCTAAACGAAATTTCTCCATACTTTGCGAGTCAACACTGGAAGGCCTTATGGTTTTCTTGAATTCTGCAGAATTTTTCTTCAGTAGAATATAAAAATACTACAAAGACTTTTCGCATTTTCACCAAGAGCTGCATAGGATATGAGGTCAGACAAAACAACAAAACAGGGTTATTCCTATATAACTCCCTTTGATTGTTGGAAAAGACAAAGTAGTTAACATTGTTGTGTTAATATGCGAAACACATCTACAAGTTGCGTTGCCCATGATACATTTGTAACTTAGATATTTTGCGGGTAACATTATGATGTTATGCACTGTTCTTGACATGAATATTTTGATAAAGTTTTCAGGGTATTAAAACCAACAACATGTCATCTGGTGAATCTACTGGGGTATGTTTGTTAACTTTACAGGGATATAAACTTACAACAAAGACTTGATTGGCACTCTCACTAAGAATGGTATCATCTGGTGAATCTACTGGGGTCTGTTTGGTAAACTTTGTGTCAAACTGGCTGACATCTAATTCATTAGTCTGAAAATAGAAAGTTACAAAATTAATGTTTATGAGAGGTTAATTTTTATTCATATACTGTGGTTTCATTATTGTTCGTGGGGTATCAATTTTCGTGGTTTTCGTGGGTTGTCTTGACCCACGAAATTTGATACTCCACGAAAGGAGATTCTAAATTGGCTTGTATGTTGCAAACTTCAGAACCACGAATTGACATTCTTTCATCAAACCACGAAAATTGGTACCCACGAAAATAAATGAATCCACAGTAATACAAGATATTGACTAATTGATTTAGATAAGTTTTTATGTTTTCTATGGATCAAAATTGACCCCTCTTGCCAAAATCTTTTTGAGTGGCAGGGTGTTTTGCATCATGAGGGAACTACATATTTCAATGCTGAATCAATATTTTACTTGGGTTTTAACTTTTGCGATTGAGTAATGGTTGCGAATATATGTAAAGCCAACATAAGAACTTTGCGAAAATTTCCCGCTATAGGGTATGCTATGCATTACATAATTTAGAAAAGCATTCATGAAGTGTGAAAAAGGAATTTTCTAACGTTAAGTGTGTGTTGGTGATTTTAAAACACTCTTAGTGACACATCAAGGTCATACAAGGCAGTCAGTTTTAATGGTGGAGAACACCAGAGTACAAACTCAGATTCTATCAACAACCTGAAGTAGTTGTTGACTAGTGATCAATAGCCTGTTATCTACACCAACACCTTAAACTACTCAGGAAAAATGCAACATATGATAAACATATGTTTCGACTGGAGTTCTCGTTGTTGATTGACATTCAGTTATTTTGTGTTTCCATGTTGTACATGTTGTCTGTTTTTGTCCCGTTCTTGTTGGTGTTAACTGGTTTTGTCTCTGCCCTTTCAGACTTTTGACATTTGGATACCCCATTGGTACCTCTGCTTCTTTGAAAATACATGATATGTTTTATGTTTTGATATGACCATCATATGTTTTTGAAAAAATATGGACAAAAATGATTTTTAATCAATTGCCTAAGTATAACTCATATTTTAGTTTTGTAAGTGTTTGTTACCATATGTTAAACATATGATGAAAATATGTTTAAGATATGATAAGAATATGTTAAAGATATGATAAACATATGTTTAACATATGATAAACATATGTTTGCTGCAAACATATGATTATCATATGGGCACCAAACGTAAGGTAAACATATGATAAAAACTTATGATTAACATTCATATGTTGCAATTTCTCCTGTTTACTCAGTCACCCAAGCCCCTAAAATGTTATGCATTTAGAGTCATCCCACTCAATTTCCACCTTTACTGTATGACAGCCTGTACAAATAGCTATTTTTTACTTACTACTGAAGGTTTAAATGGAGGCTCTACTCGTCTGTTCAGTAATTCATTCCAATCTATATGTCGGAAAAAAGGATGGCTCTGTAATGAAATAAAGAAAATCATAAATAGGTGGTAATATAAATCTGAAAAACTTACAGAAGGAATTAAATAAGTGATATAAGTAATTTACAGAAGAAAACTAATCATTGTAATATGATAGGTAAAATCAAAATTTCACTGCCATTTATCATGCATTTCTTGTTTTTGTTTTGTTTCTTCTAGTAAGGACATAAGTAAAATCAGTTTGAACAGTTTTTCATGTTTTTTTAATTCTTTATTCACAACTTACCAAGCAGGCTTTTTTCCACAGGAGTGATAAATTGAACTTTTCTAATGATTATAGTTACTGAGAAAGTACTAATAGCATTATTAGAGAAGCTCTTAAAACCATGAATTCATCAATCCACGAATATTTAGTTTATTCCAAAACCATGAAAATTGATACCCACAAATTTAAGTACTTTCACAGTAGATTATATATAGAACATATTCAGATCTATGATATTTGTTACAATTTTTTTTCATTTTGATATTATGATGCATGACCATATTAGATTTACTCATTTCAAAATGTACAAGAAAATTTGATCACCCCTTCTGTATGAAAAAAATTGTGTATACAGATATTGAAGAAGGTAATTAAATGTGGAATGTCAGAGTGTATGTGACACAGCCAACGTATAAAATCCACAATGGAAATCAGTCAGCTAATACCAGTCTGACCAGTGGTTGCTGCTCTCCGTCCTGCAATTGACCCAAAATGGCCTTTCTGAGTCATCGTATTCATGTCATATATCATTGTTTCATTTTGCCATTTAGAACATGTATAATAGCAATTTTAATTGCATGAGACCCATAATATGATCAAAGAAATTTTGAACTGGCATACATTCGGACTTTAAGAAGTTTTCTAAAAAGTTTGCACATGCACCAAAAAATGGGAAGAAATACTAACACATTGTTCCTAATCATCTCATCCCCATCGGCCTAAATTAACTTTCCCATGGAAAGGATTTTATTTCAGTATCCATTTAGGGCAATGCCATTATCATAATATGGTTTTCCATTATACTTTTTTTTACATCATGTACACTTGCTACAATAAAAAATATGATTGGTTGTTTGCTGATTAGTTCCTTTATCATAACAAGTGTGGCCACTAAAAGTATGTCTCGCCTGCCGGCACCATCGCTAAAATCAACTACCTAAGCTTTCATTTCTTGATATAAACATAAAAAGTGTCAGTATACCTAATAACAGATGCCTAGTTATTATACTATTCAAGAAATCCATTGTCCACACAAGTATTACAAAAAGTTTTCTGTCTGAAAAAAGACCTAAGTTCACAGAGTCACTGGAGCCTAAAAATTGGGTCATGGTCACATGGCATGGTGACAGTTGCATTGTCCATAACCGCAACTGTCTGTTTACCCAATATCAGATGCCTAGCTATTATAACTTTCCAGCAATTCATTGTCCATAAAAGTCTTACAAAAAAGTTTTTCGGCCTGAAAAAGACCTAAGTTCACAGATTCACTGGAGCGTGAAAATGGGGTCAGGGTCACACGGCATGGTGACAGTTGCATAGACCATAACCTGAAATGTCTGTATACTAAATATCAGATGCCTAGCTATTATACTTTTCAAGCAATTCATCGTCCACAAAAGTCTTACAAAAAAGTTTACAGCCTGAAAAAAGACCTAAGTTCACAAAGTCACTGGAGCGTGAAAATGAGGTCAGGGTCACACGGCATGGTGACAGTTGCGTAAACCATAACCTGAACTGTCTGTATACTAAATATCAGATGCCTAGCTATTATACTTTTCAAGCAATTCATCGTCCACAAAAGTCTTACAAAAAAGTTTACAGCCTGAAAAAAGACCTAAGTTCACAGAGTCACTGGAGTGTGAAAATGAGGTCAGGGTCACATGGCATGGTGACAGTTGCGTAGACCATAACCTGAACTGTCTGTATACCAAATATCAGATGCCTAGCTATTATACTTTTCAAGCAATTGATCGTCCACAAAAGTCTTACAAAAAAGTTTACGGCCTGAAAAAAGACCTAAGTTCACAGAGTCACTGGAGCGTGAAAATGGGGTCAGGGTCAAACGGCATGGTGGCAATTGCGTAGACCATAACCTGAACTATTTGTATACCAAATATCAGATGCCTAGCTATTATACTTTTCAAGCAATTCATCGTCCACAAAAGTCTTACAAAAAAGTTTACGCCGCCGCCGTCGCCGCCGTCGCCGGAAAGTAATACCTATGTCTCGCCTTCCGCGACTATTCGTCGCAGGCGAGACAAAAACTCTCTCTTTAATTGGTCATTGTTACACTTACCTTGATTGGCTTGGCATCATCAGGACCACCACCTAATCTTTCTGTAATACTTTTCTTTAACAGCTGAAAAAAAAGATTCACTTCAAATACTATGTATTTTTAAAATGATTTTCAAAGTAACAAATCATTGTCTAACTTTGTACACATTTTGTCTGCTTGTCTAATGTCAGGGTAGTTTAGGATGCTTGTTAGTCATGTTTTGGGATTTCTGTCATTTTCGGAATCCTCTGGTTTCTACCATCAATATCAGGTTAAAATATTTAGCCACGTACCCCCTATTTTTTTTTTATAAAGGTCTTTAATATGTCATAAAGAAGTGGTAAACAAAGATTTATCAAATCCTATTTATTCTGTCATGGGTTTTAACAGCTGAATAGTGTTAATGCTAAACCTATGAAAAAGTCAGAGAAAACCTTTTCCCCGCCAAAAATTTAAAGTTAATTATCTTGAGAACAAGTCACAAACCTATCAATTTTTTTTGCTGACTTTATACATTTAACTATCATCTATTTATTTAAGGCATCAAATTTAAAACCTATTCATTTTCAATAATAGTAGCAACATCCTTAAAATTAAAAGTGAAGGTATAATTTGACATGTAAACTGTTTTCATGGTATTACCATACCTATAAGCAAATATAATTTACCTTTTTAATGAGACTTCTGGCTTCATTTGTAAGGTAAGGGGGAAGGCTTAATTTGGCTTTCAATATCTGAAACAAAAAACAAACATATCATTTTGTACATATACCAAATAGTACATCTTCAGCTGTTACTCTGTTGTTCATGAGAGTCTTTTAAATAAATTCAAATTATTTATAATTGATTGGAAAACAAAGCTAAATTCTCAAGTAAATCCCCTCCCCATTTGCATTATGCTAATGAAGCATTGTAAAAATATATAATATGCTGATTATTCTTCAGTGGAAAGATTCTTCTGGTGTTAATAACATGTCTTGTTAATTTTCAGCCTTCATAATATGAATTTTAACTAACTTTCCAGTCTGCTTCTCCTAAGTTTCATAATAAGAGTGTATGGTTTTCTCTCAACCCTTTATTATTGAAATAATAGTCTGATAAACAAACCTTATCTATAGTTTTCTTTCTATTTTCAGCTGTAAAAGGTGGCTACAAAATTAAAATTAGACATAAATTGCAATCATTCAATACATTTTATAATTTTACAATAGGAAATTTACACCTATATGACCAAATGGCCATTACATAACAACTAAACTAGAAGGTATGGAAAATGTAAATCAACTCCAACAATCAAAGTAAATCAACCTTTAAGATTTTGCAATAATGAAATTTTTAACCATTCAGGTTTGTGTTGGTGTTTAATGCCCTTTTTCGATGCACCTGGGCCATGTATGGCAGTCAAGTTTTAATGGTGGAGGAAACTGGAGTACTCAGAGAAAACCACTGACCTTGGGCAGGTAACTGACAAACCTAATCACATACAGTTAGGAAAGTCCCTTTTTTGTTAAATACAAACAGGACTATAACACCAGCTGAGACGATCGGCTAGTGATCAATAGTGTGGTATTTAAACCAGCGCCTTAGACCACTCGGCCACCTAGGCCCCTTTAACCATTCAGAATACTATTCAAAAGAATTTGTTTTAATGTTGGTAAGAAAAATAAGAAATTGGATGACAAATTTAGTAACTTTACTTACAGCTCCAGTTAACATGTCATACATTAAGGCTCCTAAACTCCACCAGTCAACAGCTTTACCATGACCACTCCGTGTCAAGATTTCTGGGGCCCTGAAATCAGAAACAGAATTTCATGGACAGAATGATACACACATTTAGAACTCCATGAATGCCCAAAAATTTCATGGAAGACATTATGTGCTTGAAAACAAATTCAGGATTTTCAACTCTCAGACATGTCAGATGAGTATAGCTATGCCTTGGTTTGCCATAGTGTTTGTAAACTATGAACAGGCTGCAGGCTGTTTTCCAATATGGAATTTTAAAATTTACCTTTATATTGTAGGTTGTGTCGCATACACTTATTCCACATCTCATTTTCTTCTATGTACTGCATTCAGCAGATCCTAGATTGATCATTTGCAATGTGACGAGTGTGTCATTACGAACAGGAACTGCTTACCCTTCAGAAACATCCAAGTAAAACTCTTTGTTAACACTCTTTGATAGGTTGCGGATTGCTGTTTAGGTGTTGTTGTATGTGTGTTTTTAAGATATGATGTATGGTTTGTTCTTGTCATGTTTTTTTTTGTATCTATTTACTGTGGTTTCATTATTATTCATGGGGTATCAATTTTCTTGGTTTGCTTTTACCCACAATTATTGATACCTCATGAAATAGAAATTTAATATTGATCTGTATGCTGCAGTCTTTGAAACTATGAATTCAAGAATCCATCAAAATGATCCTTTTTCGTCAAACCACGAAAATAAATGAATCCACAGTATTTTGATTTGGGCTTGACTTGGAATGCATGCTTGATACTCCTTATAGATAACAATCAAAATTTTAAAATACCCCCACTCCCCCCCCCCCCCAAGAAAAAAATAAAGAATCTAGAAACCAGTACATATTGATATATCAATAATGCCCACAAAGTAGAGCACTTTCATTGAATGTGAATGATTGTCATATCCAGTTGTATTTACTTACATATACTCTATGGTACCACAGAATGTATGTGTGACTGAACCATCATTGATAGACTCTTTACATAAACCAAAATCTGTTAACTTTACATGACCTGTGAAAGATAAATATAAAGTCTTAGAAGCGAAATGTAAACCAAAATCTGTTAACTTTACTTGACCTGTAAAAATACAATCAGAAATCTTATAATTTTGTACATGTACAACAAACCAAAGAAAACCTTGTCAAGTAATTTCAGTCACTTTAAATTGCATTTTTCAAATTTGATACTTTGCTATTTATTCTGATGAAAATGCAGAATAGTATTGCAAATTACATGTACCAATTAGAATATTAGTTGTCTGAAACTTTGTTCATTCTGATCTTCAATTGATCATTTGGACGACCCAGATTTTAAAAGGCCTACCTATCTGAGACTACTTTGATGAAAACCAATAAAAGCAGTTAAAGTTTCATTGCCTGGATTTTTTTCAATTTTTCAATTAATGTGTATTTATGTCATGCAACTACATACTCCATATACCTTCACCTTTAACTTGACCAAATCATACAGTTCTGCATTAAATATCTGGTTGTTACTCTTTTATTTAATGACAGATGATGTATTTTGCTTTAAAAACTGGGTTTTTTTATTGTCAGTATATGAAACTGTCAACAAAATTTGCTGCACATGTGCAAACGAGTTGAAATCCGGAAAACAAATACCAATTTCCGGGAATTTACAGTCAAAGAAATTTTTGCTTCAACAAAGTTTCTGTATGATACGTACCAAGATGTAAGTAGAATATTGCAATAGATATCGTTTGCCAGAAAAGTGTATCTTTACAAGCCTACTTGGTATATATTTTTTAATTTTCAATAAGAATTTTGTGATATTGTAAAGATTTCAGTCTAAGCACTGATGGTTGATATCTAACTCATCATATTTCTAAACCAGTGTCAGTGTAAATCATACCTCGTTCATCCAGTAATATATTTTCTGGTTTCAGATCTCTGTAGATAATACCCTGAGAATGTAGATGCTCTATGGCTATTAATATTTCGGCTAGATAGAAACTGGAAGAAAAAGTACTTAAACATTATATATATATTTATTTCAAAATAGGTAGACGAAAGAAGGTTATCTAAAAAATAATTAATGATTAAGAGATTTTCAAACTTTCACATTAATTCTTTGATATCATTTTTGCTTACTTGTAGTGTTGGGGACAGAAATAATCGAAAGATCACAATCGATTATTAATTGATCATTTAATCGGACTTGATTTTTCATGAAAATGATAGAAATTACACTCCAAATTAATGTAATTCTCTGCAATATTTGCATAAATTCACAAAAAATCTAATCGATTATTGATTTTATGAAGCTATTTGTCTTAACATTAAGACAAACATACAAAATAAGGCTACAATTTGTACTCTAGACCATTCTTTACTGTTAAACATGCAGAGGTAAATCATTTTGCAGACCCAACAGTACTTCACACACAAGAACAAAAAAACATCCTAATGAGCACCCTTCAAAGACATTTTATCACACAAATTGATTCAGAGTTGTGCACATTTCTTCCATATCCTTTTGTTCTTTAACAGAATATGCCTTTTTTTAAATTTCCATACTAACCAGGCTGTGTCCTCCATGAAAATCCCTTCCCTCTCTAACTGCATAAACAGCTCTCCACCAGGGAGATACTCTAAGATTAAGTACAGTTTACCACCAGTTTGGAATGCATATATTAAATCTACTATAAACTCATGCTGAAAAACAAACAAACAAATCTTTTAAAGATACAATATTGAAACTATTATGTGTATAGAGCTTTTATATTAACAGTGTAAGTTCTCATTTTTTTAAGCATCTTTTTTTACTGTCAATCAGGAAATTTACGCTGCAGTTTTATTTTCATGACTTTCGCATTGACTTTGCAAGCTCGTAAAAACTCTTCCATTATAGTCTATGCACAATAACATTACAGCATGTATTTTCAACTGGGTGAACTAAAATTGAGTCATCCTACCGCGAAAATTTCCTGGTTTACAGTAAGCGTCTATCTACATGTATACATGCTAGCAGCTATAGTCTTTGTAAAATGCTTCTGTGTATTATCCCATTATTCTGAGGTCAGATGTAATGCAATTGCAAGATAGTTATAAGTCATTCCCCCCCCCCCCCAATAACATAACATGCAAACTTCATGTGTCTTTCTAAATTGCCACTTGTTATGTGAGCTGTGTCACATGCACTTATTCCACATCTCATTATTTTCTCTACATTGTGATAGTGACTTGATTTGAAAAGTGACTCTTAGGTTGAAATGTTAATGCTTAAGCCATTACATTTAACCATCACATTATCATGACCATTACAGCTTTATTCTTCTTTTACCTTTACACATTCTAATATGTTCCTCTCGGCCTTTGTGTGAGCTTGGTCCTTGGCATTTCTTGCTATTGAAGCCTGTGAAAAATAAACAAAACATGTATTAATTCATGTTTCCCTAACATTTTGGCAACCCAAATTTCAAGAGTTTTTTCAGGACATTTGAGGGTATTTCAGTCAATTTCGAAGATGGAAAAACTTTACAAAATATCCAATTTCAGTGCAATGGCTTGTGTTGTCAGATTAGTTATTTTCCTCAGAGCAATTGTTTTTAACAAATGTTTGCCTTAGGCGGACCTCTTGTACACATGTACAAATGTGTCCTTAAAAGGATAACAATTTTCCACATCATTCAAGGGTTGTTTATTACCTTTTTTAGAACTTTCATAGCAAATATTTTCCCTTTATCTGAACCTGATATTTTTCTGACTTGAAAGACCTGAAAATGAAAACAAATATATACAAATCATGATCATATTTAATCTTTGAACATGCATGTCTACATTTGTTAAATGATAAACTGTTTTTTAAACCATGATCATATTTAATCTTTTAACATGCATGTCTACATTTGTTAAATGATATACTGTTTTTTAAGTGCTTTCCAAATATGGTCAAATTTCTTTTTCTTAAACTGCACATCGGAAAAATTTTGTACAATGATATACAGGGAGTTTGTTTATATTATTATTGCTTTCTAACTGCTGCTTAACTCTAATAGTTCAAGCCCTTTCCATTTTTGCAACTTTCGGAAGAAAAGGGCTTGAACTCCTCCAATTAGAAATGGTCCCAGGTCAGGGGGCCTTCAATTTGTGATTCATGACCTTTGAAGTTCATCTTAACAGAAGTCCTTGACCTGCATATATTTGTAAAATAACTTCTATTGAGGACTTCTTTGAACTTCTGTACTTAACCATTTACACATAAATGTACAATTTATCCTTATAACCTTACCTTTCCATAACCCCCTTTGCCTAGAACCTTTAACAGTTCAAAGTCCTGAGGTCCTGTTTTACCCTGTCCAGGGTTGACATTGTTTTCATTGAGTTCCACCATTTCCATCCCATCGTCCCTGAAAATATAAATACATGTACATGTATGCTCTAATAAAAAATAATAACTAAAGAATATATGGCCTTTTGATGTAATTTGTTCGTGACATTACAATGTACGATATATTTTTGTTTCTGTTTTCTCACTTTGTTTTTGAGTTAATCAGACTCTGAGATTGGATAGCTTTGTAATATTTCTCTTGCTTAGATAAAAGCTAGTAATACAAAAATGGAAATAAATTCCTGGATTTAAGAAATTGTGGAATATACACATGATAAAATTCTTATCTTATAAAGAATCAAAATTTTTCATTCTTTGGGATATTATCTTGTTTCCTTGCTTGACAAACAAAAACCATGAAAATTCAGATTTACTTTTACCATTAAACCAAGCCAGTATGTCATGTATGTCTTTTTAATTAAGAGCTTTAAATAGTTAAAAGCAACACATGTTGATTGTGAAATCAACGAATAGCATCTTGAAAACCCTATCATGCCTATATAAAATCAATTTAAGTTTACATACACTTGTACTTATTTGCATGATCAGCACTGAAATGACCTTGTCAATTTTCCTGTTTTTTCCTATTTCTCTCATTTGTCTTACTTTTCAAGGACATTCGTGTTGTAATCTTAATTGTATGTTATGTAACCAATTTTAATTAACGGCACACAATTATTATGCAATACAATCTTTTAATGAGACTTCGTTGAAGTAATAGATCAAAAACACCTTTTTGTTACAATACATGGTTTGATTAATCATTTGCAGAGGATGTTTTTTTTATCTAATTAACTTTAAGAACATACATATACTGTTGCATTTGTATGTGGTTAGGTAAAAAATGTATTTTAAGTTAGAATACTGGTACATCAAGGTCAACATAATACTAAGAAGAATTTGTCCATTGTACAGAGATGCACCCTTATAAGGCAGAAACAAGAGGCTCCCAGGAGCCCGAATCGCTCACCTGACAAATGTGCCTGTAGTAAAGGTTATAAGGCAAAATCTATTTAACGTTGAAAGGGTCATAAGATTAATAAGGGGGTCATCTGACAATATGGTGGATCTAAAAGCGCTGATCACTTTTGTTCTCAATCAAAATCTAAAAATCTGTCACCCTTTTTGAGTTATTTGCAAAAAAATGCAGTTTAACCTAATGTTCTATTTTTAGCCACAGCGGCCATGTTTTACGACCAATCAAAAATCCCCACATCAGTTCTATACACCTAATGCTAATAAACAACTATACCAAGTTTGGTTCCATTTGGACTTAAAGTGTCAGAGGAGTTAACGTTTTCAATGTAACGAGGAAATGCTGTTTAAAATGCTCAATTTTGACGTTCTAAGGGCAATAACTCCTAAAAGGAAAGGTCCTACAACGTTGACCCTGTTACATATTTTGTAGATCTTGATGTGCTTAACAATATGCAATTTAAATTTCTCAAATATCTAGTATAGTTTTCAAGATATTGAGCTAAACAGGTGCAAAATTTGCAAAAAATCCACAAAAAGGGCAATAACTCCTACATGGGTCATTGGATTTTCTTCAAAATTTCAGGGTAGGTAGATCTTGAGGCGCTGATCACTTTTACCCTATGCCAGAATTTTGATATCTGTAGCCGTTTTTGAGTTATTTGCAAAAAACTGCATTTTACCCCTATGTTCTATTTTTAGCCATGGCGGCCATGTTTTAGGACGAATCAAAAATCCCCACATCAGTTCTAAGCACCGAATGCTAATGAACAACCATACCAAGTTTGGTTGCAATTGAACTTATGGTGTCAGAGGAGTTAACGTTTTAAAAAGTTTACGGACGACGGACGCCAAGTGATGACAATAACTCACATGACCCTTCGGGTCAGGTGAGCTAAAAAGGAATTTTGAGTCTATCAGGTCTAAAAATTACAAGGACATAGTTTGTCATATTATATACATGTAAAGTAACTGAACGATGTACATGTACATGTTACAATCAAAATCATTCTCATGCAGAGGTTCAACTTAGCACTGGTCCGAGGTCCAGGACCTTCCATTTTTGGTTCAAGACCTTTTCAATTTTACTTGCCAAAGTCCTTGATCATGTTGACATTTAGTTCACAAATGATAATTTGAACCCCTGTCATGTACGCTTTGAGATAAGCTTGATGGAAATTTTGACTTTAGTTTTCATATTTGCCCTGTCCTAAACAGGAAGAACGAGTCTGACAGTTCAAAAAGGAAGTACAGTTGGTTATACAGTACACCAAGTACTTCACCCCCAATGGCCATGCCAAATCAATCTCAAGTACAGTAAGTTACAGAAAATCTTGAAGGAATTGTTCTGACAGATGAACATACGAACAAGAGTAAAACTCCTCCTTTGAGACATGTCAATATGTTTAAACCCAGATCATGTTATATTTGGTCATTTTAGCAGCACAAATGGAATTTCATTTACATGTACATTTTGAACAATGTATCTTTTCTGTGGCAGGTAGAAATTTGCTGAATGGTCAATGAAGTCTCTTATATCATGATCAATTCATATCTACCAGAATTGATTACTTTTTTTGCAAAAATTGAAATTAATTTCATGTATAGTATACATGGTGTACAAAATGTATGTATGAATACTGTACACGTATAAGTAAATTAGATAATCTAAATAGCTTAAACCTATATGAATTATTTTATCTCGTTTCCTTTTGAATGTAAAATTGTCAGTTAGGATCTGCTCGATCTTATTTATCTGATTTGAAGAAATATCCTCTTGCTTCCGTTTGATACCCTTATGAAAATCGTTCAATTCTGAATCCATTTCATGTTCATTTTAATATCAAGTGCGTAATACTCATGTCCCTTTTTGGTCTTGCTTAATTTTATGTTTCAATGATGTACGCTCTCTCAGTGCCTGAAATTCCCCAATGAAAAGATTTTCCCAAAGATAACACCTTATCACCCTACCGTATTGTTATTTTTCAGAGTTTTTTTTAATGATTATTTTAATAACTTTGCATCTTTTTAAATCCAGTCTGCTTCTCCACGATTTAGCAAGAGTTTTCAGGTTTCTTTAGAACCAAGTGTGTAATAATACATTTGATTCTAAAGAAAACCTGAAAACTCTTTCTAAACTGTTGATAGTGAATAAATGAATTTAATGATACATAAATGATACATATTTGATTATTTTATGTGTTATCTATCAATTATGTTCTTTTCCTCTATACATATATGTACAACTCTTCTTGCTCCGCCTCCCAGTGGACTCCTGATTAGAAATGAAAGATATGTTAAGTCATTTGGTACTTACAGTTGTTCTTTACTGAATCCATTTTTCTGAAAATAAAAGAAAGTAAATAATGACTTTATATACATGTATATGGATACAAATTAAATTGAAGTTTTATGAATCTTGAACAATTTGACAATTTTTAGAACACACATTCTAGACTATAAATGACATGCATGTCAGCTGATACATGTACATGTAATAAACATAAAGCGCGTTCCTTACATGAACACATTCCTTGCATGTAAATTGCACATCAGAAGATTTTATAATAGTGAGACTGACCTAAATAAGATATAGGACTACTAACACTAAGGTCTGTTTTATGGACTATTTATCCATATTTTAGTTTAATGTTCGATCGAAGTCTTTGTATCTGATTCTGTTCACATGGTTTTGTATATATACATGTATACTATTATCTGAGGGGGGCGATGGGCTTATTTCGTTCTCTGTTATTGGCATTTTTTTTTCATGAATTGTGATTTGTTGAAATATTTTTCCATGTATCGTGATTGGATATTGCACGTGAACCGTTCTCAGCAAAGTAGTTAGTCCGTAATTCGTTTTAGGCATGCTTTACAGTAATACACAGTCATACTTATCCGTGAACAAAAATTTTGCCATATTTCCGTGTTTCGTTATATTATTTTCATTTTTTATTCTTCTTGATTCATGATCAGGACCCCCTTATCTTGTAATATCCTGGTACATAGCTACATAGTACGTAGAAACAGTGACATCAAAGTTGAATATTAGGTTGAAATGAGCGTAATTACCATGATACAATGGAACCAACTTTTGGTGGGAGGGAGTATACATTGTAACCACTCCTCAATTTCCACTCCTTATAATTGATTCTAGATATAAAATAACACACAAGGGCAACTGACTTCGGACCTGGCTACAGTGTAATGGAACTAACATTCATCAATGATACATTCACAGCAAGTCTGCCCTATGATCATCAAGGCAAACTGAAAACAGCTGATCATACAGTTTTGATATGGTCTGCATGAAATATCCATGTTTATTTTCATTATGTTCACAACCAACAAATGAATATACATAATCAAATTAAAATTTGTTTCCAAGGAAAGTATAAACAAACAGAACAAAACCATAAATTCATCATAGCTGATGATTAATATCAGTGTGAAATAATTCTGAATGGAATAGAATGATGACACAATCATTGAAAATACGTACCGCTTCTTCAGGTTCAAAATAATCGTCATCTGAGATATCTTCCTCACCTTCCGGTGTATCGTGAAGTTCAAGATCAAATACTCCTGCCATAATATCTACATTTGTGGTTAAAAGTAAATAATTTAAACCATTTATTTCCAGATTTTCGTTCACACAAAATTGCTAGGAACGATGGCGAGGGATTCCTAATGACGTAGAAAATCACATGGAGAAACACTTCCGGTTCACTGTGATTGGCCAATCAGCCCACGGTTTCCATTTATAGAAAATGCCATTCCCTACACACATGCACTAAAAATTATTGTAAATATCGTTGACAAATGTTAAATTGTTGTTTTAAAATAAATTTAATTTTACTTTATTCGATGAAAGACACAATTAACCATACTTTACTCAAGAAAAGCAATTTCTTACAGTAAAATTGCTAATATTTTAGAATAAGAGTAACGGTAGCGTGGCCGAGCGGTCTAAGGCGCTGGTTTAAGGCACCAGTCTCTTCGGAGGCGTGGGTTCGAATCCCACCGCTGCCATCATGTGTATTTTTTTTGCGGCAAATCAATGTAGCAACAACAGAGGAAGTTTTCGCATTGTCTTACAATTAAGAATATGGCAAATTATTCTTTGGCGACGAGCATGCAGTCAACTTTTCTGGGGACAGCTCTAATTGGATTAATTCGCTTTGTGTGACTTGGTTTTGATTTCCTGCATTACCTGCTTTTATATTTTGTCTTCATTTCCTTTCAATTTTGTGGAATTTTTCGATTGGATGTTCTTAGGTATTGGTAAATTTTTCCAAACCCAAAGATTCTACCCGGGGATTCTACGACAAAAATACATGAAAAAACATCCAACAATAACATTTCAAAAACATTGCAAAATATGTTTCAAAAATGTTTCGAAAAAAGTTTAGAATATGTAGTAAAAACATGCTTCTGAAATGTTTTGGAGATATGTTAATATAACATTTCTTGAAGAAACATTTTCAATCATTTTAACAAACAGTTTTTTTAAAACATTATAAAAATATTTCTGCAACCATACATTCTTACGACAAAAAACATTTCGAAAAATGCTTTCAGTCCTTTTTAGAAAATGTTTTTAAACCAATCCCTAAATCATCATCGAAAGACCCAATTGTTGACATAAAACAGTTAACACAGAATGACACGGACAAACAAAGGCTATGGCAAGTTTCCTGGCTTAGGGCAGGCACAAAATGTGGCGGGGTTAAACTAGTTTTTTGGATCCAACCTTCCCCCTATTGATAAGCTTGCACAAAGCATACATATAAAACACACTGTAAAACTCAATCGACAAAAGTTCAATTCAACAAGAGAGAACCTAAGACAAAATACTGTACGAAAACAACAAGACAAGGAGGAACTCTCTTGAGAACACTCGAAGTTACTGACAACTAGCTAAGAAACATTTATCGATTGATGTAAAAGAATCAAATACATCAGTTCTAAATCCGACACCCCACGTCAAAACAATGAATGATTTAGAGTTGTATCACCACACAGAACCGACATACTTGATAAAGATTCTTCTGCATCCAAGAGATGAGAAATGATTTCTCCACTCCAAGTTCTTCTGCATCCAAGAGATGAGAAATGATTTCTCCACTCCAAGTTCTTCTGCATCCAAGAGATGAGAAATGATTTCTCCACTCCAAGTTCTTCTGCATCCAACAGATGAGAAATGATTTCTCCACTCCAAGAGGTTTTTTTAACTGATTGAAATAAAAATAAATTATCGATATAGAATCTATACATTTTGATTTTGATGAAAAATGATTGCGTAGTCATATTTATGAAAAAATATTACGGAAACTCGTTCTTGAAATATTATTGGTGCCTAACATGTATTACCTTGAATATGGACTTTTACCAAGGAAATTTACATGTCGTCCATGCGTATAACCTTTTTTATAACAAAGAAACAGAAAAAGAAAGAGTCAAAAGATGAGTGAATGAGTTGGTGTTTAACCCCCTTTCAACGCTATATTGGCTATTTTAAGGCGATGGACATGAAAAGGATGATAAAATGAACATGAAATGATGAAGAAAAATGAAATATGGGGGTTGGGTGGGAAACAATGGAACGGTAAATTTTGAAGAATCACGGGAAAAGGGGAGAGATGGGTAGGGACGAAAAATTAATCCTATGTGGTGCACTACGTGGCGGTCCACAAAGGGGTCTTTTACGTGCATGAAGCGTGGCACTCTCCACACACGTTGGCCCACTATGGTCAGCGGTACGTCAGGGTTACCGTATCATAGACCTGACAACCACCGCGGACGATGGCCACCCTATTCAGCCACTTAGGGCACACACTTGGTCGCTCTGTGGGCTGAGCACTGACCCGACGTCAGAGTCCCAAGACCCTTAGTCGCTTCTTACGATAAGCTATGCTCTGCTGCGGGCCTATTCGCCACCCGGGCCCCGCATGGGACCAATAAATTTTGAAGACCACAGGAAAAGAGGAGAGGTGGTTAGGGGCGGAAAAGTTAGCCTATGTGGTGCAATATACTTTGAGGTCCACAAATGGATCCATGAAGCGTCACCCCCTCCACACACGTTGGTCCACTATGGTTTGCGGTCAGGTATTCCGTATTATAGCCTGACGCCCCCGCATGCCTTGGGCACACATCCCAGTCGCTTTATTGGCTAAACGGCTTGACCCGACGTCAGGTTTGTAAGCGCTCTTTTGTGGACTTTTACCGACAAGCTTAGCGCTTAAGCCATATGATACATAGATATTTATATTCTGAACGTTAACCTAGCAACGTTATTTTCGTCCTTTAAGCTTAATTTCGCTTTAGTGGGTTCAATATAGGAAATCCTTTCTAAGTTCCATTAAAATGGCTTCCGACATAATATTAAAAAAGAAAGAATATGGAATATGTGCCAGAAAGTCACGATCCACATACTGATATTATCATAGACACATATTAAATATACAGGTCTATGATATTATTTTTATTAATGATTAAAAAAACAAACATTCAATGCGTGTGAAGCGCTTTAATTTCTGAACTAACCTTCATCAGACACGCTAGGGGTCGAAAAATTGGAAGTCCGGTAGGACATAAGATTTGAGCAAACAAAACACTAAAGCCAATAAGACATCGTCTTCGAGGCGCATCTAACAATGTATGCCGAAGACGTCTCATGTTAAAGGACTACAAAGTTATGGGCCTTAACAAAAAAACTTAATCTATGTGTTACAGACGTACAAGGGTAAATCGTAAAAGAAAATTTCTATTCAAAACTCATTTATAAAAGAAAACGACAACAAAAAATGATTTGTCAGAAGTGGGATTCGAACCCACGCCTGGAGAACCAGACTGCGACCTGAACGCAGCGCCTTAGACCACTCGGCCATCCTGACATATTTATGATATTGAAAATTAAGATATTTAAACGGAATATCATAGTTTGAGTAAACTATAAAAGTTATTTTTTAAAATATGAT
Source organism: Arcuatula senhousia (assembly GCA_963971305.1). Taxonomy (NCBI): domain Eukaryota; kingdom Metazoa; phylum Mollusca; class Bivalvia; order Mytilida; family Mytilidae; genus Arcuatula; species Arcuatula senhousia. The sequence continues at coordinate 64,039,572 of OZ020308.1, forward strand.
TTTTTTTTCGTTTTTTTTTTTTTAAAGTTTTTAAAAAGAAATAATATGTATTTAATAAGAAAGACAATTTTTCTATTCAAAGAGAGATAACTGTATTTCTTTTCAAAAATGGTGTCATTTGATAACTCAAAATCAGTTTGACATTGCGTTTTACAACGTTCAACTGATTTACAGCGTACAGGTAAATTTTCAGCGTTATTACATCTCAGTCATAAGCTCCCGCTCAGAGAGAGCTAAATTGACTGAATATGATGCTTTTAACCGGAAGACGTATAAGCTTGTCAGAAATCAGCACCTATAATAACGTACACGGAATGCAAAGTTAATTTCCTATTTTGTCATTTTCATCTAAAAAAAAATAATATACATAATTATTGTATTAATATAATTATTTTAAATATTTCCAGCTATGAAATGTTTTAAATGTAAAGAAAAAAAATTAAATATTAGAACTTAATTCGGGCATATTTTAATTAATGACGTCATCATTGTTCCATTCTATCACTAGAGGTCGCGGCAATCATAACAAAATTACAGAAGCGCGGGAACAAGTCATTCTATTTTCGCGAAACAAGACCCCCAAAAAGTGGTGCATTGTCAACCAAACAAATAACTTGATTAATTCAGCGACATATTTCATTCCCTACAGTCATTACATATACTTTGTCCGCCTCGGTAAACAGTTTTTGTTATTTTCTCTTTAGCCTTTGCATTCGCAAATTAAAGTAGAAATTATTTAAAGGTGTCTTCTTCGAGGTCCGAAACAAATCACTTCCATGTTCTGTTTGCAGGTGCACCCGTGCGGGTTCCGGGTGGCGAATAGGCCCGCAGCAGCGCTAAGCTTGTCGGTAAAAGTCCACTAAAGAGCGCTCAGAAACCTGACATCGGGTCAGGCCGTTTTGTCCACAAAGCGACTGGGACGTGTGCCCCAGGTGGTTGAATGGGGCAATCCTGACATCGAGATATGCGGGGTCGTCAGGCAATAATGCAGAAAACCTGACCGCAAACCATAGTGGTGCACCGTGTTGGAAAAAATGTCATGTTCCTCGCACGTTAAAGAACCCTGTTGCAGGTCTCGGTAAGAGTAGGACCCGTAGGATCCCCATGCAGGAGGCTTAATTTCACGTCCCTACCCATCACTCCTTTTTCCAGTGGCAGTCAAAACTCTCCTACCCGATTGGCCTTGTGTCACCATTTCCTCCACATCACCATCATTTCATGTTCATTGTAGCACCACTTTCATGTTCATTTCCCGGATATAGCCGAAATCGTGCTGCTTGGGAGTAAAGCAATAACTAACTTACTAACTAACAAAATATAACTGTTTGCAGCTGCGTTTTCAAAATCATGCAAAAGGTTGCAATTCTTGCTGTGGTTAAAAGATAACGAGTTCTTGCTTTGATTAAAGTATGGGGTACCATATATATAAGAAAGTTACTTTATCTGCGGGAGTGTATCAGGTTTAACCTGAATCATATTATAGGAAATTATAAACGAAAGAATATGGAATATGTGCAAGAAAGACACGATCCACATATTGATATTATTTTGATAATAAATGATAAAAAAACCAAAAATTCAATGCGTGTGAAGCGCTTTTCTGGACTAATCTACATCAGACACGCTAGGGGTCGAAAAATTGGAAGACCGGTAGGACATTAGATTTGAACAAACAAAACACTAAACACTAAAGCCAAAAAAAATATTACAACAATGACTAAACAAAGGTAAACTTATCAACTGCATTAGAGATAGCCACAATTTTAGATCAGAACGTCAAAAAAACTTGAAATATGTAAACAGTGATTTTCCAACGTATGTAAACAGTGATTTTCCAACACATATTCTCCCCGTGCGGGTTCCGGGTGGCGAATAGGCCCGCAGCAGCGCTAAGCTTGTTGGTAAAAGTCCACTAAAGAGCGCTCAGAAACCTGACATCGGGTCAGGCCGCTTTGCCCACAAAGCGAATGGGATGTGTGCCCCAGGTTGTTGAATTGGACAGCCCTGACATCGAGAGATGCGGGGTCGTCAGGCGATAATGCGGAAAACCTGACCGCAAACCATATTGGTGCACCGTGTTGGGAAAAATGTCACGTCCCTCGCACGTTAAAGAACCCTGCTGCAAATCTCGGTAAGAGTAGGAGGCTAAATTTCTAGTCCCTACCCATCACACCTTTTTTCAGTGGCAGTCAAAACTCTCCTACCCGATTGGCCTTGTGTCCCTATTTCCTCCACTTCATCATCATTTCATGTTCATTGTATCACCACTTTCATGTTCATCTCCCGGATATAGCCGAAATCGTGCTGCTTGGGAGTAAAGCAATAACTAACTAACTATTAACCAACACGTATTCCAGTACTAGAAAATATATTAAGACATTAAGAGCATACAACTAAAGCACATGGAATTAGAAGCATTCTACGACCTTCAAACGGCTTTTGCTTGGTTGATTACTAGAACACTTTTAACATGTTTTCTATGAGATTATGAATTCCAGTGGATGAGAACGCCCCCCCCCCCCAAAAAAAAAAAAAAAAAATTGTCTAGTTTTACCCTCGCGTGCTGTTTCCCGTCATATTATTTAGGGACTGTTCCCTACACTTGGAAAAATTTTAACTTGATAACTCATAAAAGAGCTGTTTTATTTTATAAAAAATATTAAATTCTATTGGTATGGATGTATTTCAAGTCTATATAGCTTTAATTCAACCAAATGTTTGTCTGGTTACAGTCTTGAAAAATGGTAGAATGGTTTTATTTGATATTCGATGTAATTAAACATTTATATCATGCTTTGCAATTTTTTAGCGAAAAAGCGATATGAACATGGCAATTGGTGTGGATTGGTTCTTAAAATAAGGAGCGGAATCTGAGATGTAACATTTTTACGATTCATAATATTGCTGATGTTGATAGCGTCTATTCCTTTGTTATTAAATGGAATGAGGAGAAATTTTCTGTCCTACGTACCAAGCAAGTTGAAATTTTATGTTTAGCTTTCACAGACTTATAAAGAAAGATAAACTTTAAATGCGTATGTTTTCGTATATATACTAGAATAAGATTCGTTGATAATGTATGTATTCTGATTAAAAAAATTAAAATGATATATAGCGGAGGGATTCGAATCGACTGGTACCAGTGATCAGCACAACAGACCGCCCGGCCAAGCTACCGTTGGTGGTTTGTTGTTTTAACTTTAATTTACAAATCGGCGACTGAAGGGACATAAACGGTTCGTAAACATATAGCGGCAGCGGTTGGATTCAAAACCATGCCTCCGAAGAGACTGGTAACTGAAACTTTAAAAAATCATCATTTATTTTCATAAGAAGTACCCAACAGAATGAAAATGATGCGACAAAACCCCAAATTAACCAAACAACTGTGCAAAGTTTATTTTCTCTTATTTTTTTTTGGTAATTCTTTCAAATCGAATTTCAAACAACCGATGTACAGAAATTTGGGAGTTTGGAGCGGACATTACAGATAATCTAGACTACATTATAAAAAAGTATTTTACAACCCATTTCATTCAAGCTCGATTAACACTAATTTAACGTTAACGTTTATCGTTAAATTAACATTAACAAAATTTCCTGTATAGCGAGAGTGATCTCAAGTACTATGGGTTAGCAGTTCCTGCTTGTTGCAACACATCCAATGTAAAAGTATTAGTAAGTGCAAAACATCACAGGCACTTGTATACAGGATAACCCTTATGGTGCCCCACCCCCCCTTTTTTTCAAAACCGATTATTTTTTCATTTTTTCTGTAATATTTCTCATTTCAAGGAGGAAGATACATGTTAATTTCATGTATTTGCTGTCAGAAGGAAATAAAGCCTGCGGGCAATTTGAATTATTATTTGAATAAATAATTTGTCGATTAGCTCTTGCAAAGAAAAATGGGTGTGAACCAAAACACGTATATTGGTGAAATATCATTGATCGCCTAAAACATCTAGTATCCAAGTCATGTAGTCCTTTAGCATAAGACGCTTTTCTACATTCGGACATTGTTAGATGCGCCTCGACGTCTCATGTCGGAAGCCATTTTAGAAGTTGCAAAAATTCTTAAATTTAAATTAGTATTCAAGATTTCTCTAGATCCAGGGTGAAAAGAGTATTGGGATTTTAGTTCAGTAAGACCAAAAACGTGTTAAATTAACCAATAACAAAGAAAAAGAAAGAGAAAGAATCAAAAGCGTGAGAGTGAGTTGGGTGTTTTACGCCCTTGAAATGCTATAAAGGTATTCTTAAGGCGATTAACATAAATAGGGTAATAAAATGAACATGAAATGATGATGATTTTTAAATGAAATATAAGTGGAAAATGGGTGATGTGGGTAGGGGCGGAAAGTTTAGCAAATGTGACAAAGAGATCCATGAATCGTGGCCCTCTCCACATACGTTGGCCGACTATAGTTTGCGGTCAGGTTTGCAGCATTATAACCACCATTCAACCATCTGGGTCACACATACAAATCGCTTTATGGGCTAAGCGGTCTGTCCGAACGTCAGGTTTCTGAGCGCTTTTTAGTGGATTTTTACTAACAAGCTTAGCGCTGCTGCGGACCTATTCGCCACCCGGAACCCGCACGAGTCAAAAGAGTGTTTGTGCTTTTGATCTTGGATTTTCAGGATAAAAAAGTACAAAATACTGAAAGATTTCAGTAAAACATAATTTAAGCTGTATGATACATAGATATTTATATTCTGTATGTTAACCTACGTTATTTTTCGTCCTTAGTTTTATTTAACGGCCGTTCCTCTTTACGGAGTCCAAACGTAGATTTCGTCGTTTTCTAAAGTTAAAATGTTCCTTTGAAAAATCCTGACGCATGGGATACAAGTTTAAAGCTAGGAATTGTAAAGGAATGAATAATGAAAAAAAAATTGTGGCACAAAAAAAGTATTTTAGCGTACATGTTTCATTAATTTTTATCGTTTATTTCTGAAAAAATATGCCAAATATCGTTTCCCAGTCGGCTGTAAGTGATTGAAATCCCACATTTATGTAAAAATGAATATACTGATCACAAGGATTTGATTAGGTATGTATTCCTTTTATATAAGAGGTCAAATTAAGAAATTTTCATTATTTTTGACAAATTGTTTCTTTGGTACGAATCGCATATATAAAGACATGGTAGAATAAGGTGTTCTTTATAACTGATAACAATGAAATAATGCCTTGGCAAAAGTGATAAAAGAGCATTTTTTATAAATCTTATGAGAACATCTAAAACAAATAAAAACTGTTTAAAGTGCAACTAAAACGATCATAACAACTTGATCTTATTTAAAAGTTTTTAATTTTCTAAGATCAACGCAAAAAATCCGATCAAAATCCTTAGTTTTATTTAACGGCCGTTCCTCTTTACGGAGTCCAAACGTAGATTTCGTCGTTTTCTAAAGTTAAAATGTTCCTTTGAAAAATCTTGACGCATGGGATACAAGTTTAAAGCTAGGAATTGTAAAGGAATGAATAATGAAAAAAAAATTGTGGCACAAAAAAGTATTTTATCGTACATGTTTCATTAATTTTTATCGTTTATTTCTGAAAAAATATGCCAAATATCGTTTCCCAATCGGCTGTAAGTGATTGAAATCCCACATTTATGTAAAAATGAATATACTGATCACAAGGATTTGCTTAGGTATGTATTCCTTTTATATAAGAGGTCAAATTAAGAAATTTTCATTATTTTTGACTAATTGTTTCTTTGGTACGAATCGCATATATAAAGACATGGTAGAATAAGGTGTTCTTTATAACTGATAACAATGAAATAATGCCTTGACAAAAGTGATAAAAGAGCATTTTTTATAAATCTTATGAGAACATCTAAAACAAATAAAAACTGTTTAAAGTGCAACTAAAACGATCATAACAACTTGATCTTATTTAAAAGTTTTTAATTTTCTAAGATCAACGCAAAAAATCCGATCAAAATCCGTTGGCAAATAACGGAGATATGACTGTTTGAAGTGCAAAATTTCGCACCTTTCAAAATCTAATCAACGATATTTCCGGAAAAGAATTATATGCGAGCTCACCGGAAGTGACGCACAAGGGGATCCGAGATAGTTTGCTAGTATATAATGGGAATGTGTTTTTGAAAGGGGAATTAAAGATATTAGCAATGAAATATAAATAATTTCGGTGGCATTTTTTACATAAATATTTTAAGGAAATACCCAACGAACGCATATACATTTTCCAAATTTTAACAATACATTTTACATTAGATAATATTCTAAAAAGATAGGCCGTCACAGGAATGAAGTTTAGAGTTTTTTTTAATTTGTATTGAATGTTAAATCAAGGAAATAAAGTACTCGAATTCCTTAGTTAAGTCGAAATCCTATGATTTAAGCAAACAATTGTCATATTTCACAAAATTTATTAAGATTTTACCGCAATAATCAGTACACGTACATGATGCAATCAAAGGAACATATCAATGTTAAACAGTTGTGTGTTGTCTTTATTGTTCAAAGTGTTAATTTGAATCATATGTGTCAAATATGCAGGTCTATGTCGGAATTGGACGGTGTCATGATAATTACCTGATTTATTAACCCATGCTGAGTATGGTCTGATTAAACAAACGCAGGTGTGAAGTGAAACGAAATTAGACGACCAATATATCACCGTAGGGGGCAATTCACAATTTGGGGACAAGCAATTTTTAAACTCGAGCATCTTCTCAAATTATGTTTAATTGTCGCATTGAAATAGAAAAATAATAAAATAAATATATTGATTCTACAGTATTTGCAATAAATGGCTTAATACTGTTGCTTGGCATATAATGTTAAAATATCAGCGTCAAAAAATTATTAAGTTTACAGTAAAACAAAACATGTTAAAACATCACGCATATCCTAGAGCATCGTCTCTTGGTGCTCTCTGCAAACAAACTCATTTTAATTCAGAAATAAATTCTTCAACATATTTAATTAGTAAAAAGTATTTATTAAAATAACATCAGATCATACATGTCATACATAGATTTTCTCTTCTAAAACTTCTCTATTGCTATTGTGTTGTTTTGGCAAATACTAAGTAAACACAAATATGTAAGTATGCTTATTATGCGACGAAACAATAGTAAATCAAATTTTTCAGTTTGAAACCAATCAATTTTCAGAAGATCAGAGTGGTATAAATAGAGCAGCTGAAGAATTTAGTTCTATTTTGAATAAGCTTGCAGAAAAGTCTTGTAAAGTTGTGACCCATAAAAATAAGAGGAAGAAGAAAACTAAAGTTAAACAGCCTTGGTCTGACAAAACAATATATGATCAAAAGAAAAATTTAAATTATTTGAGCGGTCAGATCAGGAAAACCCCTTTTAATCGTGAGTTGAAACAGAAATACTTTTTACAATTAAAATCTTTTAAAAAAGCTGTTAAGCACAAAAAATATTTATATAAACAATCCATATTTGATAAACTTTCTGACACAATTAATAATAACCCCTCAGAGTTCTGGAAAACTCTCAACTCTATGACTGAAAAAGAAGCCAATGAAAATGAAGAAGTTTTAGAATTGATTTCTGATTTTGAAAATATAGTTGCCCATGTTAAAAAACAAGGAGAGTGTAAATGTATTAATCAAGATTTTCAGAATAAAGTTTGCTCAGAAATTCCAAAAATTGAAGAAAAAATAACCTTTGAAGAAAAAACAGATAAACCTATAACAATTAGTGAAATAAAAAATGTACTCAAAACACTAAAAAAGGGTAAATCAAGTGGTCCAGATGGTATAATAAATGAAATATTTAGATATAGTTGTAACACAACAGTTGCTGCCCTTACCAGGCTGTTCAATCTTATTTTAAAATCTGGACACTACCCACACCAGTGGAACAAGTCTCACCTGATTTTGTTACACAAATCGGGCAATAAACTAGATCCCTCTAATTACAGGGGAATTTCTCTTATTAATTGCATAGCAAAAATATTTAGTAGTGTCCTTAACAATAGACTCAAATTTCTTATGAAGGAAAAATATGCAAATTCCCAATTTGGTTTCAGAGAAAATCACAGAACCAGTGATAGTTTATTTGTTCTCAAAACTGTAATTAATAAATATATTCACAAAAATAAAAAGAAACTTTACTTCTGTTTTGTGGATTTCCAAAAAGCTTTTGACTCTGTGTGGAGGGAAGGGTTATTATTTAAATTGGCTAAGATGGGGACCGGCAAATATATGTATAATATCATTAAAAATATGCTGACTAAAACAGAAATTGCATTGAGAGTGGATCAGAAACACTCAGAATATTTTGATATACAAAGGGGTGTGAAGCAGGGAGATTCATTAAGCCCCACCCTGTTCAATATGTTTATAAATGACCTAAACCTAAACTTTATTTCACAGAATTGTGATCCTCCAAAACTAATAGATTCTTACATTGGTTCCTTATCATTTGCAGATGACCTTCTGATCATGTCTGAAAGTAGGGAAGGTCTACAAAATAGTGTTAATAACCTAACTAGTTTTTGTGATAACTGGCAACTTTCATTAAATGTTAAAAAAACTAAAACCATGGTGGTCCAACAGTATTCTAATAATAAAATTGATTCATTCATAGAGTATAAGGGAGTTAATATTCAGAATGTAGAAGAATATAAATTCTTAGGCAATCTTCTGAAAAACAATGGGAACCTAAAACACAGCCTGGAAGAACTTTCTAAAAAAGCTAGAAAAGTTCTTTTTTCTATTAGAGGAAAGACTGCTTCTTTAGGCAATCGTCCTACTTCAGTTATTAATAATCTATTTGATAAACTAGTTATTCCGATATTAACTTATAGTTCTGAGATATCATTTATGGACTTTTTCAGTGCTCAATATAGAGCAAAACAGAGGGCAGCTACCAACAACATAGAAATTGACCCCTTTCACTTTATAGATAAAACTCCCTTTGAAAAAGTCCACATTAGTTTCTGCAAATTTACACTTGGGACAAGGAAAACTTCATCGAATTTAGGGGCACGTTTAGAATTGGGAAGGGTTCCTATTGAAAATTATATTTTGAAACAATCACTTCTATATTTGGCAAGATTATATACTGTTGATTTAAATCCATTATTAAAAGAAGCATTTGATCTTTCAAAATCTCTTGATTCAGAAGGTGTTTACTCTTGGTATACATATATTAAAAATGCATTTGAGGACCAAGATCTTCTGGACACTATATCCAACTGCAAATGTCTAAAAGATGTTAAGAAAATAAAATTAACTATTAAAGATAAGACCTTTGACTATTATCATAACCTTTATATAAATAAGATAGAGAAAATAGATATAAACAGCAAACTCTTCTTGTATAAGAATTTAAAACCCTTAACAGAACCTAAATTTTATCTTTCATATAATGATTTTTCAATTAGGAATATTTTTACAAAACTTCGTATAAGTGACCATAATTTGGAAATTGAGAGAGGTCGCTATTTCAAAATAAATAGAGATGAAAGATTATGCAAATTTTGCAAAATAGTAGAGGATGAAGAACACTTTATTTTAAAATGCTCGAAAAATGAGAACATCAGACAAGCTCTCTTTGGAGATATTAAAAAGACTGTAACAATTTCCCTGACCTTCCAGATGATCAAAAGATTAATTATCTTTTGAATCCTAAAACCTTTAGACATGTTAAAATTATTGGCTTCTTTTTAAAACGGTCATATGAACTGAGGCCAGAAGACTTTTGATAACATGCCTACTTCATATAAACATAATGTCTACTTGCACTCAATGGCATGTTTATTTTTATACAATTATAATGTTAAATTTGTTAGTACAATATTTTGTATTCTGTATTTTGATCATGCTATATTTGTGCTTGTATATATGTTACTGCAGCCCTAGTTTTTAGGGTTAATAGTTTGAAATAAAGCTATTATGATTTATTATCTTTAATAATTATAGTTGTAAACAACAAACAAACACATCACATTGTGTATTCATAACTTTATATTACTTAAGACGACCCCGGACGGACACTAATTTGCGCAATACGTTCGTAGATGGGCATACGAATTCCGCCCGCTTGCAGCTTTTTTTTCATGAAATGTCCGACGAACTGTAAATCATCTGGCGTCAAACTTTCCTAGAAATCCAACTGTGTCTAGAAGTCACAGATGGTTACAACTGCGCAAATGCAAACCTCTGCCACCGGTAAATTTTTTACCCTAAGATAAAGCGTGGAATAAAATACAGACAGCAACGCGATTGGTTGATATAAAATAATATTTAAATAGATGAATGAATAAACTTATGTTAGATATTGACAAAGAAATTCTGGTGCCAATCATGTGTCTACAGGGCGCTCGCATCTTTGAAAATTTGGGTACTGAAAATAAAATCGAAAAATCACCCCCCTTTTTTCAACCTAAAATTACGTTCATTAACGCCGCATAGACATAGGATTTTTATTGGCTAAAAATAAACGTTTGGATGTTTACTGAAAGATTTTGACCCATAGAAAGTGAAAATCGGTCAATAACTATTTTTAAAAAAATTGAATACAAGGGTACCCCCTATGGAAAAATGCATTGTTAGCATTTGCGCAGTTGTAACCTATAGGCCCCCGTTCTTAAAATGTATCAGAGTTATGGACCTTAACCAGTGTTACGTACGTTTGCACGGACGGAATTACGGACGGACAAGGGTTAAACTGTATGGCCGATCCACATACGTGGTCGGGCCATAAAAATAGCGAGAACAGACAAACGGGTACACTTCTCGTAAATCTGTATGTACTTGAATATAGGAAACCATGGAATAATGTTGAATGTGTGAATTGGTGTCTTAGCTTCCTGTCGGTTACATCGAAAATATCTGAAAGCCACGGATTTGGAATAGACCCACACATAATCATGTGCTCCTTCCTCAAAGCTTAATTTCATGCGAGAGACCTCAAACAAATATGATCAGTATCATTAATGGCCTGTCACACTTCTGACTTATAAGATTTTGAAAGAATAAACTTCTTTTAATAATGATTTTATTTTATTATTTGTTTCATCTTCACAATACTGTATCAAGTTTTTACGTAGTGATTAAATATATATTTTACATGTTTTATATCACATACATGTATTTTATTTCTTGAAGCATTAATTATCATTTCATTATTAATAAATTGTAAAGATAAACTACCGTGTGCTATTGTAACTAGTGTAAACAAATTAATCGGTCCCCCTTCTGACGTAGCACGGTCAGTGGCATTAGTGACGCGAAAGCGGAAGTTATAAAGGTGAGATTTTAAGAAATTAACACCAAATTGCCAATATCTGTGTTATTTGTCATTGGAATCAAGTCGGGTTTTTTGCTTTGATCTTAGAAAATTAAGATCTATGAAATGAAATAAAGTTGTTGTAGACGTTTAAGTTGCACTTTAAGACTATTAATAATCTTAATTCAGGTTCTTACACTCGGTCTCAATCAGAAAAAAATATCCCCGATTTTTTTAGGGGTGTATTTTACGTAACGCCATTATCTTTACTTTGCAGTTGATGAAAATATTCAAAATTCCTATAATATAATAACGCTGTGGTTCATTTCAGAAAATCAGTTTAAATTTTGACGCTGTGCGCAATATCACAGAATTTATGGACAAAATATGTGTCAAAATCGGGGAAAATCGGGTGTGTTTTACGTAACGCCATCTTCCGAGCGTCATAACTTTGAATAATGCAAAGTAAAGTTTTCAGTGCAAAATGATTTTGCAATGCAATTTTGCTTCTTTGATATCTTTAATCCGGAGAAAGTGGTGTTGCTAAATTCTTATATATTATTTCTTCAAATGATTTTAAATCGAAAGACGCAAACAAAAAATACAAAAAAAAAATTCATTTTTTAAGAAATTTGCCATTTTTCGTGTCCCTCTTAGCGTAGAACGGGCGAAAGCTCAATTCTACGTTATAGTTGGTTTAATAGGGACATCAAAAATCATTTCTAAAATCTCATCAAAAATCGATGCTACGAGAAAACTGGCTTTCAACATAACACATCGAGGCGCATCTAACAATGTCCGAATATAAAAAGCGCCGAAGACGTCTTATGTTATTGGACTACCAAGTTATGGGCCTTAAACCAATGTATGGAACGTACAATGTTAAATCTGTATGTCGGACCATAAAAAGAGGATGATATTCAAAACAGAAACAAGAGGAGAAAAAAAAACAAAAAAAAAAACAATTTGTATGAAGTGGGATTCGAACCCACGCCTGGAGAACCAGACTGCGACCTGAACGCAGCGCCTTAGACCACCCGGCCATCCTGATATACAGATAATGAGGAATATTTACATATTTAATACTACATTATTATTTAAAAAAGAATAAATTAATTATTTTTCACGCTTTGAAAAGATTTTTTGAAAACTATAAGATAAGAAGAGTTATTCATGAATTCATGAAAAGAGGTCTATTTTTGCTTTTTGAAGTTAAAGTGAAAGTAGGAGGAAGATACATGTTAATTTCGTGTATTTGGTGTCAGAGGGAAATAAAGCATGCGGGCAATTTGAATTATTACTTCAAAAGTAAATTTGTCGATAAGCTCTTCCAAATAGAAATGCAATGTAAGTGATAACATTTTCACCTTTCACACAGAAGCGTTTAGTCACGTTCCAAAGTCACCCAACATGTCGAATAATAATAAAGCTAGCTTATAAAAATAAATAATGGCAAAAAGAATTTCAAGAGTGGTTAGCGACTCACTATTCCTTTCGGGGCTGTGCAAACTGCATCGGAAATGTAATGAAATGCAAAGACTGGTGCGGCAAAACAGTGGTGTCATGCATTTGTATTAAAAGGATAGTTGTTTTCAAAGAAACGAATTGAATTTTTTTCTCAAGTATCCTACAAACGGTTACAAACCCTTCTGTAGCTATGTTCTGAACCAAATATAATAGAGCAGTCAGCTTACAATTGTCCCGCCAAAGTAGAAGATATAAACATTTTGCATGCGTTTATACTGCTATTGAATTGTTGACTATTTCAAACCAATCAATAAAAGTCAGCAAAATCAAAGTGGCAGCGGTGGGATTCGAACCCACGCCTCCGAAGAGACTGGTGCCTTAAACCAGCGCCTTAGACCGCTCGGCCACGCTACCGTTAGTCAATCCCTACTTAATAACATTTATGTATTTCCCGTTTAATGTTACTGTATAAACTATTACGAAGACGTCAGATTGTATATTGCCATATTTAGCCTGCAAAATCATGTTTTTCATACAAACTGCAACTCTTTCCAACAAAATAGTTATTCGTGTAATGGTATATATTCAACATTGACGACTGTAGCGAAGATACATGCAATATTATGATAAAAACATATATACATTTTTTATTTGAAAATCAAGTAAAAATGAAGAGTGATAGCGGTGGGATTCGAACCCACGCCTCCGAAGAGACTGGTACCTGAAACCAGCGCCATAGACCGCTCGGCCACGCTACCGTTGGTGGTGTGGTGTTTAAATTTTATTTTACAGCTCGGCGATCGAAACATATAAACGGTTCGTGAACACATGAAAAAAATCTTCATTTATTTTCATATGAAGTACCCAACATGCAGAGAATGACAGTGAAGAGACAAAGTCCCAAATATTAACCAAACAAGTGTGCAAAGCTTATTTTCTGTTTTGTTTTTATTCCCTGGTTCTTTTAATTCTAATTTTAAACAGCCGAGCTAGAGAATTTGGGAGTTTGGAGCGGACCTTACAGATAATCTAGACTACATTATAAAAGAAACATATTTTAAAACCCATTTCTTTCAATATCAAACAAGGAGGAAGATACATGTTAATTTCGTGTATTTGGTGTCAGAAGGAAATAAAGCCTGCGGGCAATTTGAATTATTACTTCAAAAGTAAATTTTTCGATTAGCTCGTCCAAAAAGAAATGCAATTGAAGTCATGGAAGTGATAACATTTTCACCTTTCACGCAGAAGCGTTTAGTCACGTTCCAAAGTCACCCAACATGTCGAATAATAATAAAGCTAGCTTATAAAAATAAATAATGGCAAAAAGAATTTCAAGAGTGGTTAGCGACTCACTATTCCTTTCGGGGCTGTGCAAACTGCATCGGAAATGTAATGAAATGCAAAGACTGGTGCGGCAAAACAGTGGTGTCATGCATTTGTATTAAAAGGATAGTTGTTTTCAAAGAAACGAATTGAATTTTTTTCTCAAGTATCCTACAAACGGTTACAAACCCTCCTGTAGCTATGTTCTGAACCAAATATAATAGAGCAGTCAGCTTACAATTGTCCCGCCAAAGTAGAAGATATAAACATTTTGCATGCGTTTATACTGCTATTGAATTGTTGACTATTTCAAAACAATCAATAAAAGTCAGCAAAATCAAAGTGGCAGCGGTGGGATTCGAACCCACGCCTCCGAAGAGACTGGTGCCTTAAACCAGCGCCTTAGACCGCTCGGCCACGCTACCGTTAGTCAATCCCTACTTAATAACATTTATGTATTTCCCGTTTAATGTTACTGTATAAACTATTACGAAGACGTCAGATTGTATATTGCCATATTTAGCCTGCAAAATCATGTTTTTCATACAAACTGCAACTCTTTCCAACATAATAGTTATTCGTGTAATGGTATATATTCAACATTGACGACTGTAGCGAAGATACATGCAATATTATGATAAAAACATATATACATTTTTTATTTGAAAATCAAGTAAAAATGAAGAGTGATAGCGGTGGGATTCGAACCCACGCCTCCGAAGAGACTGGTACCTGAAACCAGCGCCATAGACCGCTCGGCCACGCTACCGTTGGTGGTGTGGTGTTTAAATTTTATTTTACAGCTCGGCGATCGAAACATATAAACGGTTCGTGAACACATGAAAAAAATCTTCATTTATTTTCATATGAAGTACCCAACATGCAGAGAATGACAGTGAAGAGACAAAGTCCCAAATATTAACCAAACAAGTGTGCAAAGCTTATTTTCTGTTTTGTTTTTATTCCCTGGTTCTTTTAATTCTAATTTTAAACAGCCGACCTAGAGAATTTGGGAGTTTGGAGCGGACCTTACAGATAATCTAGACTACATTATAAAAGAAACATATTTTAAAACCCATTTCTTTCAATATCAAACAAGGAGGAAGATACATGTTAATTTCGTGTATTTGGTGTCAGAAGGAAATAAAGCCTGCGGGCAATTTGAATTATTACTCCAAAAGTAAATTTTTCGATTAGCTCGTCCAAAAAGAAATGCAATTGAAGTCATGGAAGTGATAACATTTTCACCTTTCACGCAGAAGCGTTTAGTCACGTTCCAAAGTCACCCAACATGTCGAATAATAATAAAGCTAGCTTATAAAAATAAATAATGGCAAAAAGAATTTCAAGAGTGGTTAGCGACTCACTATTCCTTTCGGGGCTGTGCAAACTGCATCGGAAATGTAATGAAATGCAAAGACTGGTGCGGCAAAACAGTGGTGTCATGCATTTGTATTAAAAGGATAGTTGTTTTCAAAGAAACGAATTGAATTTTTTTCTCAAGTATCCTACAAACGGTTACAAACCCTCCTGTAGCTATGTTCTGAACCAAATATAATAGAGCAGTCAGCTTACAATTGTCCCGCCAAAGTAGAAGATATAAACATTTTGCATGCGTTTATACTGCTATTGAATTGTTGACTATTTCAAAACAATCAATAAAAGTCAGCAAAATCAAAGTGGCAGCGGTGAGATTCGAACCCACGCCTCCGAAGAGACTGGTACCTTATACCAGCGCCTTAGACCGCTCGGCCACGCTACCGTTAGTCAATCCCTACTTAATAACATTTATGTATTTCCCGTTTAATGTTACTGTATAAACTATTACGAAGACGTCAGATTGTATATTGCCATATTTAGCCTGCAAAATCATGTTTTTCATACAAACTGCAACTCTTTCCAACATAATAGTTATTCGTGTAATGGTATATATTCAACATTGACGACTGTAGCGAAGATACATGCAATATTATGATAAAAACATATATACATTTTTTATTTGAAAATCAAGTAAAAATGAAGAGTGATAGCGGTGGGATTCGAACCCACGCCTCCGAAGAGACTGGTACCTGAAACCAGCGCCATAGACCGCTCGGCCACGCTACCGTTGGTGGTGTGGTGTTTAAATTTTATTTTACAGCTCGGCGATCGAAACATATAAACGGTTCGTGAACACATGAAAAAAATCTTCATTTATTTTCATATGAAGTACCCAACATGCAGAGAATGACAGTGAAGAGACAAAGTCCCAAATATTAACCAAACAAGTGTGCAAAGCTTATTTTCTGTTTTGTTTTTATTCCCTGGTTCTTTTAATTCTAATTTTAAACAGCCGACCTAGAGAATTTGGGAGTTTGGAGCGGACCTTACAGATAATCTAGACTACATTATAAAAGAAACATATTTTAAAACCCATTTCTTTCAATATCAAACAAGGAGGAAGATACATGTTAATTTCGTGTATTTGGTGTCAGAAGGAAATAAAGCCTGCGGGCAATTTGAATTATTACTTCAAAAGTAAATTTTTCGATTAGCTCGTCCAAAAAGAAATGCAATTGAAGTCATGGAAGTGATAACATTTTCACCTTTCACGCAGAAGCGTTTAGTCACGTTCCAAAGTCACCCAACATGTCGAATAATAATAAAGCTAGCTTATAAAAATAAATAATGGCAAAAAGAATTTCAAGAGTGGTTAGCGACTCACTATTCCTTTCGGGGCTGTGCAAACTGCATCGGAAATGTAATGAAATGCAAAGACTGGTGCGGCAAAACAGTGGTGTCATGCATTTGTATTAAAAGGATAGTTGTTTTCAAAGAAACGAATTGAATTTTTTTCTCAAGTATCCTACAAACGGTTACAAACCCTCCTGTAGCTATGTTCTGAACCAAATATAATAGAGCAGTCAGCTTACAATTGTCCCGCCAAAGTAGAAGATATAAACATTTTGCATGCGTTTATACTGCTATTGAATTGTTGACTATTTCAAAACAATCAATAAAAGTCAGCAAAATCAAAGTGACAGCGGTGGGATTCGAACCCACGCCTCCGAAGAGACTGGTGCCTTAAACCAGCGCCTTAGACCGCTCGGCCACGCTACCGTTAGTCAATCCCTACTTAATAACATTTATGTATTTCCCGTTTAATGTTACTGTATAAACTATTACGAAGACGTCAGATTGTATATTGCCATATTTAGCCTGCAAAATCATGTTTTTCATACAAACTGCAACTCTTTCCAACATAATAGTTATTCGTGTAATGGTATATATTCAACATTGACAACTGTAGCGAAGATACATGCAATATTATGATAAAAACATATATACATTTTTTATTTGAAAATCAAGTAAAAATGAAGAGTGATAGCGGTGGGATTCGAACCCACGCCTCCGAAGAGACTGGTACCTGAAACCAGCGCCATAGACCGCTCGGCCACGCTACCGTTGGTGGTGTGGTGTTTAAATTTTATTTTACAGCTCGGCGATCGAAACATATAAACGGTTCGTGAACACATGAAAAAAATCTTCATTTATTTTCATATGAAGTACCCAACATGCAGAGAATGACAGTGAAGAGACAAAGTCCCAAATATTAACCAAACAAGTGTGCAAAGCTTATTTTCTGTTTTGTTTTTATTCCCTGGTTCTTTTAATTCTAATTTTAAACAGCCGACCTAGAGAATTTGGGAGTTTGGAGCGGACCTTACAGATAATCTAGACTACATTATAAAAGAAACATATTTTAAAACCCATTTCTTTCAATATCAAACAAGGAGGAAGATACATGTTAATTTCGTGTATTTGGTGTCAGAAGGAAATAAAGCCTGCGGGCAATTTGAATTATTACTTCAAAAGTAAATTTTTCGATTAGCTCGTCCAAAAAGAAATGCAATTGAAGTCATGGAAGTGATAACATTTTCACCTTTCACGCAGAAGCGTTTAGTCACGTTCCAAAGTCACCCAACATGTCGAATAATAATAAAGCTAGCTTATAAAAATAAATAATGGCAAAAAGAATTTCAAGAGTGGTTAGCGACTCACTATTCCTTTCGGGGCTGTGCAAACTGCGTCGGAAATGTAATGAAATGCAAAGACTGGTGCGGCAAAACAGTGGTGTCATGCATTTGTATTAAAAGGATAGTTGTTTTCAAAGAAACGAATTGAATTTTTTTCTCAAGTATCCTACAAACGGTTACAAACCCTCCTGTAGCTATGTTCTGAACCAAATATAATAGAGCAGTCAGCTTACAATTGTCCCGCCAAAGTAGAAGATATAAACATTTTGCATGCGTTTATACTGCTATTGAATTGTTGACTATTTCAAAACAATCAATAAAAGTCAGCAAAATCAAAGTGACAGCGGTGGGATTCGAACCCACGCCTCCGAAGAGACTGGTGCCTTAAACCAGCGCCTTAGACCGCTCGGCCACGCTACCGTTAGTCAATCCCTACTTAATAACATTTATGTATTTCCCGTTTAATGTTACTGTATAAACTATTACGAAGACGTCAGATTGTATATTGCCATATTTAGCCTGCAAAATCATGTTTTTCATACAAACTGCAACTCTTTCCAACATAATAGTTATTCGTGTAATGGTATATATTCAACATTGACAACTGTAGCGAAGATACATGCAATATTATGATAAAAACATATATACATTTTTTATTTGAAAATCAAGTAAAAATGAAGAGTGATAGCGGTGGGATTCGAACCCACGCCTCCGAAGAGACTGGTATTAAAAACGAAAGAATATGGAATATGTGCCAAAAAGACACGATCCACATATTGAAATGATTTTAATAAATGTACAAAAGCAAAATTTCACTGCGTGTGAAGCGCTTTTCTGGATTAACCTTCATCAGACACGCTAGGAGTAGAAAACTTGGAAAACCGGTAGAATATTAGATTTGATTAAAAAAAAATGCCAAAAAATATTACAACAATGACCAAACAGATAAATCTATTAATTTAAAGGAAACAGCCAAACGGTGTCAAATTTTGAAAATATGTAAACTGTGTCTTTCCAACACATATTCCAGTACTCGAAAATATATAAGAGCATACAACTGAAGCACGGGGAAGCTTTCTACGACCTCCACACGGCACTAAAGCCAAACTCTGAAATAATATTAAAAACGAAAGAATATGGAATATGTGCCAAAAAGACACGATCCACATATTGAAATGATTTTAATAAATGTACAAAAGCAAAATTTCACTGCGTGTGAAGCGCTTTTCTGGATTAACCTTCATCAGACACGCTAGGAGTAGAAAACTTGGAAAACCGAAACCAGCGCCATAGACCGCTCGGCCACGCTACCGTTGGTGGTGTGGTGTTTAAATTTTATTTTACAGCTCGGCGATCGAAACATATAAACGGTTCGTGAACACATGAAAAAAATCTTCATTTATTTTCATATGAAGTACCCAACATGCAGAGAATGACAGTGAAGAGACAAAGTCCCAAATATTAACCAAACAAGTGTGCAAAGCTTATTTTCTGTTTTGTTTTTATTCCCTGGTTCTTTTAATTCTAATTTTAAACAGCCGACCTAGAGAATTTGGGAGTTTGGAGCGGACCTTACAGATAATCTAGACTACATTATAAAAGAAACATATTTTAAAACCCATTTCTTTCAATATCAAACAAGGAGGAAGATACATGTTAATTTCGTGTATTTGGTGTCAGAAGGAAATAAAGCCTGCGGGCAATTTGAATTATTACTTCAAAAGTAAATTTTTCGATTAGCTCGTCCAAAAAGAAATGCAATTGAAGTCATGGAAGTGATAACATTTTCACCTTTCACGCAGAAGCGTTTAGTCACGTTCCAAAGTCACCCAACATGTCGAATAATAATAAAGCTAGCTTATAAAAATAAATAATGGCAAAAAGAATTTCAAGAGTGGTTAGCGACTCACTATTCCTTTCGGGGCTGTGCAAACTGCATCGGAAATGTAATGAAATGCAAAGACTGGTGCGGCAAAACAGTGGTGTCATGCATTTGTATTAAAAGGATAGTTGTTTTCAAAGAAACGAATTGAATTTTTTTCTCAAGTATCCTACAAACGGTTACAAACCCTCCTGTAGCTATGTTCTGAACCAAATATAATAGAGCAGTCAGCTTACAATTGTCCCGCCAAAGTAGAAGATATAAACATTTTGCATGCGTTTATACTGCTATTGAATTGTTGACTATTTCAAAACAATCAATAAAAGTCAGCAAAATCAAAGTGGCAGCGGCCAGCGCCTTAGACCGCTCGGCCACGCTACCGTTAGTCAATCCCTACTTAATAACATTTATGTATTTCCCGTTTAATGTTACTGTATAAACTATTACGAAGACGTCAGATTGTATATTGCCATATTTAGCCTGCAAAATCATGTTTTTCATACAAACTGCAACTCTTTCCAACATAATAGTTATTCGTGTAATGGTATATATTCAACATTGACGACTGTAGCGAAGATACATGCAATATTATGATAAAAACATATATACATTTTTTATTTGAAAATCAAGTAAAAATGAAGAGTGATAGCGGTGGGATTCGAACCCACGCCTCCGAAGAGCCTGGTACCTGAAACCAGCGCCATAGACCGCTCGGCCACGCTACCGTTGGTGGTGTGGTGTTTAAATTTTATTTTACAGCTCGGCGATCGAAACATATAAACGGTTCGTGAACACATGAAAAAAATCTTCATTTATTTTCATATGAAGTACCCAACATGCAGAGAATGACAGTGAAGAGACAAAGTCCCAAATATTAACCAAACAAGTGTGCAAAGCTTATTTTCTGTTTTGTTTTTATTCCCTGGTTCTTTTAATTCTAATTTTAAACAGCCGACCTAGAGAATTTGGGAGTTTGGAGCGGACCTTACAGATAATCTAGACTACATTATAAAAGAAACATATTTTTAAACCCATTTCTTTCAATATCAAACAAGGAGGAAGATACATGTTAATTTCGTGTATTTGGTGTCAGAAGGAAATAAAGCCTGCGGGCAATTTGAATTATTACTCCAAAAGTAAATTTTTCGATTAGCTCGTCCAAAAAGAAATGCAATTGAAGTCATGGAAGTGATAACATTTTCACCTTTCACGCAGAAGCGTTTAGTCACGTTCCAAAGTCACCCAACATGTCGAATAATAAAGCTAGCTTATAAAAATAAATAATGGCAAAAAGAATTTCAAGAGTGGTTAGCGACTCACTATTCCTTTCGGGGCTGTGCAAACTGCATCGGAAATGTAATGAAATGCAAAGACTGGTGCGGCAAAACAGTGGTGTCATGCATTTGTATTAAAAGGATAGTTGTTTTCAAAGAAACGAATTGAATTTTTTTCTCAAGTATCCTACAAACGGTTACAAACCCTCCTGTAGCTATGTTCTGAACCAAATATAATAGAGCAGTCAGCTTACAATTGTCCCGCCAAAGTAGAAGATATAAACATTTTGCATGCGTTTATACTGCTATTGAATTGTTGACTATTTCAAAACAATCAATAAAAGTCAGCAAAATCAAAGTGGCAGCGGTGGGATTCGAACCCACGCCTCCGAAGAGACTGGTGCCTTAAACCAGCGCCTTAGACCGCTCGGCCACGCTACCGTTAGTCAATCCCTACTTAATAACATTTATGTATTTCCCGTTTAATGTTACTGTATAAACTATTACGAAGACGTCAGATTGTATATTGCCATATTTAGCCTGCAAAATCATGTTTTTCATACAAACTGCAACTCTTTCCAACATAATAGTTATTCGTGTAATGGTATATATTCAACATTGACGACTGTAGCGAAGATACATGCAATATTATGATAAAAACATATATACATTTTTTATTTGAAAATCAAGTAAAAATGAAGAGTGATAGCGGTGGGATTCGAACCCACGCCTCCGAAGAGACTGGTACCTGAAACCAGCGCCATAGACCGCTCGGCCACGCTACCGTTGGTGGTGTGGTGTTTAAATTTTATTTTACAGCTCGGCGATCGAAACATATAAACGGTTCGTGAACACATGAAAAAAATCTTCATTTATTTTCATATGAAGTACCCAACATGCAGAGAATGACAGTGAAGAGACAAAGTCCCAAATATTAACCAAACAAGTGTGCAAAGCTTATTTTCTGTTTTGTTTTTATTCCCTGGTTCTTTTAATTCTAATTTTAAACAGCCGACCTAGAGAATTTGGGAGTTTGGAGCGGACCTTACAGATAATCTAGACTACATTATAAAAGAAACATATTTTAAAACCCATTTCTTTCAATATCAAACAAGGAGGAAGATACATGTTAATTTCGTGTATTTGGTGTCAGAAGGAAATAAAGCCTGCGGGCAATTTGAATTATTACTCCAAAAGTAAATTTTTCGATTAGCTCGTCCAAAAAGAAATGCAATTGAAGTCATGGAAGTGATAACATTTTCACCTTTCACGCAGAAGCGTTTAGTCACGTTCCAAAGTCACCCAACATGTCGAATAATAATAAAGCTAGCTTATAAAAATAAATAATGGCAAAAAGAATTTCAAGAGTGGTTAGCGACTCACTATTCCTTTCGGGGCTGTGCAAACTGCATCGGAAATGTAATGAAATGCAAAGACTGGTGCGGCAAAACAGTGGTGTCATGCATTTGTATTAAAAGGATAGTTGTTTTCAAAGAAACGAATTGAATTTTTTTCTCAAGTATCCTACAAACGGTTACAAACCCTCCTGTAGCTATGTTCTGAACCAAATATAATAGAGCAGTCAGCTTACAATTGTCCCGCCAAAGTAGAAGATATAAACATTTTGCATGCGTTTATACTGCTATTGAATTGTTGACTATTTCAAAACAATCAATAAAAGTCAGCAAAATCAAAGTGGCAGCGGTGAGATTCGAACCCACGCCTCCGAAGAGACTGGTACCTTATACCAGCGCCTTAGACCGCTCGGCCACGCTACCGTTAGTCAATCCCTACTTAATAACATTTATGTATTTCCCGTTTAATGTTACTGTATAAACTATTACGAAGACGTCAGATTGTATATTGCCATATTTAGCCTGCAAAATCATGTTTTTCATACAAACTGCAACTCTTTCCAACATAATAGTTATTCGTGTAATGGTATATATTCAACATTGACGACTGTAGCGAAGATACATGCAATATTATGATAAAAACATATATACATTTTTTATTTGAAAATCAAGTAAAAATGAAGAGTGATAGCGGTGGGATTCGAACCCACGCCTCCGAAGAGACTGGTACCTGAAACCAGCGCCATAGACCGCTCGGCCACGCTACCGTTGGTGGTGTGGTGTTTAAATTTTATTTTACAGCTCGGCGATCGAAACATATAAACGGTTCGTGAACACATGAAAAAAATCTTCATTTATTTTCATATGAAGTACCCAACATGCAGAGAATGACAGTGAAGAGACAAAGTCCCAAATATTAACCAAACAAGTGTGCAAAGCTTATTTTCTGTTTTGTTTTTATTCCCTGGTTCTTTTAATTCTAATTTTAAACAGCCGACCTAGAGAATTTGGGAGTTTGGAGCGGACCTTACAGATAATCTAGACTACATTATAACAGGTCGAAGATTTTACCTTTTAAGGATAATGTTTTCGTCAAACTTTTAACCAATAGTTTTTGAGAGAGTAAAAATAAACACGATCGCCAACACGTGCTTTTTATGAAAAAATTAAATATAACATGACTGGCAAAACAAATCTTTAAAATGAGCGGTGAAAAAATTGGTTGTTGTATTTGTATAAATGTCATATTAAAAATAAACATTTTAAAGAAACACCTTTTCACCCAAACAGCTTTGACAAGTAGGGAGATTTTATGGCCATGTGTCCATTGACCAATACACTTAATAAAATAGAAGTCAATAAGTGGAACATAACATTACTTTATAAGGAGAATTTACCTGTGTTAAACAAAATAACGTATAAAACCAATTATATTTGGTATTTGAGAAATATGAGCGAGGAAGTTAAAGAATGCATGTTTATGTTAGGATTTTTTCTATCAAACCGACGAAAAAGTTTTACCATTTTTCCCCATTTGAAAGGTCAATCTTTTACAATTTTGATTGATTAATGGGTCAAACGAAATCTAGAAAACCCGACCTGTATAAAAGAAACATATTTTAAAACCCATTTCTTTCAATATCAAACAAGGAGGAAGATACATGTTAATTTCGTGTATTTGGTGTCAGAAGGAAATAAAGCCTGCGGGCAATTTGAATTATTACTTCAAAAGTAAATTTTTCGATTAGCTCGTCCAAAAAGAAATGCAATTGAAGTCATGGAAGTGATAACATTTTCACCTTTCACGCAGAAGCGTTTAGTCACGTTCCAAAGTCACCCAACATGTCGAATAATAATAAAGCTAGCTTATAAAAATAAATAATGGCAAAAAGAATTTCAAGAGTGGTTAGCGACTCACTATTCCTTTCGGGGCTGTGCAAACTGCGTCGGAAATGTAATGAAATGCAAAGACTGGTGCGGCAAAACAGTGGTGTCATGCATTTGTATTAAAAGGATAGTTGTTTTCAAAGAAACGAATTGAATTTTTTTCTCAAGTATCCTACAAACGGTTACAAACCCTCCTGTAGCTATGTTCTGAACCAAATATAATAGAGCAGTCAGCTTACAATTGTCCCGCCAAAGTAGAAGATATAAACATTTTGCATGCGTTTATACTGCTATTGAATTGTTGACTATTTCAAAACAATCAATAAAAGTCAGCAAAATCAAAGTGACAGCGGTGGGATTCGAACCCACGCCTCCGAAGAGACTGGTGCCTTAAACCAGCGCCTTAGACCGCTCGGCCACGCTACCGTTAGTCAATCCCTACTTAATAACATTTATGTATTTCCCGTTTAATGTTACTGTATAAACTATTACGAAGACGTCAGATTGTATATTGCCATATTTAGCCTGCAAAATCATGTTTTTCATACAAACTGCAACTCTTTCCAACATAATAGTTATTCGTGTAATGGTATATATTCAACATTGACAACTGTAGCGAAGATACATGCAATATTATGATAAAAACATATATACATTTTTTATTTGAAAATCAAGTAAAAATGAAGAGTGATAGCGGTGGGATTCGAACCCACGCCTCCGAAGAGACTGGTACCTGAAACCAGCGCCATAGACCGCTCGGCCACGCTACCGTTGGTGGTGTGGTGTTTAAATTTTATTTTACAGCTCGGCGATCGAAACATATAAACGGTTCGTGAACACATGAAAAAAATCTTCATTTATTTTCATATGAAGTACCCAACATGCAGAGAATGACAGTGAAGAGACAAAGTCCCAAATATTAACCAAACAAGTGTGCAAAGCTTATTTTCTGTTTTGTTTTTATTCCCTGGTTCTTTTAATTCTAATTTTAAACAGCCGACCTAGAGAATTTGGGAGTTTGGAGCGGACCTTACAGATAATCTAGACTACATTATAAAAGAAACATATTTTAAAACCCATTTCTTTCAATATCAAACAAGGAGGAAGATACATGTTAATTTCGTGTATTTGGTGTCAGAAGGAAATAAAGCCTGCGGGCAATTTGAATTATTACTTCAAAAGTAAATTTTTCGATTAGCTCGTCCAAAAAGAAATGCAATTGAAGTCATGGAAGTGATAACATTTTCACCTTTCACGCAGAAGCGTTTAGTCACGTTCCAAAGTCACCCAACATGTCGAATAATAATAAAGCTAGCTTATAAAAATAAATAATGGCAAAAAGAATTTCAAGAGTGGTTAGCGACTCACTATTCCTTTCGGGGCTGTGCAAACTGCGTCGGAAATGTAATGAAATGCAAAGACTGGTGCGGCAAAACAGTGGTGTCATGCATTTGTATTAAAAGGATAGTTGTTTTCAAAGAAACGAATTGAATTTTTTTCTCAAGTATCCTACAAACGGTTACAAACCCTCCTGTAGCTATGTTCTGAACCAAATATAATAGAGCAGTCAGCTTACAATTGTCCCGCCAAAGTAGAAGATATAAACATTTTGCATGCGTTTATACTGCTATTGAATTGTTGACTATTTCAAAACAATCAATAAAAGTCAGCAAAATCAAAGTGACAGCGGTGGGATTCGAACCCACGCCTCCGAAGAGACTGGTGCCTTAAACCAGCGCCTTAGACCGCTCGGCCACGCTACCGTTAGTCAATCCCTACTTAATAACATTTATGTATTTCCCGTTTAATGTTACTGTATAAACTATTACGAAGACGTCAGATTGTATATTGCCATATTTAGCCTGCAAAATCATGTTTTTCATACAAACTGCAACTCTTTCCAACATAATAGTTATTCGTGTAATGGTATATATTCAACATTGACAACTGTAGCGAAGATACATGCAATATTATGATAAAAACATATATACATTTTTTATTTGAAAATCAAGTAAAAATGAAGAGTGATAGCGGTGGGATTCGAACCCACGCCTCCGAAGAGACTGGTATTAAAAACGAAAGAATATGGAATATGTGCCAAAAAGACACGATCCACATATTGAAATGATTTTAATAAATGTACAAAAGCAAAATTTCACTGCGTGTGAAGCGCTTTTCTGGATTAACCTTCATCAGACACGCTAGGAGTAGAAAACTTGGAAAACCGGTAGAATATTAGATTTGATTAAAAAAAAATGCCAAAAAATATTACAACAATGACCAAACAGATAAATCTATTAATTTAAAGGAAACAGCCAAACGGTGTCAAATTTTGAAAATATGTAAACTGTGTCTTTCCAACACATATTCCAGTACTCGAAAATATATAAGAGCATACAACTGAAGCACGGGGAAGCTTTCTACGACCTCCACACGGCACTAAAGCCAAACTCTGAAATAATATTAAAAACGAAAGAATATGGAATATGTGCCAAAAAGACACGATCCACATATTGAAATGATTTTAATAAATGTACAAAAGCAAAATTTCACTGCGTGTGAAGCGCTTTTCTGGATTAACCTTCATCAGACACGCTAGGAGTAGAAAACTTGGAAAACCGAAACCAGCGCCATAGACCGCTCGGCCACGCTACCGTTGGTGGTGTGGTGTTTAAATTTTATTTTACAGCTCGGCGATCGAAACATATAAACGGTTCGTGAACACATGAAAAAAATCTTCATTTATTTTCATATGAAGTACCCAACATGCAGAGAATGACAGTGAAGAGACAAAGTCCCAAATATTAACCAAACAAGTGTGCAAAGCTTATTTTCTGTTTTGTTTTTATTCCCTGGTTCTTTTAATTCTAATTTTAAACAGCCGACCTAGAGAATTTGGGAGTTTGGAGCGGACCTTACAGATAATCTAGACTACATTATAAAAGAAACATATTTTAAAACCCATTTCTTTCAATATCAAACAAGGAGGAAGATACATGTTAATTTCGTGTATTTGGTGTCAGAAGGAAATAAAGCCTGCGGGCAATTTGAATTATTACTTCAAAAGTAAATTTTTCGATTAGCTCGTCCAAAAAGAAATGCAATTGAAGTCATGGAAGTGATAACATTTTCACCTTTCACGCAGAAGCGTTTAGTCACGTTCCAAAGTCACCCAACAAGTCGAATAATAATAAATCTAGCTTATAAAAATAAATAATGGCAAAAAGAATTTCAAGAGTGGTTAGCGACTCACTATTCCTTTCGGGGCTGTGCAAACTGCATCGGAAATGTAATGAAATGCAAAGACTGGTGCGGCAAAACAGTGGTGTCATGCATTTGTATTAAAAGGATAGTTGTTTTCAAAGAAACGAATTGAATTTTTTTCTCAAGTATCCTACAAACGGTTACAAACCCTCCTGTAGCTATGTTCTGAACCAAATATAATAGAGCAGTCAGCTTACAATTGTCCCGCCAAAGTAGAAGATATAAACATTTTGCATGCGTTTATACTGCTATTGAATTGTTGACTATTTCAAAACAATCAATAAAAGTCAGCAAAATCAAAGTGGCAGCGGCCAGCGCCTTAGACCGCTCGGCCACGCTACCGTTAGTCAATCCCTACTTAATAACATTTATGTATTTCCCGTTTAATGTTACTGTATAAACTATTACGAAGACGTCAGATTGTATATTGCCATATTTAGCCTGCAAAATCATGTTTTTCATACAAACTGCAACTCTTTCCAACATAATAGTTATTCGTGTAATGGTATATATTCAACATTGACGACTGTAGCGAAGATACATGCAATATTATGATAAAAACATATATACATTTTTTATTTGAAAATCAAGTAAAAATGAAGAGTGATAGCGGTGGGATTCGAACCCACGCCTCCGAAGAGCCTGGTACCTGAAACCAGCGCCATAGACCGCTCGGCCACGCTACCGTTGGTGGTGTGGTGTTTAAATTTTATTTTACAGCTCGGCGATCGAAACATATAAACGGTTCGTGAACACATGAAAAAAATCTTCATTTATTTTCATATGAAGTACCCAACATGCAGAGAATGACAGTGAAGAGACAAAGTCCCAAATATTAACCAAACAAGTGTGCAAAGCTTATTTTCTGTTTTGTTTTTATTCCCTGGTTCTTTTAATTCTAATTTTAAACAGCCGACCTAGAGAATTTGGGAGTTTGGAGCGGACCTTACAGATAATCTAGACTACATTATAAAAGAAACATATTTTTAAACCCATTTCTTTCAATATCAAACAAGGAGGAAGATACATGTTAATTTCGTGTATTTGGTGTCAGAAGGAAATAAAGCCTGCGGGCAATTTGAATTATTACTCCAAAAGTAAATTTTTCGATTAGCTCGTCCAAAAAGAAATGCAATTGAAGTCATGGAAGTGATAACATTTTCACCTTTCACGCAGAAGCGTTTAGTCACGTTCCAAAGTCACCCAACATGTCGAATAATAAAGCTAGCTTATAAAAATAAATAATGGCAAAAAGAATTTCAAGAGTGGTTAGCGACTCACTATTCCTTTCGGGGCTGTGCAAACTGCATCGGAAATGTAATGAAATGCAAAGACTGGTGCGGCAAAACAGTGGTGTCATGCATTTGTATTAAAAGGATAGTTGTTTTCAAAGAAACGAATTGAATTTTTTTCTCAAGTATCCTACAAACGGTTACAAACCCTCCTGTAGCTATGTTCTGAACCAAATATAATAGAGCAGTCAGCTTACAATTGTCCCGCCAAAGTAGAAGATATAAACATTTTGCATGCGTTTATACTGCTATTGAATTGTTGACTATTTCAAAACAATCAATAAAAGTCAGCAAAATCAAAGTGGCAGCGGTGGGATTCGAACCCACGCCTCCGAAGAGACTGGTGCCTTAAACCAGCGCCTTAGACCGCTCGGCCACGCTACCGTTAGTCAATCCCTACTTAATAACATTTATGTATTTCCCGTTTAATGTTACTGTATAAACTATTACGAAGACGTCAGATTGTATATTGCCATATTTAGCCTGCAAAATCATGTTTTTCATACAAACTGCAACTCTTTCCAACATAATAGTTATTCGTGTAATGGTATATATTCAACATTGACGACTGTAGCGAAGATACATGCAATATTATGATAAAAACATATATACATTTTTTATTTGAAAATCAAGTAAAAATGAAGAGTGATAGCGGTGGGATTCGAACCCACGCCTCCGAAGAGACTGGTACCTGAAACCAGCGCCATAGACCGCTCGGCCACGCTACCGTTGGTGGTGTGGTGTTTAAATTTTATTTTACAGCTCGGCGATCGAAACATATAAACGGTTCGTGAACACATGAAAAAAATCTTCATTTATTTTCATATGAAGTACCCAACATGCAGAGAATGACAGTGAAGAGACAAAGTCCCAAATATTAACCAAACAAGTGTGCAAAGCTTATTTTCTGTTTTGTTTTTATTCCCTGGTTCTTTTAATTCTAATTTTAAACAGCCGACCTAGAGAATTTGGGAGTTTGGAGCGGACCTTACAGATAATCTAGACTACATTATAAAAGAAACATATTTTTAAACCCATTTCTTTCAATATCAAACAAGGAGGAAGATACATGTTAATTTCGTGTATTTGGTGTCAGAAGGAAATAAAGCCTGCGGGCAATTTGAATTATTACTTCAAAAGTAAATTTTTCGATTAGCTCGTCCAAAAAGAAATGCAATTGAAGTCATGGAAGTGATAACATTTTCACCTTTCACGCAGAAGCGTTTAGTCACGTTCCAAAGTCACCCAACATGTCGAATAATAATAAAGCTAGCTTATAAAAATAAATAATGGCAAAAAGAATTTCAAGAGTGGTTAGCGACTCACTATTCCTTTCGGGGCTGTGCAAACTGCATCGGAAATGTAATGAAATGCAAAGACTGGTGCGGCAAAACAGTGGTGTCATGCATTTGTATTAAAAGGATAGTTGTTTTCAAAGAAACGAATTGAATTTTTTTCTCAAGTATCCTACAAACGGTTACAAACCCTCCTGTAGCTATGTTCTGAACCAAATATAATAGAGCAGTCAGCTTACAATTGTCCCGCCAAAGTAGAAGATATAAACATTTTGCATGCGTTTATACTGCTATTGAATTGTTGACTATTTCAAAACAATCAATAAAAGTCAGCAAAATCAAAGTGGCAGCGGTGGGATTCGAACCCACGCCTCCGAAGAGACTGGTGCCTTAAACCAGCGCCTTAGACCGCTCGGCCACGCTACCGTTAGTCAATCCCTACTTAATAACATTTATGTATTTCCCGTTTAATGTTACTGTATAAACTATTACGAAGACGTCAGATTGTATATTGCCATATTTAGCCTGCAAAATCATGTTTTTCATACAAACTGCAACTCTTTCCAACATAATAGTTATTCGTGTAATGGTATATATTCAACATTGACGACTGTAGCGAAGATACATGCAATATTATGATAAAAACATATATACATTTTTTATTTGAAAATCAAGTAAAAATGAAGAGTGATAGCGGTGGGATTCGAACCCACGCCTCCGAAGAGACTGGTACCTGAAACCAGCGCCATAGACCGCTCGGCCACGCTACCGTTGGTGGTGTGGTGTTTAAATTTTATTTTACAGCTCGGCGATCGAAACATATAAACGGTTCGTGAACACATGAAAAAAATCTTCATTTATTTTCATATGAAGTACCCAACATGCAGAGAATGACAGTGAAGAGACAAAGTCCCAAATATTAACCAAACAAGTGTGCAAAGCTTATTTTCTGTTTTGTTTTTATTCCCTGGTTCTTTTAATTCTAATTTTAAACAGCCGACCTAGAGAATTTGGGAGTTTGGAGCGGACCTTACAGATAATCTAGACTACATTATAAAAGAAACATATTTTTAAACCCATTTCTTTCAATATCAAACAAGGAGGAAGATACATGTTAATTTCGTGTATTTGGTGTCAGAAGGAAATAAAGCCTGCGGGCAATTTGAATTATTACTTCAAAAGTAAATTTTTCGATTAGCTCGTCCAAAAAGAAATGCAATTGAAGTCATGGAAGTGATAACATTTTCACCTTTCACGCAGAAGCGTTTAGTCACGTTCCAAAGTCACCCAACATGTCGAATAATAATAAAGCTAGCTTATAAAAATAAATAATGGCAAAAAGAATTTCAAGAGTGGTTAGCGACTCACTATTCCTTTCGGGGCTGTGCAAACTGCATCGGAAATGTAATGAAATGCAAAGACTGGTGCGGCAAAACAGTGGTGTCATGCATTTGTATTAAAAGGATAGTTGTTTTCAAAGAAACGAATTGAATTTTTTTCTCAAGTATCCTACAAACGGTTACAAACCCTCCTGTAGCTATGTTCTGAACCAAATATAATAGAGCAGTCAGCTTACAATTGTCCCGCCAAAGTAGAAGATATAAACATTTTGCATGCGTTTATACTGCTATTGAATTGTTGACTATTTCAAAACAATCAATAAAAGTCAGCAAAATCAAAGTGGCAGCGGTGGGATTCGAACCCACGCCTCCGAAGAGACTGGTGCCTTAAACCAGCGCCTTAGACCGCTCGGCCACGCTACCGTTAGTCAATCCCTACTTAATAACATTTATGTATTTCCCGTTTAATGTTACTGTATAAACTATTACGAAGACGTCAGATTGTATATTGCCATATTTAGCCTGCAAAATCATGTTTTTCATACAAACTGCAACTCTTTCCAACATAATAGTTATTCGTGTAATGGTATATATTCAACATTGACGACTGTAGCGAAGATACATGCAATATTATGATAAAAACATATATACATTTTTTATTTGAAAATCAAGTAAAAATGAAGAGTGATAGCGGTGGGATTCGAACCCACGCCTCCGAAGAGACTGGTACCTGAAACCAGCGCCATAGACCGCTCGGCCACGCTACCGTTGGTGGTGTGGTGTTTAAATTTTATTTTACAGCTCGGCGATCGAAACATATAAACGGTTCGTGAACACATGAAAAAAATCTTCATTTATTTTCATATGAAGTACCCAACATGCAGAGAATGACAGTGAAGAGACAAAGTCCCAAATATTAACCAAACAAGTGTGCAAAGCTTATTTTCTGTTTTGTTTTTATTCCCTGGTTCTTTTAATTCTAATTTTAAACAGCCGACCTAGAGAATTTGGGAGTTTGGAGCGGACCTTACAGATAATCTAGACTACATTATAAAAGAAACATATTTTTAAACCCATTTCTTTCAATATCAAACAAGGAGGAAGATACATGTTAATTTCGTGTATTTGGTGTCAGAAGGAAATAAAGCCTGCGGGCAATTTGAATTATTACTTCAAAAGTAAATTTTTCGATTAGCTCGTCCAAAAAGAAATGCAATTGAAGTCATGGAAGTGATAACATTTTCACCTTTCACGCAGAAGCGTTTAGTCACGTTCCAAAGTCACCCAACATGTCGAATAATAATAAAGCTAGCTTATAAAAATAAATAATGGCAAAAAGAATTTCAAGAGTGGTTAGCGACTCACTATTCCTTTCGGGGCTGTGCAAACTGCATCGGAAATGTAATGAAATGCAAAGACTGGTGCGGCAAAACAGTGGTGTCATGCATTTGTATTAAAAGGATAGTTGTTTTCAAAGAAACGAATTGAATTTTTTTCTCAAGTATCCTACAAACGGTTACAAACCCTCCTGTAGCTATGTTCTGAACCAAATATAATAGAGCAGTCAGCTTACAATTGTCCCGCCAAAGTAGAAGATATAAACATTTTGCATGCGTTTATACTGCTATTGAATTGTTGACTATTTCAAAACAATCAATAAAAGTCAGCAAAATCAAAGTGGCAGCGGTGGGATTCGAACCCACGCCTCCGAAGAGACTGGTGCCTTAAACCAGCGCCTTAGACCGCTCGGCCACGCTACCGTTAGTCAATCCCTACTTAATAACATTTATGTATTTCCCGTTTAATGTTACTGTATAAACTATTACGAAGACGTCAGATTGTATATTGCCATATTTAGCCTGCAAAATCATGTTTTTCATACAAACTGCAACTCTTTCCAACATAATAGTTATTCGTGTAATGGTATATATTCAACATTGACGACTGTAGCGAAGATACATGCAATATTATGATAAAAACATATATACATTTTTTATTTGAAAATCAAGTAAAAATGAAGAGTGATAGCGGTGGGATTCGAACCCACGCCTCCGAAGAGACTGGTACCTGAAACCAGCGCCATAGACCGCTCGGCCACGCTACCGTTGGTGGTGTGGTGTTTAAATTTTATTTTACAGCTCGGCGATCGAAACATATAAACGGTTCGTGAACACATGAAAAAAATCTTCATTTATTTTCATATGAAGTACCCAACATGCAGAGAATGACAGTGAAGAGACAAAGTCCCAAATATTAACCAAACAAGTGTGCAAAGCTTATTTTCTGTTTTGTTTTTATTCCCTGGTTCTTTTAATTCTAATTTTAAACAGCCGACCTAGAGAATTTGGGAGTTTGGAGCGGACCTTACAGATAATCTAGACTACATTATAAAAGAAACATATTTTAAAACCCATTTCTTTCAATATCAAACAAGGAGGAAGATACATGTTAATTTCGTGTATTTGGTGTCAGAAGGAAATAAAGCCTGCGGGCAATTTGAATTATTACTTCAAAAGTAAATTTTTCGATTAGCTCGTCCAAAAAGAAATGCAATTGAAGTCATGGAAGTGATAACATTTTCACCTTTCACGCAGAAGCGTTTAGTCACGTTCCAAAGTCACCCAACATGTCGAATAATAATAAAGCTAGCTTATAAAAATAAATAATGGCAAAAAGAATTTCAAGAGTGGTTAGCGACTCACTATTCCTTTCGGGGCTGTGCAAACTGCATCGGAAATGTAATGAAATGCAAAGACTGGTGCGGCAAAACAGTGGTGTCATGCATTTGTATTAAAAGGATAGTTGTTTTCAAAGAAACGAATTGAATTTTTTTCTCAAGTATCCTACAAACGGTTACAAACCCTCCTGTAGCTATGTTCTGAACCAAATATAATAGAGCAGTCAGCTTACAATTGTCCCGCCAAAGTAGAAGATATAAACATTTTGCATGCGTTTATACTGCTATTGAATTGTTGACTATTTCAAAACAATCAATAAAAGTCAGCAAAATCAAAGTGGCAGCGGTGGGATTCGAACCCACGCCTCCGAAGAGACTGGTGCCTTAAACCAGCGCCTTAGACCGCTCGGCCACGCTACCGTTAGTCAATCCCTACTTAATAACATTTATGTATTTCCCGTTTAATGTTACTGTATAAACTATTACGAAGACGTCAGATTGTATATTGCCATATTTAGCCTGCAAAATCATGTTTTTCATACAAACTGCAACTCTTTCCAACATAATAGTTATTCGTGTAATGGTATATATTCAACATTGACGACTGTAGCGAAGATACATGCAATATTATGATAAAAACATATATACATTTTTTATTTGAAAATCAAGTAAAAATGAAGAGTGATAGCGGTGGGATTCGAACCCACGCCTCCGAAGAGACTGGTACCTGAAACCAGCGCCATAGACCGCTCGGCCACGCTACCGTTGGTGGTGTGGTGTTTAAATTTTATTTTACAGCTCGGCGATCGAAACATATAAACGGTTCGTGAACACATGAAAAAAATCTTCATTTATTTTCATATGAAGTACCCAACATGCAGAGAATGACAGTGAAGAGACAAAGTCCCAAATATTAACCAAACAAGTGTGCAAAGCTTATTTTCTGTTTTGTTTTTATTCCCTGGTTCTTTTAATTCTAATTTTAAACAGCCGACCTAGAGAATTTGGGAGTTTGGAGCGGACCTTACAGATAATCTAGACTACATTATAAAAGAAACATATTTTAAAACCCATTTCTTTCAATATCAAACAAGGAGGAAGATACATGTTAATTTCGTGTATTTGGTGTCAGAAGGAAATAAAGCCTGCGGGCAATTTGAATTATTACTTCAAAAGTAAATTTTTCGATTAGCTCGTCCAAAAAGAAATGCAATTGAAGTCATGGAAGTGATAACATTTTCACCTTTCACGCAGAAGCGTTTAGTCACGTTCCAAAGTCACCCAACATGTCGAATAATAATAAAGCTAGCTTATAAAAATAAATAATGGCAAAAAGAATTTCAAGAGTGGTTAGCGACTCACTATTCCTTTCGGGGCTGTGCAAACTGCATCGGAAATGTAATGAAATGCAAAGACTGGTGCGGCAAAACAGTGGTGTCATGCATTTGTATTAAAAGGATAGTTGTTTTCAAAGAAACGAATTGAATTTTTTTCTCAAGTATCCTACAAACGGTTACAAACCCTCCTGTAGCTATGTTCTGAACCAAATATAATAGAGCAGTCAGCTTACAATTGTCCCGCCAAAGTAGAAGATATAAACATTTTGCATGCGTTTATACTGCTATTGAATTGTTGACTATTTCAAAACAATCAATAAAAGTCAGCAAAATCAAAGTGGCAGCGGTGGGATTCGAACCCACGCCTCCGAAGAGACTGGTGCCTTAAACCAGCGCCTTAGACCGCTCGGCCACGCTACCGTTAGTCAATCCCTACTTAATAACATTTATGTATTTCCCGTTTAATGTTACTGTATAAACTATTACGAAGACGTCAGATTGTATATTGCCATATTTAGCCTGCAAAATCATGTTTTTCATACAAACTGCAACTCTTTCCAACATAATAGTTATTCGTGTAATGGTATATATTCAACATTGACGACTGTAGCGAAGATACATGCAATATTATGATAAAAACATATATACATTTTTTATTTGAAAATCAAGTAAAAATGAAGAGTGATAGCGGTGGGATTCGAACCCACGCCTCCGAAGAGACTGGTACCTGAAACCAGCGCCATAGACCGCTCGGCCACGCTACCGTTGGTGGTGTGGTGTTTAAATTTTATTTTACAGCTCGGCGATCGAAACATATAAACGGTTCGTGAACACATGAAAAAAATCTTCATTTATTTTCATATGAAGTACCCAACATGCAGAGAATGACAGTGAAGAGACAAAGTCCCAAATATTAACCAAACAAGTGTGCAAAGCTTATTTTCTGTTTTGTTTTTATTCCCTGGTTCTTTTAATTCTAATTTTAAACAGCCGACCTAGAGAATTTGGGAGTTTGGAGCGGACCTTACAGATAATCTAGACTACATTATAAAAGAAACATATTTTTAAACCCATTTCTTTCAATATCAAACAAGGAGGAAGATACATGTTAATTTCGTGTATTTGGTGTCAGAAGGAAATAAAGCCTGCGGGCAATTTGAATTATTACTCCAAAAGTAAATTTTTCGATTAGCTCGTCCAAAAAGAAATGCAATTGAAGTCATGGAAGTGATAACATTTTCACCTTTCACGCAGAAGCGTTTAGTCACGTTCCAAAGTCACCCAACATGTCGAATAATAATAAAGCTAGCTTATAAAAATAAATAATGGCAAAAAGAATTTCAAGAGTGGTTAGCGACTCACTATTCCTTTCGGGGCTGTGCAAACTGCATCGGAAATGTAATGAAATGCAAAGACTGGTGCGGCAAAACAGTGGTGTCATGCATTTGTATTAAAAGGATAGTTGTTTTCAAAGAAACGAATTGAATTTTTTTCTCAAGTATCCTACAAACGGTTACAAACCCTCCTGTAGCTATGTTCTGAACCAAATATAATAGAGCAGTCAGCTTACAATTGTCCCGCCAAAGTAGAAGATATAAACATTTTGCATGCGTTTATACTGCTATTGAATTGTTGACTATTTCAAAACAATCAATAAAAGTCAGCAAAATCAAAGTGGCAGCGGTGGGATTCGAACCCACGCCTCCGAAGAGACTGGTGCCTTAAACCAGCGCCTTAGACCGCTCGGCCACGCTACCGTTAGTCAATCCCTACTTATTATAATAACATTTATGTATTTCCCGTTTAATGTTACTGTATAAACTATTACGAAGACGTCAGATTGTATATTGCCATATTTAGCCTGCAAAATCATGTTTTTCATACAAACTGCAACTCTTTCCAACATAATAGTTATTCGTGTAATGGTATATATTCAACATTGACGACTGTAGCGAAGATACATGCAATATTATGATAAAAACATATATACATTTTTTATTTGAAAATCAAGTAAAAATGAAGAGTGATAGCGGTGGGATTCGAACCCACGCCTCCGAAGAGACTGGTACCTGAAACCAGCGCCATAGACCGCTCGGCCACGCTACCGTTGGTGGTGTGGTGTTTAAATTTTATTTTACAGCTCGGCGATCGAAACATATAAACGGTTCGTGAACACATGAAAAAAATCTTCATTTATTTTCATATGAAGTACCCAACATGCAGAGAATGACAGTGAAGAGACAAAGTCCCAAATATTAACCAAACAAGTGTGCAAAGCTTATTTTCTGTTTTGTTTTTATTCCCTGGTTCTTTTAATTCTAATTTTAAACAGCCGACCTAGAGAATTTGGGAGTTTGGAGCGGACCTTACAGATAATCTAGACTACATTATAAAAGAAACATATTTTTAAACCCATTTCTTTCAATATCAAACAAGGAGGAAGATACATGTTAATTTCGTGTATTTGGTGTCAGAAGGAAATAAAGCCTGCGGGCAATTTGAATTATTACTTCAAAAGTAAATTTT
The DNA here is from genome assembly GCA_963971305.1 of Arcuatula senhousia. Lineage (NCBI taxonomy): Eukaryota > Metazoa > Mollusca > Bivalvia > Mytilida > Mytilidae > Arcuatula > Arcuatula senhousia. Next base: position 64,077,762 of record OZ020308.1, read on the forward strand.
TCGATTAGCTCGTCCAAAAAGAAATGCAATTGAAGTCATGGAAGTGATAACATTTTCACCTTTCACGCAGAAGCGTTTAGTCACGTTCCAAAGTCACCCAACATGTCGAATAATAATAAAGCTAGCTTATAAAAATAAATAATGGCAAAAAGAATTTCAAGAGTGGTTAGCGACTCACTATTCCTTTCGGGGCTGTGCAAACTGCATCGGAAATGTAATGAAATGCAAAGACTGGTGCGGCAAAACAGTGGTGTCATGCATTTGTATTAAAAGGATAGTTGTTTTCAAAGAAACGAATTGAATTTTTTTTTCAAGTATCCTACAAACGGTTACAAACCCTCCTGTAGCTATGTTCTGAACCAAATATAATAGAGCAGTCAGCTTACAATTGTCCCGCCAAAGTAGAAGATATAAACATTTTGCATGCGTTTATACTGCTATTGAATTGTTGACTATTTCAAAACAATCAATAAAAGTCAGCAAAATCAAAGTGGCAGCGGTGGGATTCGAACCCACGCCTCCGAAGAGACTGGTGCCTTAAACCAGCGCCTTAGACCGCTCGGCCACGCTACCGTTAGTCAATCCCTACTTATTATAATAACATTTATGTATTTCCCGTTTAATGTTACTGTATAAACTATTACGAAGACGTCAGATTGTATATTGCCATATTTAGCCTGCAAAATCATGTTTTTCATACAAACTGCAACTCTTTCCAACATAATAGTTATTCGTGTAATGGTATATATTCAACATTGACGACTGTAGCGAAGATACATGCAATATTATGATAAAAACATATATACATTTTTTATTTGAAAATCAAGTAAAAATGAAGAGTGATAGCGGTGGGATTCGAACCCACGCCTCCGAAGAGACTGGTACCTGAAACCAGCGCCATAGACCGCTCGGCCACGCTACCGTTGGTGGTGTGGTGTTTAAATTTTATTTTACAGCTCGGCGATCGAAACATATAAACGGTTCGTGAACACATGAAAAAAATCTTCATTTATTTTCATATGAAGTACCCAACATGCAGAGAATGACAGTGAAGAGACAAAGTCCCAAATATTAACCAAACAAGTGTGCAAAGCTTATTTTCTGTTTTGTTTTTATTCCCTGGTTCTTTTAATTCTAATTTTAAACAGCCGACCTAGAGAATTTGGGAGTTTGGAGCGGACCTTACAGATAATCTAGACTACATTATAAAAGAAACATATTTTTAAACCCATTTCTTTCAATATCAAACAAGGAGGAAGATACATGTTAATTTCGTGTATTTGGTGTCAGAAGGAAATAAAGCCTGCGGGCAATTTGAATTATTACTTCAAAAGTAAATTTTTCGATTAGCTCGTCCAAAAAGAAATGCAATTGAAGTCATGGAAGTGATAACATTTCACCTTTCACGCAGAAGCGTTTAGTCACGTTCCAAAGTCACCCAACATGTCGAATAATAATAAAGCTAGCTTATAAAAATAAATAATGGCAAAAAGAATTTCAAGAGTGGTTAGCGACTCACTATTCCTTTCGGGGCTGTGCAAACTGCATCGGAAATGTAATGAAATGCAAAGACTGGTGCGGCAAAACAGTGGTGTCATGCATTTGTATTAAAAGGATAGTTGTTTTCAAAGAAACGAATTGAATTTTTTTCTCAAGTATCCTACAAACGGTTACAAACCCTCCTGTAGCTATGTTCTGAACCAAATATAATAGAGCAGTCAGCTTACAATTGTCCCGCCAAAGTAGAAGATATAAACATTTTGCATGCGTTTATACTGCTATTGAATTGTTGACTATTTCAAAACAATCAATAAAAGTCAGCAAAATCAAAGTGGCAGCGGTGGGATTCGAACCCACGCCTCCGAAGAGACTGGTGCCTTAAACCAGCGCCTTAGACCGCTCGGCCACGCTACCGTTAGTCAATCCCTACTTAATAACATTTATGTATTTCCCGTTTAATGTTACTGTATAAACTATTACGAAGACGTCAGATTGTATATTGCCATATTTAGCCTGCAAAATCATGTTTTTCATACAAACTGCAACTCTTTCCAACATAATAGTTATTCGTGTAATGGTATATATTCAACATTGACGACTGTAGCGAAGATACATGCAATATTATGATAAAAACATATATACATTTTTTATTTGAAAATCAAGTAAAAATGAAGAGTGATAGCGGTGGGATTCGAACCCACGCCTCCGAAGAGACTGGTACCTGAAACCAGCGCCATAGACCGCTCGGCCACGCTACCGTTGGTGGTGTGGTGTTTAAATTTTATTTTACAGCTCGGCGATCGAAACATATAAACGGTTCGTGAACACATGAAAAAAATCTTCATTTATTTTCATATGAAGTACCCAACATGCAGAGAATGACAGTGAAGAGACAAAGTCCCAAATATTAACCAAACAAGTGTGCAAAGCTTATTTTCTGTTTTGTTTTTATTCCCTGGTTCTTTTAATTCTAATTTTAAACAGCCGACCTAGAGAATTTGGGAGTTTGGAGCGGACCTTACAGATAATCTAGACTACATTATAAAAGAAACATATTTTAAAACCCATTTCTTTCAATATCAAACAAGGAGGAAGATACATGTTAATTTCGTGTATTTGGTGTCAGAAGGAAATAAAGCCTGCGGGCAATTTGAATTATTACTTCAAAAGTAAATTTTTCGATTAGCTCGTCCAAAAAGAAATGCAATTGAAGTCATGGAAGTGATAACATTTTCACCTTTCACGCAGAAGCGTTTAGTCACGTTCCAAAGTCACCCAACATGTCGAATAATAATAAAGCTAGCTTATAAAAATAAATAATGGCAAAAAGAATTTCAAGAGTGGTTAGCGACTCACTATTCCTTTCGGGGCTGTGCAAACTGCATCGGAAATGTAATGAAATGCAAAGACTGGTGCGGCAAAACAGTGGTGTCATGCATTTGTATTAAAAGGATAGTTGTTTTCAAAGAAACGAATTGAATTTTTTTCTCAAGTATCCTACAAACGGTTACAAACCCTCCTGTAGCTATGTTCTGAACCAAATATAATAGAGCAGTCAGCTTACAATTGTCCCGCCAAAGTAGAAGATATAAACATTTTGCATGCGTTTATACTGCTATTGAATTGTTGACTATTTCAAAACAATCAATAAAAGTCAGCAAAATCAAAGTGGCAGCGGTGGGATTCGAACCCACGCCTCCGAAGAGACTGGTGCCTTAAACCAGCGCCTTAGACCGCTCGGCCACGCTACCGTTAGTCAATCCCTACTTATTATAATAACATTTATGTATTTCCCGTTTAATGTTACTGTATAAACTATTACGAAGACGTCAGATTGTATATTGCCATATTTAGCCTGCAAAATCATGTTTTTCATACAAACTGCAACTCTTTCCAACATAATAGTTATTCGTGTAATGGTATATATTCAACATTGACGACTGTAGCGAAGATACATGCAATATTATGATAAAAACATATATACATTTTTTATTTGAAAATCAAGTAAAAATGAAGAGTGATAGCGGTGGGATTCGAACCCACGCCTCCGAAGAGACTGGTACCTGAAACCAGCGCCATAGACCGCTCGGCCACGCTACCGTTGGTGGTGTGGTGTTTAAATTTTATTTTACAGCTCGGCGATCGAAACATATAAACGGTTCGTGAACACATGAAAAAAATCTTCATTTATTTTCATATGAAGTACCCAACATGCAGAGAATGACAGTGAAGAGACAAAGTCCCAAATATTAACCAAACAAGTGTGCAAAGCTTATTTTCTGTTTTGTTTTTATTCCCTGGTTCTTTTAATTCTAATTTTAAACAGCCGACCTAGAGAATTTGGGAGTTTGGAGCGGACCTTACAGATAATCTAGACTACATTATAAAAGAAACATATTTTAAAACCCATTTCTTTCAATATCAAACAAGGAGGAAGATACATGTTAATTTCGTGTATTTGGTGTCAGAAGGAAATAAAGCCTGCGGGCAATTTGAATTATTACTTCAAAAGTAAATTTTTCGATTAGCTCGTCCAAAAAGAAATGCAATTGAAGTCATGGAAGTGATAACATTTTCACCTTTCACGCAGAAGCGTTTAGTCACGTTCCAAAGTCACCCAACATGTCGAATAATAATAAAGCTAGCTTATAAAAATAAATAATGGCAAAAAGAATTTCAAGAGTGGTTAGCGACTCACTATTCCTTTCGGGGCTGTGCAAACTGCATCGGAAATGTAATGAAATGCAAAGACTGGTGCGGCAAAACAGTGGTGTCATGCATTTGTATTAAAAGGATAGTTGTTTTCAAAGAAACGAATTGAATTTTTTTCTCAAGTATCCTACAAACGGTTACAAACCCTCCTGTAGCTATGTTCTGAACCAAATATAATAGAGCAGTCAGCTTACAATTGTCCCGCCAAAGTAGAAGATATAAACATTTTGCATGCGTTTATACTGCTATTGAATTGTTGACTATTTCAAAACAATCAATAAAAGTCAGCAAAATCAAAGTGGCAGCGGTGGGATTCGAACCCACGCCTCCGAAGAGACTGGTGCCTTAAACCAGCGCCTTAGACCGCTCGGCCACGCTACCGTTAGTCAATCCCTACTTAATAACATTTATGTATTTCCCGTTTAATGTTACTGTATAAACTATTACGAAGACGTCAGATTGTATATTGCCATATTTAGCCTGCAAAATCATGTTTTTCATACAAACTGCAACTCTTTCCAACATAATAGTTATTCGTGTAATGGTATATATTCAACATTGACGACTGTAGCGAAGATACATGCAATATTATGATAAAAACATATATACATTTTTTATTTGAAAATCAAGTAAAAATGAAGAGTGATAGCGGTGGGATTCGAACCCACGCCTCCGAAGAGACTGGTACCTGAAACCAGCGCCATAGACCGCTCGGCCACGCTACCGTTGGTGGTGTGGTGTTTAAATTTTATTTTACAGCTCGGCGATCGAAACATATAAACGGTTCGTGAACACATGAAAAAAATCTTCATTTATTTTCATATGAAGTACCCAACATGCAGAGAATGACAGTGAAGAGACAAAGTCCCAAATATTAACCAAACAAGTGTGCAAAGCTTATTTTCTGTTTTGTTTTTATTCCCTGGTTCTTTTAATTCTAATTTTAAACAGCCGACCTAGAGAATTTGGGAGTTTGGAGCGGACCTTACAGATAATCTAGACTACATTATAAAAGAAACATATTTTTAAACCCATTTCTTTCAATATCAAACAAGGAGGAAGATACATGTTAATTTCGTGTATTTGGTGTCAGAAGGAAATAAAGCCTGCGGGCAATTTGAATTATTACTCCAAAAGTAAATTTTTCGATTAGCTCGTCCAAAAAGAAATGCAATTGAAGTCATGGAAGTGATAACATTTTCACCTTTCACGCAGAAGCGTTTAGTCACGTTCCAAAGTCACCCAACATGTCGAATAATAATAAAGCTAGCTTATAAAAATAAATAATGGCAAAAAGAATTTCAAGAGTGGTTAGCGACTCACTATTCCTTTCGGGGCTGTGCAAACTGCATCGGAAATGTAATGAAATGCAAAGACTGGTGCGGCAAAACAGTGGTGTCATGCATTTGTATTAAAAGGATAGTTGTTTTCAAAGAAACGAATTGAATTTTTTTCTCAAGTATCCTACAAACGGTTACAAACCCTCCTGTAGCTATGTTCTGAACCAAATATAATAGAGCAGTCAGCTTACAATTGTCCCGCCAAAGTAGAAGATATAAACATTTTGCATGCGTTTATACTGCTATTGAATTGTTGACTATTTCAAAACAATCAATAAAAGTCAGCAAAATCAAAGTGGCAGCGGTGGGATTCGAACCCACGCCTCCGAAGAGACTGGTGCCTTAAACCAGCGCCTTAGACCGCTCGGCCACGCTACCGTTAGTCAATCCCTACTTAATAACATTTATGTATTTCCCGTTTAATGTTACTGTATAAACTATTACGAAGACGTCAGATTGTATATTGCCATATTTAGCCTGCAAAATCATGTTTTTCATACAAACTGCAACTCTTTCCAACATAATAGTTATTCGTGTAATGGTATATATTCAACATTGACGACTGTAGCGAAGATACATGCAATATTATGATAAAAACATATATACATTTTTTATTTGAAAATCAAGTAAAAATGAAGAGTGATAGCGGTGGGATTCGAACCCACGCCTCCGAAGAGACTGGTACCTGAAACCAGCGCCATAGACCGCTCGGCCACGCTACCGTTGGTGGTGTGGTGTTTAAATTTTATTTTACAGCTCGGCGATCGAAACATATAAACGGTTCGTGAACACATGAAAAAAATCTTCATTTATTTTCATATGAAGTACCCAACATGCAGAGAATGACAGTGAAGAGACAAAGTCCCAAATATTAACCAAACAAGTGTGCAAAGCTTATTTTCTGTTTTGTTTTTATTCCCTGGTTCTTTTAATTCTAATTTTAAACAGCCGACCTAGAGAATTTGGGAGTTTGGAGCGGACCTTACAGATAATCTAGACTACATTATAAAAGAAACATATTTTTAAACCCATTTCTTTCAATATCAAACAAGGAGGAAGATACATGTTAATTTCGTGTATTTGGTGTCAGAAGGAAATAAAGCCTGCGGGCAATTTGAATTATTACTCCAAAAGTAAATTTTTCGATTAGCTCGTCCAAAAAGAAATGCAATTGAAGTCATGGAAGTGATAACATTTTCACCTTTCACGCAGAAGCGTTTAGTCACGTTCCAAAGTCACCCAACATGTCGAATAATAATAAAGCTAGCTTATAAAAATAAATAATGGCAAAAAGAATTTCAAGAGTGGTTAGCGACTCACTATTCCTTTCGGGGCTGTGCAAACTGCATCGGAAATGTAATGAAATGCAAAGACTGGTGCGGCAAAACAGTGGTGTCATGCATTTGTATTAAAAGGATAGTTGTTTTCAAAGAAACGAATTGAATTTTTTTCTCAAGTATCCTACAAACGGTTACAAACCCTCCTGTAGCTATGTTCTGAACCAAATATAATAGAGCAGTCAGCTTACAATTGTCCCGCCAAAGTAGAAGATATAAACATTTTGCATGCGTTTATACTGCTATTGAATTGTTGACTATTTCAAAACAATCAATAAAAGTCAGCAAAATCAAAGTGGCAGCGGTGGGATTCGTTTCGAACCCACGCCTCCGAAGAGACTGGTGCCTTAAACCAGCGCCTTAGACCGCTCGGCCACGCTACCGTTAGTCAATCCCTACTTAATAACATTTATGTATTTCCCGTTTAATGTTACTGTATAAACTATTACGAAGACGTCAGATTGTATATTGCCATATTTAGCCTGCAAAATCATGTTTTTCATACAAACTGCAACTCTTTCCAACATAATAGTTATTCGTGTAATGGTATATATTCAACATTGACGACTGTAGCGAAGATACATGCAATATTATGATAAAAACATATATACATTTTTTATTTGAAAATCAAGTAAAAATGAAGAGTGATAGCGGTGGGATTCGAACCCACGCCTCCGAAGAGACTGGTACCTGAAACCAGCGCCATAGACCGCTCGGCCACGCTACCGTTGGTGGTGTGGTGTTTAAATTTTATTTTACAGCTCGGCGATCGAAACATATAAACGGTTCGTGAACACATGAAAAAAATCTTCATTTATTTTCATATGAAGTACCCAACATGCAGAGAATGACAGTGAAGAGACAAAGTCCCAAATATTAACCAAACAAGTGTGCAAAGCTTATTTTCTGTTTTGTTTTTATTCCCTGGTTCTTTTAATTCTAATTTTAAACAGCCGACCTAGAGAATTTGGGAGTTTGGAGCGGACCTTACAGATAATCTAGACTACATTATAAAAGAAACATATTTTTAAACCCATTTCTTTCAATATCAAACAAGGAGGAAGATACATGTTAATTTCGTGTATTTGGTGTCAGAAGGAAATAAAGCCTGCGGGCAATTTGAATTATTACTCCAAAAGTAAATTTTTCGATTAGCTCGTCCAAAAAGAAATGCAATTGAAGTCATGGAAGTGATAACATTTTCACCTTTCACGCAGAAGCGTTTAGTCACGTTCCAAAGTCACCCAACATGTCGAATAATAATAAAGCTAGCTTATAAAAATAAATAATGGCAAAAAGAATTTCAAGAGTGGTTAGCGACTCACTATTCCTTTCGGGGCTGTGCAAACTGCATCGGAAATGTAATGAAATGCAAAGACTGGTGCGGCAAAACAGTGGTGTCATGCATTTGTATTAAAAGGATAGTTGTTTTCAAAGAAACGAATTGAATTTTTTTCTCAAGTATCCTACAAACGGTTACAAACCCTCCTGTAGCTATGTTCTGAACCAAATATAATAGAGCAGTCAGCTTACAATTGTCCCGCCAAAGTAGAAGATATAAACATTTTGCATGCGTTTATACTGCTATTGAATTGTTGACTATTTCAAAACAATCAATAAAAGTCAGCAAAATCAAAGTGGCAGCGGTGGGATTCGAACCCACGCCTCCGAAGAGACTGGTGCCTTAAACCAGCGCCTTAGACCGCTCGGCCACGCTACCGTTAGTCAATCCTTACTTATTATAATAACATTTATGTATTTCCCGTTTAATGTTACTGTATAAACTATTACGAAGACGTCAGATTGTATATTGCCATATTTAGCCTGCAAAATCATGTTTTTCATACAAACTGCAACTCTTTCCAACATAATAGTTATTCGTGTAATGGTATATATTCAACATTGACGACTGTAGCGAAGATACATGCAATATTATGATAAAAACATATATACATTTTTTATTTGAAAATCAAGTAAAAATGAAGAGTGATAGCGGTGGGATTCGAACCCACGCCTCCGAAGAGACTGGTACCTGAAACCAGCGCCATAGACCGCTCGGCCACGCTACCGTTGGTGGTGTGGTGTTTAAATTTTATTTTACAGCTCGGCGATCGAAACATATAAACGGTTCGTGAACACATGAAAAAAATCTTCATTTATTTTCATATGAAGTACCCAACATGCAGAGAATGACAGTGAAGAGACAAAGTCCCAAATATTAACCAAACAAGTGTGCAAAGCTTATTTTCTGTTTTGTTTTTATTCCCTGGTTCTTTTAATTCTAATTTTAAACAGCCGACCTAGAGAATTTGGGAGTTTGGAGCGGACCTTACAGATAATCTAGACTACATTATAAAAGAAACATATTTTTAAACCCATTTCTTTCAATATCAAACAAGGAGGAAGATACATGTTAATTTCGTGTATTTGGTGTCAGAAGGAAATAAAGCCTGCGGGCAATTTGAATTATTACTTCAAAAGTAAATTTTTCGATTAGCTCGTCCAAAAAGAAATGCAATTGAAGTCATGGAAGTGATAACATTTTCACCTTTCACGCAGAAGCGTTTAGTCACGTTCCAAAGTCACCCAACATGTCGAATAATAATAAAGCTAGCTTATAAAAATAAATAATGGCAAAAAGAATTTCAAGAGTGGTTAGCGACTCACTATTCCTTTCGGGGCTGTGCAAACTGCATCGGAAATGTAATGAAATGCAAAGACTGGTGCGGCAAAACAGTGGTGTCATGCATTTGTATTAAAAGGATAGTTGTTTTCAAAGAAACGAATTGAATTTTTTTCTCAAGTATCCTACAAACGGTTACAAACCCTCCTGTAGCTATGTTCTGAACCAAATATAATAGAGCAGTCAGCTTACAATTGTCCCGCCAAAGTAGAAGATATAAACATTTTGCATGCGTTTATACTGCTATTGAATTGTTGACTATTTCAAAACAATCAATAAAAGTCAGCAAAATCAAAGTGGCAGCGGTGGGATTCGAACCCACGCCTCCGAAGAGACTGGTGCCTTAAACCAGCGCCTTAGACCGCTCGGCCACGCTACCGTTAGTCAATCCCTACTTAATAACATTTATGTATTTCCCGTTTAATGTTACTGTATAAACTATTACGAAGACGTCAGATTGTATATTGCCATATTTAGCCTGCAAAATCATGTTTTTCATACAAACTGCAACTCTTTCCAACATAATAGTTATTCGTGTAATGGTATATATTCAACATTGACGACTGTAGCGAAGATACATGCAATATTATGATAAAAACATATATACATTTTTTATTTGAAAATCAAGTAAAAATGAAGAGTGATAGCGGTGGGATTCGAACCCACGCCTCCGAAGAGACTGGTACCTGAAACCAGCGCCATAGACCGCTCGGCCACGCTACCGTTGGTGGTGTGGTGTTTAAATTTTATTTTACAGCTCGGCGATCGAAACATATAAACGGTTCGTGAACACATGAAAAAAATCTTCATTTATTTTCATATGAAGTACCCAACATGCAGAGAATGACAGTGAAGAGACAAAGTCCCAAATATTAACCAAACAAGTGTGCAAAGCTTATTTTCTGTTTTGTTTTTATTCCCTGGTTCTTTTAATTCTAATTTTAAACAGCCGACCTAGAGAATTTGGGAGTTTGGAGCGGACCTTACAGATAATCTAGACTACATTATAAAAGAAACATATTTTAAAACCCATTTCTTTCAATATCAAACAAGGAGGAAGATACATGTTAATTTCGTGTATTTGGTGTCAGAAGGAAATAAAGCCTGCGGGCAATTTGAATTATTACTTCAAAAGTAAATTTTTCGATTAGCTCGTCCAAAAAGAAATGCAATTGAAGTCATGGAAGTGATAACATTTTCACCTTTCACGCAGAAGCGTTTAGTCACGTTCCAAAGTCACCCAACATGTCGAATAATAATAAAGCTAGCTTATAAAAATAAATAATGGCAAAAAGAATTTCAAGAGTGGTTAGCGACTCACTATTCCTTTCGGGGCTGTGCAAACTGCATCGGAAATGTAATGAAATGCAAAGACTGGTGCGGCAAAACAGTGGTGTCATGCATTTGTATTAAAAGGATAGTTGTTTTCAAAGAAACGAATTGAATTTTTTTCTCAAGTATCCTACAAACGGTTACAAACCCTCCTGTAGCTATGTTCTGAACCAAATATAATAGAGCAGTCAGCTTACAATTGTCCCGCCAAAGTAGAAGATATAAACATTTTGCATGCGTTTATACTGCTATTGAATTGTTGACTATTTCAAAACAATCAATAAAAGTCAGCAAAATCAAAGTGGCAGCGGTGGGATTCGAACCCACGCCTCCGAAGAGACTGGTGCCTTAAACCAGCGCCTTAGACCGGCCACGCTACCGTTAGTCAATCCCTACTTAATAACATTTATGTATTTCCCGTTTAATGTTACTGTATAAACTATTACGAAGACGTCAGATTGTATATTGCCATATTTAGCCTGCAAAATCATGTTTTTCATACAAACTGCAACTCTTTCCAACATAATAGTTATTCGTGTAATGGTATATATTCAACATTGACGACTGTAGCGAAGATACATGCAATATTATGATAAAAACATATATACATTTTTTATTTGAAAATCAAGTAAAAATGAAGAGTGATAGCGGTGGGATTCGAACCCACGCCTCCGAAGAGACTGGTACCTGAAACCAGCGCCATAGACCGCTCGGCCACGCTACCGTTGGTGGTGTGGTGTTTAAATTTTATTTTACAGCTCGGCGATCGAAACATATAAACGGTTCGTGAACACATGAAAAAAATCTTCATTTATTTTCATATGAAGTACCCAACATGCAGAGAATGACAGTGAAGAGACAAAGTCCCAAATATTAACCAAACAAGTGTGCAAAGCTTATTTTCTGTTTTGTTTTTATTCCCTGGTTCTTTTAATTCTAATTTTAAACAGCCGACCTAGAGAATTTGGGAGTTTGGAGCGGACCTTACAGATAATCTAGACTACATTATAAAAGAAACATATTTTAAAACCCATTTCTTTCAATATCAAACAAGGAGGAAGATACATGTTAATTTCGTGTATTTGGTGTCAGAAGGAAATAAAGCCTGCGGGCAATTTGAATTATTACTTCAAAAGTAAATTTTTCGATTAGCTCGTCCAAAAAGAAATGCAATTGAAGTCATGGAAGTGATAACATTTTCACCTTTCACGCAGAAGCGTTTAGTCACGTTCCAAAGTCACCCAACATGTCGAATAATAATAAAGCTAGCTTATAAAAATAAATAATGGCAAAAAGAATTTCAAGAGTGGTTAGCGACTCACTATTCCTTTCGGGGCTGTGCAAACTGCATCGGAAATGTAATGAAATGCAAAGACTGGTGCGGCAAAACAGTGGTGTCATGCATTTGTATTAAAAGGATAGTTGTTTTCAAAGAAACGAATTGAATTTTTTTCTCAAGTATCCTACAAACGGTTACAAACCCTCCTGTAGCTATGTTCTGAACCAAATATAATAGAGCAGTCAGCTTACAATTGTCCCGCCAAAGTAGAAGATATAAACATTTTGCATGCGTTTATACTGCTATTGAATTGTTGACTATTTCAAAACAATCAATAAAAGTCAGCAAAATCAAAGTGGCAGCGGTGGGATTCGAACCCACGCCTCCGAAGAGACTGGTGCCTTAAACCAGCGCCTTAGACCGCTCGGCCACGCTACCGTTAGTCAATCCCTACTTAATAACATTTATGTATTTCCCGTTTAATGTTACTGTATAAACTATTACGAAGACGTCAGATTGTATATTGCCATATTTAGCCTGCAAAATCATGTTTTTCATACAAACTGCAACTCTTTCCAACATAATAGTTATTCGTGTAATGGTATATATTCAACATTGACGACTGTAGCGAAGATACATGCAATATTATGATAAAAACATATATACATTTTTTATTTGAAAATCAAGTAAAAATGAAGAGTGATAGCGGTGGGATTCGAACCCACGCCTCCGAAGAGACTGGTACCTGAAACCAGCGCCATAGACCGCTCGGCCACGCTACCGTTGGTGGTGTGGTGTTTAAATTTTATTTTACAGCTCGGCGATCGAAACATATAAACGGTTCGTGAACACATGAAAAAAATCTTCATTTATTTTCATATGAAGTACCCAACATGCAGAGAATGACAGTGAAGAGACAAAGTCCCAAATATTAACCAAACAAGTGTGCAAAGCTTATTTTCTGTTTTGTTTTTATTCCCTGGTTCTTTTAATTCTAATTTTAAACAGCCGACCTAGAGAATTTGGGAGTTTGGAGCGGACCTTACAGATAATCTAGACTACATTATAAAAGAAACATATTTTTAAACCCATTTCTTTCAATATCAAACAAGGAGGAAGATACATGTTAATTTCGTGTATTTGGTGTCAGAAGGAAATAAAGCCTGCGGGCAATTTGAATTATTACTCCAAAAGTAAATTTTTCGATTAGCTCGTCCAAAAAGAAATGCAATTGAAGTCATGGAAGTGATAACATTTTCACCTTTCACGCAGAAGCGTTTAGTCACGTTCCAAAGTCACCCAACATGTCGAATAATAATAAAGCTAGCTTATAAAAATAAATAATGGCAAAAAGAATTTCAAGAGTGGTTAGCGACTCACTATTCCTTTCGGGGCTGTGCAAACTGCATCGGAAATGTAATGAAATGCAAAGACTGGTGCGGCAAAACAGTGGTGTCATGCATTTGTATTAAAAGGATAGTTGTTTTCAAAGAAACGAATTGAATTTTTTTCTCAAGTATCCTACAAACGGTTACAAACCCTCCTGTAGCTATGTTCTGAACCAAATATAATAGAGCAGTCAGCTTACAATTGTCCCGCCAAAGTAGAAGATATAAACATTTTGCATGCGTTTATACTGCTATTGAATTGTTGACTATTTCAAAACAATCAATAAAAGTCAGCAAAATCAAAGTGGCAGCGGTGGGATTCGCACCCACGCCTCCGAAGAGACTGGTGCCTTAAACCAGCGCCTTAGACCGCTCGGCCACGCTACCGTTAGTCAATCCCTACTTATTATAATAACATTTATGTATTTCCCGTTTAATGTTACTGTATAAACTATTACGAAGACGTCAGATTGTATATTGCCATATTTAGCCTGCAAAATCATGTTTTTCATACAAACTGCAACTCTTTCCAACATAATAGTTATTCGTGTAATGGTATATATTCAACATTGACGACTGTAGCGAAGATACATGCAATATTATGATAAAAACATATATACATTTTTTATTTGAAAATCAAGTAAAAATGAAGAGTGATAGCGGTGGGATTCGAACCCACGCCTCCGAAGAGACTGGTACCTGAAACCAGCGCCATAGACCGCTCGGCCACGCTACCGTTGGTGGTGTGGTGTTTAAATTTTATTTTACAGCTCGGCGATCGAAACATATAAACGGTTCGTGAACACATGAAAAAAATCTTCATTTATTTTCATATGAAGTACCCAACATGCAGAGAATGACAGTGAAGAGACAAAGTCCCAAATATTAACCAAACAAGTGTGCAAAGCTTATTTTCTGTTTTGTTTTTATTCCCTGGTTCTTTTAATTCTAATTTTAAACAGCCGACCTAGAGAATTTGGGAGTTTGGAGCGGACCTTACAGATAATCTAGACTACATTATAAAAGAAACATATTTTTAAACCCATTTCTTTCAATATCAAACAAGGAGGAAGATACATGTTAATTTCGTGTATTTGGTGTCAGAAGGAAATAAAGCCTGCGGGCAATTTGAATTATTACTTCAAAAGTAAATTTTTCGATTAGCTCGTCCAAAAAGAAATGCAATTGAAGTCATGGAAGTGATAACATTTTCACCTTTCACGCAGAAGCGTTTAGTCACGTTCCAAAGTCACCCAACATGTCGAATAATAATAAAGCTAGCTTATAAAAATAAATAATGGCAAAAAGAATTTCAAGAGTGGTTAGCGACTCACTATTCCTTTCGGGGCTGTGCAAACTGCATCGGAAATGTAATGAAATGCAAAGACTGGTGCGGCAAAACAGTGGTGTCATGCATTTGTATTAAAAGGATAGTTGTTTTCAAAGAAACGAATTGAATTTTTTTCTCAAGTATCCTACAAACGGTTACAAACCCTCCTGTAGCTATGTTCTGAACCAAATATAATGGAGCAGTCAGCTTACAATTGTCCCGCCAAAGTAGAAGATATAAACATTTTGCATGCGTTTATACTGCTATTGAATTGTTGACTATTTCAAAACAATCAATAAAAGTCAGCAAAATCAAAGTGGCAGCGGTGGGATTCGAACCCACGCCTCCGAAGAGACTGGTGCCTTAAACCAGCGCCTTAGACCGCTCGGCCACGCTACCGTTAGTCAATCTCTACTTAATAACATTTATGTATTTCCCGTTTAATGTTACTGTATAAACTATTACGAAGACGTCAGATTGTATATTGCCATATTTAGCCTGCAAAATCATGTTTTTCATACAAACTGCAACTCTTTCCAACATAATAGTTATTCGTGTAATGGTATATATTCAACATTGACGACTGTAGCGAAGATACATGCAATATTATGATAAAAACATATATACATTTTTTATTTGAAAATCAAGTAAAAATGAAGAGTGATAGCGGTGGGATTCGAACCCACGCCTCCGAAGAGACTGGTACCTGAAACCAGCGCCATAGACCGCTCGGCCACGCTACCGTTGGTGGTGTGGTGTTTAAATTTTATTTTACAGCTCGGCGATCGAAACATATAAACGGTTCGTGAACACATGAAAAAAATCTTCATTTATTTTCATATGAAGTACCCAACATGCAGAGAATGACAGTGAAGAGACAAAGTCCCAAATATTAACCAAACAAGTGTGCAAAGCTTATTTTCTGTTTTGTTTTTATTCCCTGGTTCTTTTAATTCTAATTTTAAACAGCCGACCTAGAGAATTTGGGAGTTTGGAGCGGACCTTACAGATAATCTAGACTACATTATAAAAGAAACATATTTTTAAACCCATTTCTTTCAATATCAAACAAGGAGGAAGATACATGTTAATTTCGTGTATTTGGTGTCAGAAGGAAATAAAGCCTGCGGGCAATTTGAATTATTACTTCAAAAGTAAATTTTTCGATTAGCTCGTCCAAAAAGAAATGCAATTGAAGTCATGGAAGTGATAACATTTTCACCTTTCACGCAGAAGCGTTTAGTCACGTTCCAAAGTCACCCAACATGTCGAATAATAATAAAGCTAGCTTATAAAAATAAATAATGGCAAAAAGAATTTCAAGAGTGGTTAGCGACTCACTATTCCTTTCGGGGCTGTGCAAACTGCATCGGAAATGTAATGAAATGCAAAGACTGGTGCGGCAAAACAGTGGTGTCATGCATTTGTATTAAAAGGATAGTTGTTTTCAAAGAAACGAATTGAATTTTTTTCTCAAGTATCCTACAAACGGTTACAAACCCTCCTGTAGCTATGTTCTGAACCAAATATAATAGAGCAGTCAGCTTACAATTGTCCCGCCAAAGTAGAAGATATAAACATTTTGCATGCGTTTATACTGCTATTGAATTGTTGACTATTTCAAAACAATCAATAAAAGTCAGCAAAATCAAAGTGGCAGCGGTGGGATTCGAACCCACGCCTCCGAAGAGACTGGTGCCTTAAACCAGCGCCTTTTTTTTTTCTCTTAATAAAATTTTATTCAAATAAATATGCATAAAAAGAATTTTCGGGCTAGTCTCCCGAAAATCCACAATACAACAATTAATTCAATATTAAAAATCTAACTAAAAACTAATACAAACTTTGTCATCTTTAAAATATATAACAGAATTGTTGTTTTGAAAATACTTTTCAAATAGTCTATTGGCATTGTTATTTTTATAGAACAAATAAGCATAGTTTACATTCTTTTCAACTTCATTCTTAAATAAACATTCAATATCTATAATCTTATTTTCTTTCATTGCAATATTTCTTCTTTTCATAATACAATAATTTCTAATAGAAAACATATAATTTACAAAGTATTTGTTGACAGTTTTTGGATTTTTCAAAAATCCTAAGTAACACATGCATTCAAAATCCAATTGATTCACAAAACTATCTGTACAATTATAAAACAAATTGTGTAAAAATTCTTTGAAAAAATTATCAAAGCCACAAAGTCTAGTACATTTCATAAATAGATGATCAATATCTTCAACAAAATCTCCACATACTGGACAATTTGAATCTGTAACCAATTTACACTTTAAAAGTCTTTCTTTTGTAAAAATAACTCTGTGAAAAACTTTAAAACTTAATTCACGACAATCTCCATTGAGAAAAGGAAAATTTAAAACAGTTTGTACCTTTTGAAGATCAAAATCATCAAATCGTTCACTCCAAAACTCACTCGATTTTGGTAACTTTGCCTTTTTCTTTATCAACAATTCATAAAAAAGTTTTGTACTTGTTGGTAAACTACATTTTTTGTCATTAACTAATAATTCTACCACAAAATCTGGTTTGCTACATACATTTTCATGTTCATTAACAAGCGTTTTATACTCTTCAGGAATACATTCTAAAATACATAATACAGCTTTTACAACTTTTTCTTTACAAGCATTTGGAAACTTTTCACTATATATATCATAAACATATTCTGGTTTAAGAAAACCCTTTTTACACTCATATGCTAAATGTTTTATTTTAGAGATACCAGCATCTACAAATGACTTTAGAAAAATCACTTTGCTTCCATTTGTAATATTTGTATTTAAGAATAATGGTATATCAAACACATTTTGTTCATTAACCTCAATTTCTGTAAGATCTTTAATTTTACTCCATGCATTCAACATACATTTATAAAAGTCAGGCAAAACATCAACACTATGAGATTTAAAATTACAAAATAAAACTTCTAATCCCAAATTCATGTTCTCAATCTTGGATAAAAAATAAAGACAAGTGTTTTTCCATACAGCACAATAACTACTATCTAAAAGCCTACTGAGAAATTTAAGTCTAAAGGCATACATTTTGTGTTCTATATCAGGAAGATTTAAACCTCCATCACAAATCTTATTAATTACAACATCATAAGCAACCAAAGGAGGTTTATTGTTCCATAAAAAATCACAACAAACTTTCTTTAAAACTAAAAAGATTTTTTCTGGTATATTAACTACACTCAAAGTATACCACAATTTACTCAACAGTAAACTATTAATAACTGTAACCCTTCCAAAAACTGTCAACCTTCTAATCTTCCAAAAATTCAGTATCTTTGAAATTGATTGTAATTTACTTTCCCAATTTAGATCATCACATCTACTCTTGTTCTTGCCAATCCAAACCCCTAATAACTGTAAAATCTCATCACATACAGAGAGGTTCCAAGCATCTAGATCATTTTGAGAAATTTCTCCTTTCCCAATTGCCAAAATTTCTGACTTTTCCCTATTAAGTTTAGCCCCAGATGCTTGTTCATACAAATGAATAACCTTAAAAACTTCATGTACTGAATTTTTGTCTGATATTGTTAATGTAGTATCATCTGCATGAGCAAATATTTTTTCTTCCACATCAGTATTTGGAATCTTTATACCTTTGATATTTCTATTATTTTTAACATAAATATTTAAAGGCTCTGCAACAAGTACATACAATAGAGCTGAAATAGGACACCCTTGTTTCACTGAATTCTTAATGGGAAAATATTTTGTTAAAAAACCATTACATTTAACAGTGCTATAAATATCTGTATAAAAAATCTTAATCCAAGATCTAAATCTCTCACCAAAACCAAACTTTTCTAAAACTGAAAACAAATAATCATGTCCAACTCTATCAAAAGCTTTTTCTTGATCTAGCTTTAATACATAACCTTCTAGATCATCCATTTCCACTAAATCAATTATATCTCTTACACTTACAATGGTATCTGATATATCTTTACCTAAGATACAACAACTTTGATTAGGTGAAATTATCTTTGGCAATACTGTTTTAAATCTATTTGCCATACATCTTGCAAGAATTTTGTAATCTACATTTAACAAACTGATAGGTCTATAGTTCTTTAACATATTTTTGTCACCTTTGTTCTTATAGATTAAATTAATAACACCATATCTCATAGATCTTGACAACAATTCATTTTGTTGTACACAATCAAAAATATATTTTAAAACATGCTTCAAATCACTTAAAAAGTATAAATAAAACTCAGCAGTAAGCCCATCTGATCCAGGAGTTTTTCCTTTTTTCATACCTTTTAATGACAATTCTATTTCATCAGTACTTATATCATTATCACACATATCTTTATCAACATCATCAATTTCAACAGCAATGTCTTGTAAAATGGTTTTTATAGCATCATCATCAGTTTGTACACATGAAAACAGATTTGCATAAAAATCATGTATAACATCTAACATAGAACTAGACTCATTAACAATATTTCCATCAACTGTTTGTAACTCACTTATCATATTTTTATTCTGTCTATGTTTTTCAAGCTTTAAAAAATAAGAAGTATTTTTATCACTTTCTAAAGCATATTGAGATTTGGACCTTAAAATTGCACCTTGACATCTATGCTTTTCAAAAACTTCTAATTCATCTTGTAACTCTAAATATTTTCCATGATCTATGACATAACCATTGGCAGATTTCATAGACATTTCTTGAACTTTATTTTGCAATCTAAAATATTGTTTATTAAACTGTTTTTGTTTTTCTTTGCCATAGATTTGACTTATTCTCTTGATAGTGAACTTCAAATTATCCCACCAAATAAGTGGACTTTCAAAATAAAAATCTGATTCAATCTCTTTTTCAAAAACTTTTCTGATCTGATCAACAAAAACCTGATCTTCTAAAAATGTATTATTAAAAATCCATACACCAGGTCCTTTTTCAACATCACTAAAATCTACTTTCAAAGAAACAATACTATGATCACTAAAACTTGTATCTCTATAAAATATACTTTTTACATATGGTTTAACATTATCTGACACAAGAAAATAATCTATTCTGCTTTGTGTTAAAAAGCCTTGCACCATTTGTTTTCTAGAAAACATTTTAACATCAATATTTCTGTCTCTCCATACATCATATAAACAATTTTCATTCATTACATCTATCAAAGTTTGTATAGCTTTATCTTTATAATAAGGAGTTTTACCACTTCTGTCCAATGGTGAAAGAGCTGAATTAAAATCACCAGCAACTATAATATATTCATCACCTTTAATTTTATGCTTACAATCTATGAAAAACTCAGACCTTTCTTTTACATTATTTGGTGCATAGATATTAAATATATCAATACATTTATCATTGATTGTACCATTTATATGTAAAAATCTTCCACTATTTCTTTCTTTAACAACAAAATTATTTTTTAATTTTTTACTAACCAGTATAGCTACACCTTGTCTATTATTACCACTGTTACTATAAAATATCTCACCATCCCATACAATCTTATCTTGTACAATACTATGCATCATCTCATCTTTCCAAAATGTCTCTTGTAAACAAACAATATCATAAAATCTGTCTTTACATAAAGAAAAAATACAATTCATTTTATTCTTATCACACAAACCATTACAATTCAAACTTATAAAATTCAACACAGCCATCACAAAAAACACAAAATATATAACATTGATTTTTAAATCCATTATTACTTCTTTTTAAAAAAGTTTTTTTGATGAGCCAACTTTGCAGACTTAATGTTCGGTACAATTTTCATCTTATTGCGTCTGACACTAAAAATACCTTTCTGCTTTTTCTTAACTAATTGCCACTCATTATCACTACTACTTTTAGATTCTAAAATACCTGAGGATGTTAAAGCAACATTATCAATTGTTTCCTCATTTACAATTTGACTATTTGTACATGAATCAACTACAGTGTCAATTTTATACATATTGTTTTCTTTATCTAATAAAATTGTTTCACAGTTCTCTACACCAACACTTTCATTTTCATTCTTTTCTGTTTCTGTCATCTTAGTTCTTTCTAAACTCGTCACCATTTCCACCTCACCATGACCAATACCATTTCCATCATCCTCAGAACCAACACCACCAACACCAGCATCGTCATCACCAGTAACGTTATCACCAATACCATCAACACCATTAACATCACAAGAAAGGCCACCATCCTCTTGCATTTCATCTACTTTATTAGCTCCATCCGAATCATCATCCACACTACCAGAGAGATCCAAAGAATTATCACCATCATCATCTATTCCACCGACCTCTTTTGTATTGTCATCATTTACGGCAGAATTACCAGTGGCTACTAAACCTTCGTCATGAGTAGGTGATCCAGTCTTTACAATATTGTTTTCATCATTGGACGCATTATCGGCATTGTTCGTATCATGATCATCTCTCATTGGACGTCCGAATCCTCCAGAAAAACGCCTTTCTACAAATGTTCCAGGTTCACTTTCATAGCTCCTCTTTTTACAAATACAATAGGTTTTGTCCTTGTAACAAAAAAGACAACGACCCTCCGTGCAATTTCTACTGAGATGTCCTTGACGGCCACATCTAAAACACTTAAAGTCAGGGCAATCTCGGTATAGATGATCTGGACTGAAACAGCTAGAACATACTTTCACCTGATTGTCATGAATAACCCGGTAGTAAGCGGTTTCTTTGTCGTTTACGGAAAACTTCATCGAATACGGAATAGACGGAAGTCCAGGGGGCAACTTGGCCTTGAATACTCTAGTTCCATCATAAATGTTTTCACGTCTGCTCATCTTCCTCTTTTTGATATCAGATATCACAGTTACTCCTAATCTTCCGAATCTATCGACGATTTCATCATCCGTTACATACATACTAAGATTTAGAATAGACACTATTTTGACGCTTGACACCAGTTCATTCACATTAAACTTATGTGAACGTATCGACAACTTTTCTCCAACAATATCAGCCATAAATCGACGTTCACTTAAAACAACTTCAAAAGATCGACCATTTTTCGGTACACACGCTATTACGCTTCCTGTTCCACATGTTTTTTCAATTTGATCTATGACGTCATAAGCGGTGAAAGTATTGACATCACCAACGTTGACGGTAACAGTTTGCTCTTTCGAGAATACATCATCAAAATCGTAGGTAGAACGGTCACCAGACCGTAATGGTCGGTTGTCCTTAGAATTATTCATTTGGTTATTAGTGATTTGGAAAAACAAATCGAACACACCAAAACTCCCCCCTTTTCCTGCAAAACTGCAAGCAGGAATAGGGGTAACGACAGTCTTTCAGCAACAAATCACTGATCAAAATGAGTCATTAAGTTTAAACAAAATCGAAAACAATGTTTATATCACAATATCTGGCGAAAAACTCACCAAATTGACATATCAACGGGAGCAACACTTTGTTTACATCCTGCGGGATACATCCAAAAACCGAAACTCCACAAACGGTTACAAACCCTCCTGTAGCTATGTTCTGAACCAAATATAATAGAGCAGTCAGCTTACAATTGTCCCGCCAAAGTAGAAGATATAAACATTTTGCATGCGTTTATACTGCTATTGAATTGTTGACTATTTCAAAACAATCAATAAAAGTCAGCAAAATCAAAGTGGCAGCGGTGGGATTCGAACCCACGCCTCCGAAGAGACTGGTGCCTTAAACCAGCGCCTTAGACCGCTCGGCCACGCTACCGTTAGTCAATCCCTACTTAATAACATTTATGTATTTCCCGTTTAATGTTACTGTATAAACTATTACGAAGACGTCAGATTGTATATTGCCATATTTAGCCTGCAAAATCATGTTTTTCATACAAACTGCAACTCTTTCCAACATAATAGTTATTCGTGTAATGGTATATATTCAACATTGACGACTGTAGCGAAGATACATGCAATATTATGATAAAAACATATATACATTTTTTATTTGAAAATCAAGTAAAAATGAAGAGTGATAGCGGTGGGATTCGAACCCACGCCTCCGAAGAGACTGGTACCTGAAACCAGCGCCATAGACCGCTCGGCCACGCTACCGTTGGTTGTGTGGTGTTTAAATTTTATTTTACAGCTCGGCGATCGAAACATATAAACGGTTCGTGAACACATGAAAAAAATCTTCATTTATTTTCATATGAAGTACCCAACATGCAGAGAATGACAGTGAAGAGACAAAGTCCCAAATATTAACCAAACAAGTGTGCAAAGCTTATTTTCTGTTTTGTTTTTATTCCCTGGTTCTTTTAATTCTAATTTTAAACAGCCGACCTAGAGAATTTGGGAGTTTGGAGCGGACCTTACAGATAATCTAGACTACATTATAAAAGAAACATATTTTAAAACCCATTTCTTTCAATATCAAACAAGGAGGAAGATACATGTTAATTTCGTGTATTTGGTGTCAGAAGGAAATAAAGCCTGCGGGCAATTTGAATTATTACTCCAAAAGTAAATTTTTCGATTAGCTCGTCCAAAAAGAAATGCAATTGAAGTCATGGAAGTGATAACATTTTCACCTTTCACGCAGAAGCGTTTAGTCACGTTCCAAAGTCACCCAACATGTCGAATAATAATAAAGCTAGCTTATAAAAATAAATAATGGCAAAAAGAATTTCAAGAGTGGTTAGCGACTCACTATTCCTTTCGGGGCTGTGCAAACTGCATCGGAAATGTAATGAAATGCAAAGACTGGTGCGGCAAAACAGTGGTGTCATGCATTTGTATTAAAAGGATAGTTGTTTTCAAAGAAACGAATTGAATTTTTTTCTCAAGTATCCTACAAACGGTTACAAACCCTCCTGTAGCTATGTTCTGAACCAAATATAATAGAGCAGTCAGCTTACAATTGTCCCGCCAAAGTAGAAGATATAAACATTTTGCATGCGTTTATACTGCTATTGAATTGTTGACTATTTCAAAACAATCAATAAAAGTCAGCAAAATCAAAGTGGCAGCGGTGGGATTCGCACCCACGCCTCCGAAGAGACTGGTGCCTTAAACCAGCGCCTTAGACCGCTCGGCCACGCTACCGTTAGTCAATCCCTACTTATTATAATAACATTTATGTATTTCCCGTTTAATGTTACTGTATAAACTATTACGAAGACGTCAGATTGTATATTGCCATATTTAGCCTGCAAAATCATGTTTTTCATACAAACTGCAACTCTTTCCAACATAATAGTTATTCGTGTAATGGTATATATTCAACATTGACGACTGTAGCGAAGATACATGCAATATTATGATAAAAACATATATACATTTTTTATTTGAAAATCAAGTAAAAATGAAGAGTGATAGCGGTGGGATTCGAACCCATGTCTCCGAAGAGACTGGTACCTGAAACCAGCGCCATAGACCGCTCGGCCACGCTACCGTTGGTGGTGTGGTGTTTAAATTTTATTTTACAGCTCGGCGATCGAAACATATAAACGGTTCGTGAACACATGAAAAAAATCTTCATTTATTTTCATATGAAGTACCCAACATGCAGAGAATGACAGTGAAGAGACAAAGTCCCAAATATTAACCAAACAAGTGTGCAAAGCTTATTTTCTGTTTTGTTTTTATTCCCTGGTTCTTTTAATTCTAATTTTAAACAGCCGACCTAGAGAATTTGGGAGTTTGGAGCGGACCTTACAGATAATCTAGACTACATTATAAAAGAAACATATTTTAAAACCCATTTCTTTCAATATCAAACAAGGAGGAAGATACATGTTAATTTCGTGTATTTGGTGTCAGAAGGAAATAAAGCCTGCGGGCAATTTGAATTATTACTTCAAAAGTAAATTTTTCGATTAGCTCGTCCAAAAAGAAATGCAATTGAAGTCATGGAAGTGATAACATTTTCACCTTTCACGCAGAAGCGTTTAGTCACGTTCCAAAGTCACCCAACATGTCGAATAATAATAAAGCTAGCTTATAAAAATAAATAATGGCAAAAAGAATTTCAAGAGTGGTTAGCGACTCACTATTCCTTTCGGGGCTGTGCAAACTGCATCGGAAATGTAATGAAATGCAAAGACTGGTGCGGCAAAACAGTGGTGTCATGCATTTGTATTAAAAGGATAGTTGTTTTCAAAGAAACGAATTGAATTTTTTTCTCAAGTATCCTACAAACGGTTACAAACCCTCCTGTAGCTATGTTCTGAACCAAATATAATAGAGCAGTCAGCTTACAATTGTCCCGCCAAAGTAGAAGATATAAACATTTTGCATGCGTTTATACTGCTATTGAATTGTTGACTATTTCAAAACAATCAATAAAAGTCAGCAAAATCAAAGTGGCAGCGGTGGGATTCGAACCCACGCCTCCGAAGAGACTGGTGCCTTAAACCAGCGCCTTAGACCGCTCGGCCACGCTACCGTTAGTCAATCCCTACTTAATAACATTTATGTATTTCCCGTTTAATGTTACTGTATAAACTATTACGAAGACGTCAGATTGTATATTGCCATATTTAGCCTGCAAAATCATGTTTTTCATACAAACTGCAACTCTTTCCAACATAATAGTTATTCGTGTAATGGTATATATTCAACATTGACGACTGTAGCGAAGATACATGCAATATTATGATAAAAACATATATACATTTTTTATTTGAAAATCAAGTAAAAATGAAGAGTGATAGCGGTGGGATTCGAACCCACGCCTCCGAAGAGACTGGTACCTGAAACCAGCGCCATAGACCGCTCGGCCACGCTACCGTTGGTGGTGTGGTGTTTAAATTTTATTTTACAGCTCGGCGATCGAAACATATAAACGGTTCGTGAACACATGAAAAAAATCTTCATTTATTTTCATATGAAGTACCCAACATGCAGAGAATGACAGTGAAGAGACAAAGTCCCAAATATTAACCAAACAAGTGTGCAAAGCTTATTTTCTGTTTTGTTTTTATTCCCTGGTTCTTTTAATTCTAATTTTAAACAGCCGACCTAGAGAATTTGGGAGTTTGGAGCGGACCTTACAGATAATCTAGACTACATTATAAAAGAAACATATTTTAAAACCCATTTCTTTCAATATCAAACAAGGAGGAAGATACATGTTAATTTCGTGTATTTGGTGTCAGAAGGAAATAAAGCCTGCGGGCAATTTGAATTATTACTTCAAAAGTAAATTTTTCGATTAGCTCGTCCAAAAAGAAATGCAATTGAAGTCATGGAAGTGATAACATTTTCACCTTTCACGCAGAAGCGTTTAGTCACGTTCCAAAGTCACCCAACATGTCGAATAATAATAAAGCTAGCTTATAAAAATAAATAATGGCAAAAAGAATTTCAAGAGTGGTTAGCGACTCACTATTCCTTTCGGGGCTGTGCAAACTGCATCGGAAATGTAATGAAATGCAAAGACTGGTGCGGCAAAACAGTGGTGTCATGCATTTGTATTAAAAGGATAGTTGTTTTCAAAGAAACGAATTGAATTTTTTTCTCAAGTATCCTACAAACGGTTACAAACCCTCCTGTAGCTATGTTCTGAACCAAATATAATAGAGCAGTCAGCTTACAATTGTCCCGCCAAAGTAGAAGATATAAACATTTTGCATGCGTTTATACTGCTATTGAATTGTTGACTATTTCAAAACAATCAATAAAAGTCAGCAAAATCAAAGTGGCAGCGGTGGGATTCGAACCCACGCCTCCGAAGAGACTGGTGCCTTAAACCAGCGCCTTAGACCGCTCGGCCACGCTACCGTTAGTCAATCCCTACTTAATAACATTTATGTATTTCCCGTTTAATGTTACTGTATAAACTATTACGAAGACGTCAGATTGTATATTGCCATATTTAGCCTGCAAAATCATGTTTTTCATACAAACTGCAACTCTTTCCAACATAATAGTTATTCGTGTAATGGTATATATTCAACATTGACGACTGTAGCGAAGATACATGCAATATTATGATAAAAACATATATACATTTTTTATTTGAAAATCAAGTAAAAATGAAGAGTGATAGCGGTGGGATTCGAACCCACGCCTCCGAAGAGACTGGTACCTGAAACCAGCGCCATAGACCGCTCGGCCACGCTACCGTTGGTGGTGTGGTGTTTAAATTTTATTTTACAGCTCGGCGATCGAAACATATAAACGGTTCGTGAACACATGAAAAAAATCTTCATTTATTTTCATATGAAGTACCCAACATGCAGAGAATGACAGTGAAGAGACAAAGTCCCAAATATTAACCAAACAAGTGTGCAAAGCTTATTTTCTGTTTTGTTTTTATTCCCTGGTTCTTTTAATTCTAATTTTAAACAGCCGACCTAGAGAATTTGGGAGTTTGGAGCGGACCTTACAGATAATCTAGACTACATTATAAAAGAAACATATTTTAAAACCCATTTCTTTCAATATCAAACAAGGAGGAAGATACATGTTAATTTCGTGTATTTGGTGTCAGAAGGAAATAAAGCCTGCGGGCAATTTGAATTATTACTTCAAAAGTAAATTTTTCGATTAGCTCGTCCAAAAAGAAATGCAATTGAAGTCATGGAAGTGATAACATTTTCACCTTTCACGCAGAAGCGTTTAGTCACGTTCCAAAGTCACCCAACATGTCGAATAATAATAAAGCTAGCTTATAAAAATAAATAATGGCAAAAAGAATTTCAAGAGTGGTTAGCGACTCACTATTCCTTTCGGGGCTGTGCAAACTGCATCGGAAATGTAATGAAATGCAAAGACTGGTGCGGCAAAACAGTGGTGTCATGCATTTGTATTAAAAGGATAGTTGTTTTCAAAGAAACGAATTGAATTTTTTTCTCAAGTATCCTACAAACGGTTACAAACCCTCCTGTAGCTATGTTCTGAACCAAATATAATAGAGCAGTCAGCTTACATTGTCCCGCCAAAGTAGAAGATATAAACATTTTGCATGCGTTTATACTGCTATTGAATTGTTGACTATTTCAAAACAATCAATAAAAGTCAGCAAAATCAAAGTGGCAGCGGTGGGATTCGAACCCACGCCTCCGAAGAGACTGGTGCCTTAAACCAGCGCCTTAGACCGCTCGGCCACGCTACCGTTAGTCAATCCCTACTTAATAACATTTATGTATTTCCCGTTTAATGTTACTGTATAAACTATTACGAAGACGTCAGATTGTATATTGCCATATTTAGCCTGCAAAATCATGTTTTTCATACAAACTGCAACTCTTTCCAACATAATAGTTATTCGTGTAATGGTATATATTCAACATTGACGACTGTAGCGAAGATACATGCAATATTATGATAAAAACATATATACATTTTTTATTTGAAAATCAAGTAAAAATGAAGAGTGATAGCGGTGGGATTCGAACCCACGCCTCCGAAGAGACTGGTACCTGAAACCAGCGCCATAGACCGCTCGGCCACGCTACCGTTGGTGGTGTGGTGTTTAAATTTTATTTTACAGCTCGGCGATCGAAACATATAAACGGTTCGTGAACACATGAAAAAAATCTTCATTTATTTTCATATGAAGTACCCAACATGCAGAGAATGACAGTGAAGAGACAAAGTCCCAAATATTAACCAAACAAGTGTGCAAAGCTTATTTTCTGTTTTGTTTTTATTCCCTGGTTCTTTTAATTCTAATTTTAAACAGCCGACCTAGAGAATTTGGGAGTTTGGAGCGGACCTTACAGATAATCTAGACTACATTATAAAAGAAACATATTTTTAAACCCATTTCTTTCAATATCAAACAAGGAGGAAGATACATGTTAATTTCGTGTATTTGGTGTCAGAAGGAAATAAAGCCTGCGGGCAATTTGAATTATTACTCCAAAAGTAAATTTTTCGATTAGCTCGTCCAAAAAGAAATGCAATTGAAGTCATGGAAGTGATAACATTTTCACCTTTCACGCAGAAGCGTTTAGTCACGTTCCAAAGTCACCCAACATGTCGAATAATAATAAAGCTAGCTTATAAAAATAAATAATGGCAAAAAGAATTTCAAGAGTGGTTAGCGACTCACTATTCCTTTCGGGGCTGTGCAAACTGCATCGGAAATGTAATGAAATGCAAAGACTGGTGCGGCAAAACAGTGGTGTCATGCATTTGTATTAAAAGGATAGTTGTTTTCAAAGAAACGAATTGAATTTTTTTCTCAAGTATCCTACAAACGGTTACAAACCCTCCTGTAGCTATGTTCTGAACCAAATATAATAGAGCAGTCAGCTTACAATTGTCCCGCCAAAGTAGAAGATATAAACATTTTGCATGCGTTTATACTGCTATTGAATTGTTGACTATTTCAAAACAATCAATAAAAGTCAGCAAAATCAAAGTGGCAGCGGTGGGATTCGAACCCACGCCTCCGAAGAGACTGGTGCCTTAAACCAGCGCCTTAGACCGCTCGGCCACGCTACCGTTAGTCAATCCCTACTTATTATAATAACATTTATGTATTTCCCGTTTAATGTTACTGTATAAACTATTACGAAGACGTCAGATTGTATATTGCCATATTTAGCCTGCAAAATCATGTTTTTCATACAAACTGCAACTCTTTCCAACATAATAGTTATTCGTGTAATGGTATATATTCAACATTGACGACTGTAGCGAAGATACATGCAATATTATGATAAAAACATATATACATTTTTTATTTGAAAATCAAGTAAAAATGAAGAGTGATAGCGGTGGGATTCGAACCCACGCCTCCGAAGAGACTGGTACCTGAAACCAGCGCCATAGACCGCTCGGCCACGCTACCGTTGGTGGTGTGGTGTTTAAATTTTATTTTACAGCTCGGCGATCGAAACATATAAACGGTTCGTGAACACATGAAAAAAATCTTCATTTATTTTCATATGAAGTACCCAACATGCAGAGAATGACAATGAAGAGACAAAGTCCCAAATATTAATCAAACAAGTGTGCAAAGCTTATTTTCTGTTTTGTTTTTATTCCCTGGTTCTTTTAATTCTAATTTTAAACAGCCGACCTAGAGAATTTGGGAGTTTGGAGCGGACCTTACAGATAATCTAGACTACATTATAAAAGAAACATATTTTTAAACCCATTTCTTTCAATATCAAACAAGGAGGAAGATACATGTTAATTTCGTGTATTTGGTGTCAGAAGGAAATAAAGCCTGCGGGCAATTTGAATTATTACTTCAAAAGTAAATTTTTCGATTAGCTCGTCCAAAAAGAAATGCAATTGAAGTCATGGAAGTGATAACATTTTCACCTTTCACGCAGAAGCGTTTAGTCACGTTCCAAAGTCACCCAACATGTCGAATAATAATAAAGCTAGCTTATAAAAATAAATAATGGCAAAAAGAATTTCAAGAGTGGTTAGCGACTCACTATTCCTTTCGGGGCTGTGCAAACTGCATCGGAAATGTAATGAAATGCAAAGACTGGTGCGGCAAAACAGTGGTGTCATGCATTTGTATTAAAAGGATAGTTGTTTTCAAAGAAACGAATTGAATTTTTTTCTCAAGTATCCTACAAACGGTTACAAACCCTCCTGTAGCTATGTTCTGAACCAAATATAATAGAGCAGTCAGCTTACAATTGTCCCGCCAAAGTAGAAGATATAAACATTTTGCATGCGTTTATACTGCTATTGAATTGTTGACTATTTCAAAACAATCAATAAAAGTCAGCAAAATCAAAGTGGCAGCGGTGGGATTCGAACCCACGCCTCCGAAGAGACTGGTGCCTTAAACCAGCGCCTTAGACCGCTCGGCCACGCTACCGTTAGTCAATCTCTACTTAATAACATTTATGTATTTCCCGTTTAATGTTACTGTATAAACTATTACGAAGACGTCAGATTGTATATTGCCATATTTAGCCTGCAAAATCATGTTTTTCATACAAACTGCAACTCTTTCCAACATAATAGTTATTCGTGTAATGGTATATATTCAACATTGACGACTGTAGCGAAGATACATGCAATATTATGATAAAAACATATATACATTTTTTATTTGAAAATCAAGTAAAAATGAAGAGTGATAGCGGTGGGATTCGAACCCACGCCTCCGAAGAGACTGGTACCTGAAACCAGCGCCATAGACCGCTCGGCCACGCTACCGTTGGTGGTGTGGTGTTTAAATTTTATTTTACAGCTCGGCGATCGAAACATATAAACGGTTCGTGAACACATGAAAAAAATCTTCATTTATTTTCATATGAAGTACCCAACATGCAGAGAATGACAGTGAAGAGACAAAGTCCCAAATATTAACCAAACAAGTGTGCAAAGCTTATTTTCTGTTTAGTTTTTATTCCCTGGTTCTTTTAATTCTAATTTTAAACAGCCGACCTAGAGAATTTGGGAGTTTGGAGCGGACCTTACAGATAATCTAGACTACATTATAAAAGAAACATATTTTAAAACCCATTTCTTTCAATATCAAACAAGGAGGAAGATACATGTTAATTTCGTGTATTTGGTGTCAGAAGGAAATAAAGCCTGCGGGCAATTTGAATTATTACTTCAAAAGTAAATTTTTCGATTAGCTCGTCCAAAAAGAAATGCAATTGAAGTCATGGAAGTGATAACATTTTCACCTTTCACGCAGAAGCGTTTAGTCACGTTCCAAAGTCACCCAACATGTCGAATAATAATAAAGCTAGCTTATAAAAATAAATAATGGCAAAAAGAATTTCAAGAGTGGTTAGCGACTCACTATTCCTTTCAGGGCTGTGCAAACTGCATCGGAAATGTAATGAAATGCAAAGACTGGTGCGGCAAAACAGTGGTGTCATGCATTTGTATTAAAAGGATAGTTGTTTTCAAAGAAACGAATTGAATTTTTTTCTCAAGTATCCTACAAACGGTTACAAACCCTCCTGTAGCTATGTTCTGAACCAAATATAATAGAGCAGTCAGCTTACAATTGTCCCGCCAAAGTAGAAGATATAAACATTTTGCATGCGTTTATACTGCTATTGAATTGTTGACTATTTCAAAACAATCAATAAAAGTCAGCAAAATCAAAGTGGCAGCGGTGGGATTCGAACCCACGCCTCCGAAGAGACTGGTGCCTTAAACCAGCGCCTTAGACCGCTCGGCCACGCTACCGTTAGTCAATCCCTACTTAATAACATTTATGTATTTCCCGTTTAATGTTACTGTATAAACTATTACGAAGACGTCAGATTGTATATTGCCATATTTAGCCTGCAAAATCATGTTTTTCATACAAACTGCAACTCTTTCCAACATAATAGTTATTCGTGTAATGGTATATATTCAACATTGACGACTGTAGCGAAGATACATGCAATATTATGATAAAAACATATATACATTTTTTATTTGAAAATCAAGTAAAAATGAAGAGTGATAGCGGTGGGATTCGAACCCACGCCTCCGAAGAGACTGGTACCTGAAACCAGCGCCATAGACCGCTCGGCCACGCTACCGTTGGTGGTGTGGTGTTTAAATTTTATTTTACAGCTCGGCGATCGAAACATATAAACGGTTCGTGAACACATGAAAAAAATCTTCATTTATTTTCATATGAAGTACCCAACATGCAGAGAATGACAGTGAAGAGACAAAGTCCCAAATATTAACCAAACAAGTGTGCAAAGCTTATTTTCTGTTTTGTTTTTATTCCCTGGTTCTTTTAATTCTAATTTTAAACAGCCGACCTAGAGAATTTGGGAGTTTGGAGCGGACCTTACAGATAATCTAGACTACATTATAAAAGAAACATATTTTAAAACCCATTTCTTTCAATATCAAACAAGGAGGAAGATACATGTTAATTTCGTGTATTTGGTGTCAGAAGGAAATAAAGCCTGCGGGCAATTTGAATTATTACTTCAAAAGTAAATTTTTCGATTAGCTCGTCCAAAAAGAAATGCAATTGAAGTCATGGAAGTGATAACATTTTCACCTTTCACGCAGAAGCGTTTAGTCACGTTCCAAAGTCACCCAACATGTCGAATAATAATAAAGCTAGCTTATAAAAATAAATAATGGCAAAAAGAATTTCAAGAGTGGTTAGCGACTCACTATTCCTTTCGGGGCTGTGCAAACTGCATCGGAAATGTAATGAAATGCAAAGACTGGTGCGGCAAAACAGTGGTGTCATGCATTTGTATTAAAAGGATAGTTGTTTTCAAAGAAACGAATTGAATTTTTTTCTCAAGTATCCTACAAACGGTTACAAACCCTCCTGTAGCTATGTTCTGAACCAAATATAATAGAGCAGTCAGCTTACAATTGTCCCGCCAAAGTAGAAGATATAAACATTTTGCATGCGTTTATACTGCTATTGAATTGTTGACTATTTCAAAACAATCAATAAAAGTCAGCAAAATCAAAGTGGCAGCGGTGGGATTCGAACCCACGCCTCCGAAGAGACTGGTGCCTTAAACCAGCGCCTTTTTTTTTTTCATTTCATAAAATTTTATTCAAATATGTACAATAAAAGAGTGAAGTGGACAAAACCCACAATCACTTTTGATATATAGAAAACAATCATGGTTAGTTTAACCAACAAAGTGTTAGATAATTACATGAAATGTATATGAAAAAAACATATTTGGAACTTGGCACATGTCTGCAATTGATTATTCTTATGTATTAGAAGAAGAAAAAGAATTGACCATTAATTTGTAGCTAAAATTTTAAGGAAAATAAGATAGAGTTATCCTTCGTTAACCATATTTCATATGAATTCAAACATGTACCATTTTCCGATCAAACAATCAATTAAAAAAAAGTAAAACAACTAAAAAATAATTTTTAGTTGATTTCCAATAATCTGAATAGTAGGGTTGTTTGAAAGAAAATATTTTTCAAATAATTGCATTTGGTTGTGAGTTTTGTAATAGAAATATGCATATTCCGTGTACTTTTTTAATGTAAAAATAAACAACTGTTTGCAATCAATGACTTTTTCATCAAAAATTTTAATCTGTCTTGTTTTGTAAATGGAGAGTCTTGCTATTCCAATCAAAAAATTAATCCAATAATAATTATATGTAAGGTTTTTTTGTTTTGTGAAACACCAACCAAATAGGATTAAGTGTGCGTACTCAGGTGTGACGACAGGTGTTGGGCGAGAACTATTGACTAATGCATTGTTTAATAAATTTATCAATGAATCGTGCGTAGATTTAAACACGTGACAATCGACGAAAATATGTAGCAAAGTTTCATTCACAAATCCACACATTTTACACACGGGACTAGGAACGGTGTTTATTTTGTGAAGCTTTACAAGTGTAAAAATTGAGTTGGTGATAATACGGTAACTTAGACAATGAATGTCTGGCGGAATGTGAGGCAAATGGATTAACCAGTAAAACGATGATATTTTGATACTAGGAAATGTAGACAACCAAAACTGTTCAGAAACGGGCGGCTCAAAAACGTGTTCTAAAAGGAGATCATACAACAGTTTTGTCGTTGTGCGTTGCAGATCTAAACATCGTAGCCCTGATTTGAAATATATTTGTGGTGTTCTATCTGCTTGTAATGGATTTGCCGATTTTAATTCTAAAGACCAGTCCGCCGGTAAAGCGTAAAAAATTTGAGTGTATGCTTTTTCAATATGTGCTCTGTGGAGATCTGGAAATTTTTCTTGTACTATTTCAATGATAGCATCCAAGGATAAAAAACCTGGAATAACTTCATAACAGATGTGTTTAATTTGTGTGATACCTGCATCAATAAAATGTTGAAATAAAAGTGATTTTCCATTCTGTGTAATAAGTGGATTGCAGAAAATAGGATTTTCGTATATATGTTGTAACTCAATGTTGAATTCCGTGTTTGATTTTAGTCTGTAAAAAGCCTGAAACATTTCTCTATAAAAAGTCGGCAGTGTTCTTAATTGACTATTATTTAAAAAGGTATAAACAAAATTATAGCCGAGATTCATATCGTTAATTTTAGAAAGAAAAAACAAAAACGTACTTTTCCAAACTGCATGAAAATCTTGGTCCAAAAATTTTCTCAAACATTTAAGGCGAAATGATTGCATTTTCAAAAAAATGTCAGGAAAATTCAACCCTCCCTGAGATTTTTTACCAATAATGGTTTGATATTTAACTAAATGAGATTTACGATTCCAAAGAAAACTAAGAGCAATAGTCCGAATGTCATTTTTGACTCTGTCAGGAAGTGGACAGACCATCAAAGTGTAATAAAACCTCGACATAATGAGGGTCGAAAGAACAGTAACTCTCCCAGGAAGGGTTAAATTTCTCTGAGACCAAAAATATAAAATTGTCTTAATCTTTTTAAGCTTTGAATCCCAATTTAGAGATTCACATAACTTTTTATCACTGCCGACGTAAATACCAAGTAATTTTGTAGACTTTTCACATAATTTAATACCAAGTTGATCGAGTTCTGTCTCAGACAATTTACCAGTACCTAAACACATGATTTCTGATTTTTGTTTGTTTATTTTACCACCTGAAGCTTGGCCGTATAAATCAAAAATTTTAAATGCCTCATTGATAGAATCTTTGTCAGAAATAGTAAGAGTCGTATCGTCGGCATGAGCAAAATATTTTGACCTTTGACCCGAATTGGGTATTTGAATACCGTGGATGTTTTGGTTTTTCAATAAGGCCTGACCAAGTGGTTCCGCAGCTAAAACATACAGTAGAGCAGATGCGGGACAGCCTTGTCTTATTGAATTTTTTACCGGGACATATTTTGTCAGAAAACCATTACATTTAATAGAACTGAATATTTCTGTGTAAAAAATCTTAATCCAGTTGATAAATTTTTCGCCAAAACCAAATTTTTCAAGTACACCAAATAAATATTTGTGATCAACCCTATCAAACGCACCTTGTTGATCTATTTTAAGAAGATAGCCCTCAAGGTTTTCTTCGTCAACAAAATCAACCATATCACGAATACTACAAGTAGTATCAGCTATGTCCCGGCCAACTATACAACAAGTTTGAAAATCAGATATAATTGAAGGCATAATTTGCTTCAATCTGTTTGCCATAACCCTGGCTAAAATTTTGTAATCCACGGCAAGAAGAGAAATAGGTCTAAAATTTTGCAATAAGTTTTTATCCCCCTTATTCTTATAAATAAGGGTAATTATACCAAATCTCATTGATCTTGCCATTTCTTTTTGTTGCTCAATAGCATCAAACACTTTTTTAAAAATGGCACCAAAATGATTATAAAATTTTAAATAGAAAGAAACTGTAAGACCATCTCTACCAGGACTCTTATTTCTTGACATTTGATTCAGAGACTTAAAAATTTCTTCAGGTGTAATTTCAGAATCTAGATAAGCTTTTTCATCATTGCTCACAGTTTTATCAACAAAACTTAAAAGCTCATCCATTTTGTCCTCATCAATTTCTGTGCAATTAAATAAGGATTTGTAGTGTTCAAAAATTTCATTTAAAATTTCTGGAGTACTTTCCAAAACTTGGCCATCTTTATTTTTTAATTCTTTAATACAATTATTTTCTTGTCTAAATTTTTCTAATTGTAAAAAATATTTTGAATTTTTATCACCTTCAATAGCCCAATAAGCTTTTGATCTAAGAATGGCCCCTTGACAAATCTTATTTTCATACTTTTGCATCTCAAGTTTTAATTCTTCATATTTAGTTTTATTAAAACTTTTACCATTAGCAATTTCATCTGAAAGTTTTTCAAAATTTCTCTGTAATTTAAAATATTCACTTTGTTCTTTTTTCTTTTTGTCTTTAGCAAATACTTGAGAGAATTTTTTAACCTTAAATTTCAAATTATCAAGCCAAATTAAAATGTCATTTTCATAGAGAGGACACTGTTTTTCATTTTCAATCAAATCATTGATTTTTTCAACAAAAACCTCATCATCAAGTAAAGTGTCATTTAAAATCCATAATCCAGGTCCTCTCTCAATATTAGAGAAATCAACATTGAGTACAACAAAGGAGTGATCACTGAATGTGTTGTGTTTATAGTAAACATTCTTAACATAAGGGGATATAACTCGTGGAACCAGTATAAAATCTATTCTACTTTGCATTAAAACTGTGTCAACGACTCGACGCCAAGAGAAGACTTTTTTCTGTGGATTTCTTGCACGCCAAATGTCATAAATGTTGAATTTTTCACATAAAGAATTGAGTGATTTATAAACTTTGTCTTCAGTATGTTGTGTTTTCCCACATCTATCAAGTCTTGATAGGGATGTATTCATATCCCCCAACAAGATGATATCATCAAAATTTGCTAATTTATCAAGTAATTTATTGAAAAAAACAAGTTTATCAGAAACCAAATTTGGAGCATAACAATTTACTAAATTTATGATTCTGTCATCTTGTTGGTATTGAATATGAACACACCTGCCATCAAAATCTTGAATATATTTTACTTTGTCTACCAAATGTTTTGCCACCAGAAAAGCAACACCTTGTCTGTTAAAACCAGAACATGAATAAAAAATTTTACCATTCCAAAACTTAGAAAAATCAGTTACAATATCATCAGACCAAAAAGTTTCCTGTATAGCAACAATATCAAAATGATTTTCATAACAAAAATGACAAAAATTCTGAAACTTGGTAGAATCTCTCAAGCCATTGGCATTAATACATACAAAATTTACCATCAGGAGGAGGATGTAAAGAGGGGGAGGGGCCTTAGACTTGAACGGAACTGTTAAGGGGTTTGGTTTTCCTCAACCTTTTCACATCCTCTTTAGACAAATTTGGAGCAGAGACTAAGCGTCGCCTTCTACCACCATTCAATTTTGACAATTCCACAGCCAACTGATCATCAGACATTTCCATATCATTTTCTTCAGCTACAGAAGAGTCAGTCATTAAAGAGACAGACTCAACCGAGCTTATATTATTCTCAGACTGAGACTGACAATCAGAAGGCTGTGACACATGACCAACAGGCTGTGAAACTTCATTCCCCATCCCCCCTTTTATTTTATTTTTATTAATGTCATTTAAAGTATCTGTTTCTTCACTTTTGGCATTCAAGTCAAGTTTATCATCAGTTTTTCCACTTCCCATCTCAGGTGTCTCATCAACTTTGTGAACAACAGCAACAGTTTTCTCAGTAATCATCTTATCATCAGCATCAGACTCATCATCAGTAGCAATAACATCATCGGCATTGTCGTTGTCATCTGAGTTTACAAGAGTTGCACAATACTCATCATATCCCTTTGAGTCCGTTTGAACCTCAGGGCGATAGTGAAAAGCTGGACATCTACACTTGGACAAAATATTATTACATCTTTCACAAGGGGGTGTTTTACATGCCCTTGCCAGGTGACCAAATTTGTTACACTTGAAACATTTATTATCTGGACAAGTTGCATAGACGTGGCCTATTTCAAAGCATTTACCACACACTTTCTTTTGGTTATCATGGACAACTCTGACATATTCAAATGAGTCGACCCCAGTTGATAATTTCATACTGTACGGTAAACTTTGACGTTCTTCAGGAAATTTAACAAGGACATAGCGGGTCCCATCAGCTACCTCAGTCCCAGGATAAAGTCTACGTTTTAATGGCCCTTTCAGTTCCAAACCAAACCCAACAAGCTTGTCGATAATCTCACTATCATTGACATAATGCGACACATTTAGAAGACTGACTACTTTCGTTCGAGAAAAAATGGCGCTAGGCTTGAACTTTTCTTTATTAATAGTAAAGCCAGTGTCAATAAGGAGGTCATGGGCGTCACTGTCATCAAGGGTTATTTCATATGCATTAGCCCCTTTTGGTACACATGCTATAACGGAACCAATACCAACTTCATCTTCAACATTCTTGATAACATCAGAAGCTTTTATTTTCTTGTTATCGGTGACATCTACGAAAACAGTCTTTTCTTTGAACTGTTTACTATCCCCCTTCTCACCAGCCATGGTGAAGGGGGCAACGAAAAACGTTTGTAAATCAGAAAATATGGATTAATCTGTATAATGAAACTCACAGTACTCAATAATGTTGACCCACCATCAACGGATGGGCCAATAAAGTGGTTGAAAATACACGGATTACAATCAGCGATTATTTGCGTCTTGTCTCTCCAAATTCCAAACCGGAAGTGAGCATGCGTTTATCAGCCCGGATGCCAGTGTTACAGGAGAGTTCTTTTTAACGACACAGGTCACGTGACTTTCGATAAAAAATGGTGTACATTTTTAGATTTTCGAGGCATCTTTAAAAACTAACTTTTTGCATAATAAACATAGCAATATTTAGACACGTTTGGAACCATTCGATTGCCAAAAGATTTTTTTAAATAATTTTGCATAGATTATCCACTGAAAAGTAGTTTTTGATAATAAATTTAGACGAAAACCGACGAACTTTGCAAAACATTGTGGTGTTCGTGCTGAAAATTTTCACGAAAATGTTTCTTAAACAGACAAGAAACGGGAAAATATTTATAAGTACGGTTAGATTAATCATTTCTGTAAGCTATCATGTGTACGTTAGCCCCCGAAAGCCAAGGGGATGCGATTGTGTCAGTTGATTCCAGACCTACCGTCGCTTGAAATGATAAACAGACGACATTTTCCTTATAAATACTACCACATACGGTGAGGCAGCTAATTTCCGGAAGCACTTGGCCAATAAAAAAGTAAAATAAAACACTTTATTTGTATTATGCTATATTTAAACAATGATAATAATAAATTTTGAAAATTCCCATGCTGAGCAACCGACGACCATTTGATTTCTGAGAAGGGGGGGCTATAGCTGGCAGTTTTGCAGATCGGAAAATTTATTTTCCGCCGCTACTCGACGAGAATATTTATTTTCTATATACAATACTAAAGAATCTTGGGGCAGATTATTTATTTTTTTAATTTTCTTGGAGGTAAAGTCCAAGATTATTTATTTCCAAGCTTTTCCAGGCTAGAATTACAGAATCACTTGAAATGTTTGTTGTGTGTGTGTTATCTTTGATAATATGTCAGTGGAACCCCTGTTACTTGAAAATATTTTGCTATGAAAGACCACCAATGTCTGTAAACCAATATTTTGTAATTAATATAGAGAGTAACGTCTTGTAACCTAGGGGTCTATGGGATCACTTTATTTTATTTTAAAATTCAGATTTCAAGTGAAATCAGTCACTGATCCGTGCCAGGCTTGTTGTTGATGAATGTTAGTCTGAGATACATTTGCAATTATGATAACCAAATAAGTTTTTTAAACATTTCTCAGCTTTTGGTAAATTTGATATTTAAAATTAGCATTTTCGCTATTGTCATATTGTTATGTTCTCTCAGGTTTTATGATCTTTTATATGTTAACCACATGTATGGATCGATCAGCGCCCTAAATCCGATCATAATGTACTGTCGGCGCTGTGCCCCTTTGTGACTACGAAAAGCTCAACTTGCTATATTTTATAATGTGTTTTCACATGTCCAGTCTTCGTCATTTTGGAAGGGTGTGTTTATGTAGATTTTCTTGTCATCTATGTATATATTTTTCGGTAATATTTCAGTTTGGATAGAGCTTGTCAGACAAGAAACGAGTGATTGGGTTTGTGTTTAACGTCCTTAAGTTTCGGTTTCGGTTTAAGAATATGCAATGTTGAAAGCAGGTTAAGTTAAACAATTAGGAGCTTTCTGCTTTTCCAGGGTTGGGCATATAGTTTTACCCTTGTCCGTTCGTTCCACTTTAGTTATGGTCCGTATCTCGGGTAATACGTCACATACTAGAAATGTCACTGCCACCTATATTTTAAGCATGAACGTCCATATCTCGAATATGGGGGTCAATGATACATTGGGTCATGCAACACTACGACCAATCAAACATTGAAATAAGTGTGACCTATATCATATATGATCATATTAAGGTCCATATCTCCAGTTCTAGAAGTGGGGGGGGGGGGGGGTGAATCAATGAACCATGGAGCGGATGCCAGAGGTACACTTTTATGATGTTTTTTTCCGTATACTCATAACCTGATGCATATTTGTACAAAGTTTCTTGTTGATATCATACTTCTCAAATGGAAAAGACACTTAAATTTATAAGTAAATCTAAGTATAACAACCCCTTTTTTCTGTGATCAATCAACCATGAAGTTGATAAGACAGTTACAATTTTAGGATGATTTTTGTTTGTTCATACTCTGTTTTAAGTTTCATGATGATAGGTGTGGTCATACTTCCTTCATGGTAAAGTCACTTAAACCTGAAGATAAACCAAGTTCAACCATGAAGTTGATGAGACAGGTACAATATATATGATGCTTTTTGTTTGTTCATACTCTGTATTAAGTTTCATGATGATACCATACTTCCTTCATGGTAAAGTCACTTAAACCTGAAGATAAACCTAAGTATAACACTCCCCTTTTTCTGTGATAAAACAACCATAAGGTTGATGAGACAGGTACAATATATGATTTTTTTTTGTTCATACTCTGTATTAAGTTTCATGATGATACCATACTTCCTTCATGGTAAAGTCACTTAAACCTGAAGATAAACCTAAGTATAACACTCCCCTTTTTCTGTGATAAAACAACCATAAGGTTGATGAGACAGGTACAATATATGATTTTTTTTGTTCATACTCTGTATTAAGTTTCATGATGATACCATACTTCCTTCATGGTAAAGTCACTTAAACCTGAAGATAAACCTAAGTATAACACTCCCCTTTTTCTGTGATAAAACAACCATAAGGTTGATGAGACAGGTACAATATATGATTTTTTTTTGTTCATACTCTGTATTAAGTTTCATGATGATACCATACTTCCTTCATGGTAAAGTCACTTAAACCTGAAGATAAACCTAAGAAAATAACACTCCATTTTTTTTTTGGTTATCAATCAACCATTAAGTTTGTGAGACAAGTACAATTTTATGATGATTTTTGTTTGATGATACCATGATGTATATGTATTAAGTTTCATGATGATACCATACTACCTTCATAGAAAAGTAGCTTAAACCTGCCGGAGGTAAACCTGGTGGGACGAACAGACTGAACACTATATTCTTCTTTGGAAGATGGGCATGATAAAAATTGCAATACGACCTTTTACTTGTATAGCCATTTAAAAAGATCAGGTGGGTTCAACCAGATTTTATGGTGCCAAACCTACATGTACTCTGTCAAATTCTTTTTGTAAGGTTCAAATGATCAAGATTAAGATGGTTTCATGAAAATATTAAACCTAATAACATACATTCTCATCCACTTCCCGTAAAATAAAAAGAGAGGAATTCATACAATTAAATGAAGAAACTTTTATTGTTACATTTATAATAACAAAAATAAAATATCAAATAAACTATTTTAAACTTAACAAATAAAAAAAAACACACACAGAATAAA
Organism: Arcuatula senhousia; assembly: GCA_963971305.1. Taxonomy (NCBI): domain Eukaryota; kingdom Metazoa; phylum Mollusca; class Bivalvia; order Mytilida; family Mytilidae; genus Arcuatula; species Arcuatula senhousia. The sequence goes on from OZ020308.1 coordinate 64,120,045, forward strand.
ACAACTGAAAAACAAACCAAAATAAATAACTAAAATAAGAAATAAAAATTAAAATAATTTTTTTTCAAAAAAATACTGTGATGGCAATTGATGCAATATTTTAACTTTTTGACTAAATTCAAGTTTAATTTAAATCAGTAAAATTGTAATATAGCCTCTCATAAGCCAAAGAATGATGTACAAGAAAGACCTTTCACCAAGACAACACAAGATGACCAGCATCACACAAAGTGGGTACTAAAGGCACAATGCCCGCTTTCCCCGAAAGACAGAATGACTAGCATTCACATAAAGCAAACAAACACACAAAATGACCAGCATCACACAAAGTGGGTACTAAAGGCACAATGCCCGCTTTCCCCAAAAGACAGAATGACTAGCATTCACATATAAGGATACTATGGTCTACCTGTACATCATTGAAAGAGTAAATAGGATTTATATTCTTTTTGTTTATTAATATGCATACTTGATATAAAAAAGCTAGTATTTCAAAATTTAAAAAATCAATTACTGAAACAAACAATGATTGCGATAAATAATTTTAATAACTCAACTGAGGTAAAAGAATAAAAATCTTCAAAATAAAATAAAAAGTTAAACAAGTGTGGCCACTAAAAGTATGTCTCGCCTGCCGGCACCATCGCTAAAATCAACTACCTTGATAAAAAGTGTCAGTATACCTAATAACAGATGCCTAGTTATTATACTATTCAAGCAATCCATTGTCCACACAAGTATTACAAAAAGTTTTCTGTCTGAAAAAAGACCTAAGTTCACAGAGTCACTGGAGCGTAAAAATGGGGTCATGGTCACATGGCATGGTGACAGTTGCGTTGTCCATAACCACAACTGTCTGTTTACCCAATATCAGATGCCTAGCTATTATAACTTTCCAGCAATTCATCTTCCATAAAAGTCTTACAAAAAAAATTTTCGGCCTGAAAAAGACCTAAGTTCACAGAGTCACTGGAGCGTGAAAATGGGGTCAGGGTCACACGGCATGGTGACAGTTGCATAGACCATAACCTGAACTGTTTGTATACTAAATATCAGATGCCTAGCTATTATACTTTTTAAGCAATTCATCGTCCACAAAAGTCTTACAAAAAAGTTTACGGCCTGAAAAAAGACCTAAGTTCACAGAGTCACTGGAGCGTGAAAATGGGGTCAGGGTTAAACGGCAAGGGGACAGTTGCGTAGACCATAACCTGAACTGTCTGTATACCAAATATCAGATGCCTAGCTATTATACTTTTCAAGCAATTCATCGTCCACAAAAGTCTTACAAAAAAGTTTACGGCCTGAAAAAAGACCTAAGTTCACAGAATCACTGGAGCGTGAAAATGGGGTCAGGGTCAAACGGCATGGTGACAGTTGCGTAGACCATAACCTGAACTGTCTGTATACCAAATATCAGATGCCTAGCTATTATACTTTTCAAGCAATTCATCGTCCACAAAAGTCTTACAAAAAAGTTTACGACGCCGCCGTCGCCGCCGCCGTCGCCGGAAAGTAATACCTATGTCTCGCCTTCCGCGACTATTCGTCGCAGGCGAGACAAAAATCAACTGAGGTATTAAATAGAATAAAAATCTTTAAAATAAAAAATAAAAAAGCTAAAAATAAACTGAGGTAATAGAATAAAAATCTTTAAAATAAAATAAAAAAGCTAAAAAAATAGGACGTATTCAAATCACTTGTAGAAAAACAGTCTATTTATTCCTCCCATCATGTCATCTTCAACCTTGATCAAATGTCTATTTATTCTTCTCATCATGTCACCTCCAACCTTCAATACCATACTGTCCATATTTCTTTAAAATTTCTGAAATAAAAAAAAAAATAATAAAAATATACTCATTATAAAGGTAACAGCAATTTTAAACAGTTGAAACAGACTTAAACTTTGAATCAAATAACTTCAACAATAACGTATATACAAAATTTAAAATAATTTGCATAAGTCGCTAAAATCACAAAATTATCATAACAAGGAAATAATTGAAATCTATAATAATCATTATTTAGTTACTATTTCATAAAACAAATGCTCTAGCAATTTATATCAAGCAGAAAAATGTGAGAAGGGAAAATAACAATGAATGTGGAATACAATAGCAAAATAACTATAATCCTTAATACAAGAATCATCCTCAAATTTTAACAAATCAACATATTCTCAGTCTGAAATACAAAATCTCATAGTAAAAATCAACATTTTCTCAGACTGAAACAAAAATCATCATTTTCTCAGACTGAAACACAAAACATCATCATAATAAGAAAAAAACATTTATTTCTCAGACTGACACAAAGCATCATTTCTCAGTGTTTTCTTAGTTCAAAGCAGCATCATAATTGGTCATAGAAAACAATTTTCTCAGCCTGAAATACTAGGTATAATTAATAATAAAAACAGCATCATAATTGGTCATTACAAAAAGCAACATTTTCTCAGACTGAAATATAAAAACCAGCATCATAATCTCATACATGTAGTAGAAAGCAACATTTTCTTAGACAAGGACATAAAAACAGCATCACAATTGGTCATACATGTAAAAGAAAACAACATTTTCTCAGCCTAAAACACAAAACAGGATCATAATATCAAAGAAGAAAACATCGCGCCCTTAGGAAAATGAAATCCATCAAAATGCCATCAAATAACCATTTAAATTCTTGACCATTTAAACCATTTCTATGATTTGATGGTTTTCAGATCTATTAGAGTTAATGCAAGAAAACCATTTAAAAAAACATTTACATCAAAAACCCATCAGAACTCCATCAGAAACCCATCAAAACACCATTGATTTTCACGAAATATGTAAATTAGGTAAACCATTAATTTTTGAATGGTAGAAATGGTTTTTAAAATGGAAACCAGTTTTTCAGTAAATGGTATAAATGGTCCTTGAAATGGAAACCATTTCTGAAATAAATGGTAAAAATGTTTTGTATATAAACTAATAGGGAAGCATGCAAGTCCCAGCTTTTGAACTTGAACTTGTCCTTGAAAGACATTTCTTATACTCATGGAAAATCTCATATTATTCACAAACATCTCTTATTCATTATTAACAATATTTTAATGAGCCATGGCTTCTGAAGATATCAAGAGGGCTGTCCTATCTGGTTTTGAAAATTGCAGCCAATGGAAGAAATATAAAAAAGGGGGTGGCTATGATAAAGAAGTCTAAATGCTATGCAGTGGGAATTTAACTGACAAAAACAGCATGGAAAGGCAGGGGTCATGGGGGTTTATATAAAGTATGGAGAATTGAGACTTGAGATACATATGTGGGTCTCATTGGTCTGGATGGGACACCAATGTTGATTTATAAACAAAAATATGCAAGTTCCAGAGTTTTAAAATAGAGTTTGCAAGAAGATCTTTAAAGAAATACTTAAGCATTATTCAATTACTTCAATTGCATGCTATATACATTTAGGATTATACAATTTTCTTCAACTCCATGAATATGTGCTATTACTTGAAATGAATTAAATTTATTTGAAAAGATTTTTGATATAATAACAAGAAATCAGTAATGTACTTACATGACCATACTTTTATATCACAATATCCTACTTTAATTCATGTTTTTCAAGGAACAGCATGGAGATATGGACACATCATGGATGTTTCTGTTGACTTCAGAAACTGATGATGTCATAAATTACAGTGCACAAAGTGAAATCTATTAAAACCATTTCAATGCTTTTGAAAATAAATGGTAAATTAAATGCATATTAGGAGATATTTCATCTACCATTTTGTATTAAATGGAAAAAATGGTAATTTCTTATAAACATTTTTTCCATTTTCAAAATAAAATGGGAGTAATGGTCTTCTCTCGATACCATTTGTTCCATTATTTTGCATAAATGGTGAAGAAATAAATATTCAGAAATGGATTGAAGTTTTTGAAATGGTAAAATGATGGTAATTTGATGAAAGTTGCTTAAAAAATGGGGTTTTGATGGCATTTTGATGGATTTATACCATTTCTTTTTGCTAAGGGCGATCATTCTCTCAGACTTAAATATAAAACAACATCATAATTGGTTAAATGTTATACACATGTAATAGAAAGCAACTCAGACTGAAATGACTTTAAAAAAATTTGAAATTCTAAGAGCGAACAAAATAACATCTGTATTTATCATTTTATAGTTCATCATCTTCGAACACTGTCCAATATCTGTTATTCTCCACTTTGTTCTCTGGTTCGGAATCAACATCTCTGTCAACTTCTTCCTCATCTTCAAAATTTGAGTCTGAATCAGCCTGGTTAAAAAAAGACAAATCATCATAAGAAATATCTGCATTTATATTAACAACAGACAAATTTTCACAGTTTTGACACTTACATGCAGGGCCGCAAACTGATCCATTCTTCTTGCAACGACAACGGTTATTGGAACATCTACCTGATTGACATCCACATCCTTTCGTGTACCATTCAACGTTTTTTTCGACTTTTTTGAAGTTTGATTCAGAGTCCCATATGATACTTACCTTATTATCAGAAATGTGCCAACCATAATCTGTAAGAGAAGGAAGTTGTGGAAAATTAATAGTAGATTTAGACCAGTATATAAAAACCCATAAACATCTTTTCCAATGAAAATATAAGGCCTCTTTGGTAGGTATCATATCAGCCTCTGATACAACTCGTTCCCACTGTTTTTCTCTAACAGTCATGATGACTTTGCAATAACAACTTTCCAAATCTACATTATCTAAAGAAACTGATTCAATCAAGGCTTTTGGAGAGGAAAGAGGCTGAAAAGCAGACAGGTATCTATAAAAATAAACAGAAATGACAAGTCTGTAAAATGAATAAAGTCCCAGTTCTGAAGACACATCAGGAAGATGACCAATACACTGCCCTCCTGTGATAAAAGAGGCATTCTTCTTAAAAACTTCAAAAAAAGTTTTCTTTCCATACCCTCTAAAGAATGATACAAAATCACACCCACTAATTATATACAGCATTTGAAGACATTGCTCTGCATTTTCAATCCCCTGAAAGTTTAAATCTGAGCTAATATTGTCAGAAAGTTTATTCATATCTAAATACAAAGACTCATAGTTAGAATATTTCAAATGTAAAAATATCTGTTTCTGCATGTCTTTTACAAGAGGAAGACCTATAAAAATAACATCAGTGTCAGGTGAATAAATAAGTACAGTGCGAGCTGATGAAACAGCAGCATGTAACCAGACACGAGTGTCTGCTTCTTCGTGACAACCAGAACCATTCAAGTATTCAGCAACAGTACTGCCAACAGCACAAAAGGCCATGTCTTTTCTTTCATGGTCAAAACCACCTGCTGTAACAAAAAAACATTCTGAATTTTGAAATTTTTGACAAGCTAAAGTCAAAAAGTAGTCTGAAAGAAAGTTGATTAATAGACGCTTGTGTTTTCTGACTGAAATGAAAGAGCTCCAGTTACTTGGAAGAACCGTATCAATATCTATATGTGTATCATTAAAAACAGTGTCTTGGGAAGTCTTGTCCCTTCGTGCCCTTTCAATGTCTTTTGGACTTGGACCATCTACAATCGGGTCATCAAATAAAATATGCACTTCAGTTGCCTTAAACTGTTTGTAAGGCTCATAGACCCATCTGTTAAATAGAAAAGATGCATATTCTGAAAACAGTCTATGAGATTGCAAAGGAATTGAATTAATAATAAACATACCATCAATGATGTATGAAATACCTGATTCACTACTTAAAGGGTGAATATTAGGTGAAAAAGAATCTGTATACCAAGTTTTCAGAATAGTAGTTGCTGAGGATTTTTGGCCTTTTTCTGGAACACCATCTGCATCACAGATGGCTCGAGGAAGTTGCAAAAACTGATCCAAATCTGAAACGGGTTGGTTGTTGATTTTAGAAAATGCTATTTTTTTTCTTAAACAAGAAATGACTGTTTTCTGGTCTTTAATTTCTTTCTTTTGTTTTGAGACAGTAACCTTGGGAGCTGAAAAAGTTTTCAGATTTCTTCTTTTACGAGATGGAACTTTGGCTAAAGTATCTGAAACTTTTAAAAGATAACATTTTAAATAGTTGTCCATGTCTTCTTGTCCGTACTGTCTATAATTCATCAGGCTGTCCGTCTGCTCAATTGTTGCATCAACACCTGTAAATATATGATGTAAAGTCTTTTTATCATCAGCAGTAAAAAGAGAAGAAGTCTGAAATTTTGAAATGTATTCTGTAATGGTATTTTCTTCAGTTGAGATATAAGAAACAGTTTTCTCTCTGTGATGTTGATCATCTCTTTCAAGTCCAATCTCTTTTTTAAAGTTGTGAAGAGACTCAGCCCTGTAAGGTAAATAATAAGTTAATGAGGTTAAAGAAGGCTGAGAGAAACAATTCATGGCATTCTTTGTTCTTAAATTAATACCCATTTCATGTGCCTCATCTAATCCTACACTATAAAAATCTTCACCTGAAAAGGAAACAGCAAAACAAACCTGTTCAAAAAAAGAGATAACTTCATCGGGAAATGTTAATATATCTGCCAAATGATGAGGAATCATTCGGAGATAGTTATGGCGGTCAAAGGCATGAAAAAGACAAGCAAGTTGTTTCAATGAAGCGTTTCTAAGAGACCAATTTCTAGACCTGATGCCAAAGTAAAACCCTAAATAAGACATAAAATCAACATGAAGAAATTGATCCCACAAGGAAAAAGTATCACTTTTTTCACATTCCTTCTTTCTCCATTCTGAAAAAGCAATAAGCAAATCAGGAGAAAAAATTTCAAAAATTTCAGCTTTTTTAGAACAAATTTCCTCTGTAAATGAAGCATTACATAACTGCTCTTCTTGGTTAAAATTTATATCTAAACCAGTCAAAATATCTGCAACTTTTTTAGAAAAATTCATTTCAATGCTGTCAACTTCATCTTCTGAAAGAGAAAGAATAAAACACTTCACCTGGTGTCTCATCATAGCTTCCCATACATGTACAAAGAATCTGTGGGTAAGGGACCACATGTTGCCCTCTAACAGAGACCTCAGAGTAGATCCACGGTGACAAATGGTGGCAATTTCTTTCAAACCTGCGTCAAAATAAATTTTGATAAAAACAGGAAGCAAATTTTTCAAGATGTGCCAATCCCCGGGATATGGCAGTACCCATTGGAGGCTGTCCCCATACTCTGCTTTAATCTTTATTAAAAGATCGTAGCTTTTGCCATCACCTACAACAACAACATAATCAGTAGAGACACCTACATTAAACTTTTCAAACAAATTATTCAAAATTTTGATGACTGTTTCCTTCTTATCTGCTGTTTCATCTAAAATAGAAATAGGTGTAAGTTTAGAAACCTCTGTATGCTGTAAAGGAAGAGCAAAAAATGTTTTCACACCTGGCAAAGCAATATTTAACTGTTGAAATATACTTTTAGCAAATCCATATCGACAAAGCTCACTTGAAAACAAATTCCAATCTGTAAGTTCTTTTTCTGAAACATGAAAATCATCAATTGATAAACAGGAAAATTTATTTGGCCTGGAGTTTGAAGGCTCAAAATAAATTTCAGAAGAATACGCTTTCTCAACTAAAAGCTTGGGAACACTTCTGTCTCTAGAATGTCTTACAGATAAAGATGTCTGGTTTGAATTATCTAGATCTAAATGTAAACAAGAATTATTATCTAAATTGTTATTATTAGTGACTCCATATGTCGTACTTTTTTCTGTTTCAATTGTTGGACGTGGCATAACGGCCTGTACAGTGGTCCCATGAAACCCACTTTTATCACGACCAACTCCTACAACTGAATAAGCAGTGTTCTTATCTAGATTGTCAAAAGAAACAACTGTAAAAGACGATGACACCAAAGACCTTTGCTTCCCCTCTAAATCTACACACTTTTTAGAAATAAATCTTTTCAAAGAGTCTTTGGACACTCCAGCACCTAACCTGGCATTTATTGACAAAAACAAAGAAGATGAATTACTAAATTTGTCAAAGATATCAGTAAGTAATAGATGTAACGGACGAACACATTGAGAATTAAATGCATTAAAGAGACAACTACAAATGTAGAGCCGAGGTAAAGCTCTACAGATGTCTAGATCACATGTGTCACCTAAAATAGGGGTGTTTAAATCAAAACGTTTAAAAACGTTTTCTTCTCTTTCTGTTGCAGTTAATCTACAAATAAAATTCCACAATATGAAAGGAATTTTTTCAACCTCTTCTTTATACTTAAACTGATCAAAATCATCCAAGTCATTTGTACAAGTGCTTATATTTTCAGAAACATACTTTTTAATATGACTTCTCAATATTGATATTGAGTTCTGCAAGATCTTATCTTGTCCGCTAAGTTTTCTATTCTCTGAAAGTAAAGCAGAATTTTTTTTTAATAAGACATTCTTTTCATTTGTATATCTTTTAGTTTCCTGTTCATGGAATATAATAAAGGAAATGTAACTGGACAAAATATCTGTTCCGTTTCTATAAAGAAGACGACCAACTTTTTTATTTTTTGGTGTATATGACTCCAAACACTTTCCCAGTTTAACAGTTAGAAATCTAAAAAGCCAACGGATGTCATGAGTATGTTTAGCAAACTGATAATCATTTAAAATAAAATTGTTAGCATCTGCAATCTTTTGCACACCATCTTTAAAGTTATCATATAAAGTTGACAATAAAATAACCTTTTCCTCTAAAAAAAGACTAACAAGCTTTTCTAGAATGGACTGAAAGGCAAATAAATCAATATTATCAATAGATAATTTTTCTTTTTCTATGAAAAGGTTATAATCTAATAAACACTGTTTCAAACACTGATCTGTCTGAAAAACTGAGAACTCTCCTTTGTCAGACCTACAAAATGTATAAAAGGATTTATAACAAGCATAACAACATGTGGGCTTTTGCTTGAACTTTTCGTCTGTATCAGAATTCAGCTGACATTTCAAATACCTGAAAAAAAGTTCTTTATTCTCATCAGGAATGTTAACATATCTTTTCTGTTTATCAGTTTCACATACAATGCAAGGATCAGTAGAGGACTCATTAATGTACCTGTTAAACTTATTATAATGTCTGTGACACAGTCCAATTTCTGAAAATAAATTACCATGTTCAAATTCAAACAATGTCTGAAATAGATCTTGGTCTACTTTTGTAATATGAGACACATTTTCATTACAAATTTTATGTTTAGAAAGAAAGCATAAATCATTAGACTCATTCTTACTTTTCTTGCTAGATATATGACTATCTACATTATGCTTTTGCTTATCTTCAAATGATTTTTGAAGTCTAATGAAACATTTCCTGCAAATACAAGATTTATCTGTAAGAAAAGAGTGTTTTTCTTTGACAAATTTACATAAATCAGGTAGTACTGAAATTTTATTTTCTAAATGAATATAACGTTTAGAAACATCATATTTTCCACAATCGGGAATTTCACATGGCCCTGGAACTTTCTCTGGGTGCAATTTAGAGCAATTGCTTCTGTCGGCCATGGAAGTCATGGTTAAAAGATGGATGCATGACAAACACACAGTAACAAGAACTGCAATATAAAAATGTGATATCATCAATGTAACTGTAACAAGCAATTGCAATGACACACAATTAGGATGAGAAATGATACAACTGTAGCTACATTGTAGTTATTGCAACATTTTGAAACGAGTTACTAAATACTGCAGGTTCTCTAAATAAAAATACATATATATTAAAGAAATATTTGAATCAGTAAGTCACAAGAACATGTACATGTACAAAAAGGTATAAATACAGTGAAATACATATGTACAATACAAATCATGTTCAATACGAAAGGGTACAAAATGTATAAGAAATGGACAAAAGTCAAGTCAGGATGGAAGATCAATTCTGGATATGTAAAAAAACAACACTCGATATTCTTCAATGTACAAGCACCTGTTTTATAAACAGCAATGACAAATATCAAGTACTAATGAACATGTCAATAAACTACAACTGCAAATAAAATTAAAGGCAATGATCGGCAAGGAAAAGGCTACTTAACACCCAGGACGTCACCACTGATGATCTGTAATAGCAATGAAAACTACTACCAAATTAAATTTGAAGACTACATCATAACAAATCTGTGCATAACACCCAGCTAAATATGAACTATAATACACTTAATACACAATACAATATAAAGAAACAATATACAAGTGTAAAACAAAAAGGGTGAATGATTTTTAGTGCCTACATCATGTCATGAAAATACACGTGTCGTGGTGTTGACTCGAAACAAGATGAATAATACCTAATAAAACAACTCAAAAAGGGCCAATCGTCACATATCTGTTACAAAGAAGTGTCACCTGTAGTAATAAACTTTAAATTTTCAATCTATATGAATATAAACTAAAACAAGAGGCTCCCAGGAGCCTGAATCGCTCACCTGGTCTTGATGTTGACCCTGTACTTTTGTAGAGCTAAATGAGCTGAACATTTAAGCAAGCAACAGCTTTTCTCTACCTGCAATAGTTTTCATTCTATAGGCCAAAAACACCATTTTTCACCTATAAGGGGCCATAACCCCTATAAGGAATCATCTGACAACTTCAACCCTATGGAGACTTTTGTAAAGCTAAATGAGCTGAACATTTAAGCAAGCAACAGCTAATCTCTATCTGCAATAGTTTTCATTCTGTAGGCCAAAAACATGAAAAATCGCTTTTTTCAGGGGCCGTAACCCCTATAAGGGGTCATCTGACAACTTCGACCCTATGGAGAATTTTGTAGAGCTTAATGAGCTGAACATTTAAGCAAGCAACAGCTAATCTCTATCTGCAATAGTTTTCATTCTGTAGGCCAAAAACATGAAAAATGGCTATTTTTCAGGGGCCGTAACCCCTATAAGGGGTCATCTGACAACTTCGACCCTATGGAGAATTTTGTAGAGCTCAATGAGCTGAACATTTAAGCAAGCAACAGCTAATCTCTATGTGCAATAGTTTTCATTCTGTAGGCCAAAAACATGAAAAAATGCCATTTTTCAGGGGCCGTAACCCCTAAAAGGGGTTGTCTGACAACTTTGATCCTATGGAGACTTTCGTAGAGCTAAATGAGCTTAACATTTAAGCAAGCAACAGCTAATCTCTATGTGCAATAGTTTTCATTCTGTAGGCCAAAAACATGAAAAATGGCTATTTTTCACCTTTAAGGGGCCGTAACCCCTATAAGGGGTCATCTGACAACTTCAACCCTATGGAGACTTTTGTAGAGTTAAATGAGCTGAACATTTAAGCAAGCAACAGCTAATCTCTATCTGCAATAGTTTTCATTCTGTAGGCCAAAAACATGAAAAAATGCTATTTTTCACCTTTAAGGGGCCGTAACCCCTATAAGGGGTCATCTGACAACTTTGACCAAATGGAGACTTTTGTAGAGCTTTTGATGCTGAATCAGTAGCGTGGCCTCAGATTTCCTCTATCTCTTATACTTTTTGATTTATGAGCCAAAAACAGTAGTCTGACCCCCCTAGTCTATTTTTAGTAACGGCGGCCATGTTTTTTAACGGATCAAAAATCAAAACACAAGTTTGGTGCAGGACACCCTAAGGATCATTCATACCAAGTTTCATTAAATTCTGTTTGGTAGTTTCAGAGGAGAAGATTTTTGAAAAATTGTTAACAGACGACGACGACGACGACGACAGACGACGACGACGGACGCCAAGTGATGGTAATAGCTCACATGGACCTTCGGTCCAGGTGAGCTAATAAAAAGGGATGCAGGTTGCTGATGCTGATGTATCTTTCCAAAATGGCGATGAAAAAGACCCCCCTTTTTATCGCCCTTGTTTACAAAAATAGAACATGGAAACGGGTAGAAAATTGTATGTGTAGAGCAAGGAATGATTAAATTTTTACTTTTGGAAACCAGTTTCGAAAAAGAACCAATGGGATGCAATTGTGTCAGATATTTTTACCAGGGGAATTTCCCGCCATATTTTTATCTCCAAAAATAGAAAAAAATAACAAGCTAATTTTTCAACTAAATATTCTTACCTGGGATTGATATCCACAAACTTTACATACAGTCATTTAGCAAAACTATTCTTCTATCCATATTTGCAGTTGTATTTCGATATATTTTAATGATTACACAGAAAAACACGTTTTATTTACGATGTCCACTGTAAACAAACATACAAAACATTTTGCGATGCTGGCGCCACCTGGCGAATTTGCAGTTGCGGGCCCTGAATCAATTGTCGATAGGTTAATGGGCGGAGGTAAAAAGCTTGTCACTGGCATTCGGGCTGTATACTGCTATTGAATTGTTGACTATTTCAAAACAATCAATAAAAGTCAGCAAAATCAAAGTGGCAGCGGTGGGATTCGAACCCACGCCTCCGAAGAGACTGGTGCCTTAAACCAGCGCCTTAGACCGCTCGGCCACGCTACCGTTAGTCAATCCCTACTTAATAACATTTATGTATTTCCCGTTTAATGTTACTGTATAAACTATTACGAAGACGTCAGATTGTATATTGCCATATTTAGCCTGCAAAATCATGTTTTTCATACAAACTGCAACTCTTTCCAACATAATAGTTATTCGTGTAATGGTATATATTCAACATTGACGACTGTAGCGAAGATACATGCAATATTATGATAAAAACATATATACATTTTTTATTTGAAAATCAAGTAAAAATGAAGAGTGATAGCGGTGGGATTCGAACCCACGCCTCCGAAGAGACTGGTACCTGAAACCAGCGCCATAGACCGCTCGGCCACGCTACCGTTGGTGGTGTGGTGTTTAAATTTTATTTTACAGCTCGGCGATCGAAACATATAAACGGTTCGTGAACACATGAAAAAAATCTTCATTTATTTTCATATGAAGTACCCAACATGCAGAGAATGACAGTGAAGAGACAAAGTCCCAAATATTAACCAAACAAGTGTGCAAAGCTTATTTTCTGTTTTGTTTTTATTCCCTGGTTCTTTTAATTCTAATTTTAAACAGCCGACCTAGAGAATTTGGGAGTTTGGAGCGGACCTTACAGATAATCTAGACTACATTATAAAAGAAACATATTTTAAAACCCATTTCTTTCAATATCAAACAAGGAGGAAGATACATGTTAATTTCGTGTATTTGGTGTCAGAAGGAAATAAAGCCTGCGGGCAATTTGAATTATTACTTCAAAAAGTAAATTTTTCGATTAGCTCGTCCAAAAAGAAATGCAATTGAAGTCATGGAAGTGATAACATTTTCACCTTTCACGCAGAAGCGTTTAGTCACGTTCCAAAGTCACCCAACATGTCGAATAATAATAAAGCTAGCTTATAAAAATAAATAATGGCAAAAAGAATTTCAAGAGTGGTTAGCGACTCACTATTCCTTTCGGGGCTGTGCAAACTGCATCGGAAATGTAATGAAATGCAAAGACTGGTGCGGCAAAACAGTGGTGTCATGCATTTGTATTAAAAGGATAGTTGTTTTCAAAGAAACGAATTGAATTTTTTTCTCAAGTATCCTACAAACGGTTACAAACCCTCCTGTAGCTATGTTCTGAACCAAATATAATAGAGCAGTCAGCTTACAATTGTCCCGCCAAAGTAGAAGATATAAACATTTTGCATGCGTTTATACTGCTATTGAATTGTTGACTATTTCAAAACAATCAATAAAAGTCAGCAAAATCAAAGTGGCAGCGGTGGGATTCGAACCCACGCCTCCGAAGAGACTGGTGCCTTAAACCAGCGCCTTAGACCGCTCGGCCACGCTACCGTTAGTCAATCCCTACTTAATAACATTTATGTATTTCCCGTTTAATGTTACTGTATAAACTATTACGAAGACGTCAGATTGTATATTGCCATATTTAGCCTGCAAAATCATGTTTTTCATACAAACTGCAACTCTTTCCAACATAATAGTTATTCGTGTAATGGTATATATTCAACATTGACGACTGTAGCGAAGATACATGCAATATTATGATAAAAACATATATACATTTTTTATTTGAAAATCAAGTAAAAATGAAGAGTGATAGCGGTGGGATTCGAACCCACGCCTCCGAAGAGACTGGTACCTGAAACCAGCGCCATAGACCGCTCGGCCACGCTACCGTTGGTGGTGTGGTGTTTAAATTTAATTTTACAGCTCGGCGATCGAAACATATAAACGGTTCGTGAACACATGAAAAAAATCTTCATTTATTTTCATATGAAGTACCCAACATGCAGAGAATGACAGTGAAGAGACAAAGTCCCAAATATTAACCAAACAAGTGTGCAAAGCTTATTTTCTGTTTTGTTTTTATTCCCTGGTTCTTTTAATTCTAATTTTAAACAGCCGACCTAGAGAATTTGGGAGTTTGGAGCGGACCTTACAGATAATCTAGACTACATTATAAAAGAAACATATTTTAAAACCCATTTCTTTCAATATCAAACAAGGAGGAAGATACATGTTAATTTCGTGTATTTGGTGTCAGAAGGAAATAAAGCCTGCGGGCAATTTGAATTATTACTTCAAAAGTAAATTTTTCGATTAGCTCGTCCAAAAAGAAATGCAATTGAAGTCATGGAAGTGATAACATTTTCACCTTTCACGCAGAAGCGTTTAGTCACGTTCCAAAGTCACCCAACATGTCGAATAATAATAAAGCTAGCTTATAAAAATAAATAATGGCAAAAAGAATTTCAAGAGTGGTTAGCGACTCACTATTCCTTTCGGGGCTGTGCAAACTGCATCGGAAATGTAATGAAATGCAAAGACTGGTGCGGCAAAACAGTGGTGTCATGCATTTGTATTAAAAGGATAGTTGTTTTCAAAGAAACGAATTGAATTTTTTTCTCAAGTATCCTACAAACGGTTACAAACCCTCCTGTAGCTATGTTCTGAACCAAATATAATAGAGCAGTCAGCTTACAATTGTCCCGCCAAAGTAGAAGATATAAACATTTTGCATGCGTTTATACTGCTATTGAATTGTTGACTATTTCAAAACAATCAATAAAAGTCAGCAAAATCAAAGTGGCAGCGGTGGGATTCGAACCCACGCCTCCGAAGAGACTGGTGCCTTAAACCAGCGCCTTAGACCGCTCGGCCACGCTACCGTTAGTCAATCCCTACTTAATAACATTTATGTATTTCCCGTTTAATGTTACTGTATAAACTATTACGAAGACGTCAGATTGTATATTGCCATATTTAGCCTGCAAAATCATGTTTTTCATACAAACTGCAACTCTTTCCAACATAATAGTTATTCGTGTAATGGTATATATTCAACATTGACGACTGTAGCGAAGATACATGCAATATTATGATAAAAACATATATACATTTTTTATTTGAAAATCAAGTAAAAATGAAGAGTGATAGCGGTGGGATTCGAACCCACGCCTCCGAAGAGACTGGTACCTGAAACCAGCGCCATAGACCGCTCGGCCACGCTACCGTTGGTGGTGTGGTGTTTAAATTTAATTTTACAGCTCGGCGATCGAAACATATAAACGGTTCGTGAACACATGAAAAAAATCTTCATTTATTTTCATATGAAGTACCCAACATGCAGAGAATGACAGTGAAGAGACAAAGTCCCAAATATTAACCAAACAAGTGTGCAAAGCTTATTTTCTGTTTTGTTTTTATTCCCTGGTTCTTTTAATTCTAATTTTAAACAGCCGACCTAGAGAATTTGGGAGTTTGGAGCGGACCTTACAGATAATCTAGACTACATTATAAAAGAAACATATTTTAAAACCCATTTCTTTCAATATCAAACAAGGAGGAAGATACATGTTAATTTCGTGTATTTGGTGTCAGAAGGAAATAAAGCCTGCGGGCAATTTGAATTATTACTTCAAAAGTAAATTTTTCGATTAGCTCGTCCAAAAAGAAATGCAATTGAAGTCATGGAAGTGATAACATTTTCACCTTTCACGCAGAAGCGTTTAGTCACGTTCCAAAGTCACCCAACATGTCGAATAATAATAAAGCTAGCTTATAAAAATAAATAATGGCAAAAAGAATTTCAAGAGTGGTTAGCGACTCACTATTCCTTTCGGGGCTGTGCAAACTGCATCGGAAATGTAATGAAATGCAAAGACTGGTGCGGCAAAACAGTGGTGTCATGCATTTGTATTAAAAGGATAGTTGTTTTCAAAGAAACGAATTGAATTTTTTTCTCAAGTATCCTACAAACGGTTACAAACCCTCCTGTAGCTATGTTCTGAACCAAATATAATAGAGCAGTCAGCTTACAATTGTCCCGCCAAAGTAGAAGATATAAACATTTTGCATGCGTTTATACTGCTATTGAATTGTTGACTATTTCAAAACAATCAATAAAAGTCAGCAAAATCAAAGTGGCAGCGGTGGGATTCGAACCCACGCCTCCGAAGAGACTGGTGCCTTAAACCAGCGCCTTAGACCGCTCGGCCACGCTACCGTTAGTCAATCCCTACTTAATAACATTTATGTATTTCCCGTTTAATGTTACTGTATAAACTATTACGAAGACGTCAGATTGTATATTGCCATATTTAGCCTGCAAAATCATGTTTTTCATACAAACTGCAACTCTTTCCAACATAATAGTTATTCGTGTAATGGTATATATTCAACATTGACGACTGTAGCGAAGATACATGCAATATTATGATAAAAACATATATACATTTTTTATTTGAAAATCAAGTAAAAATGAAGAGTGATAGCGGTGGGATTCGAACCCACGCCTCCGAAGAGACTGGTACCTGAAACCAGCGCCATAGACCGCTCGGCCACGCTACCGTTGGTGGTGTGGTGTTTAAATTTAATTTTACAGCTCGGCGATCGAAACATATAAACGGTTCGTGAACACATGAAAAAAATCTTCATTTATTTTCATATGAAGTACCCAACATGCAGAGAATGACAGTGAAGAGACAAAGTCCCAAATATTAACCAAACAAGTGTGCAAAGCTTATTTTCTGTTTTGTTTTTATTCCCTGGTTCTTTTAATTCTAATTTTAAACAGCCGACCTAGAGAATTTGGGAGTTTGGAGCGGACCTTACAGATAATCTAGACTACATTATAAAAGAAACATATTTTAAAACCCATTTCTTTCAATATCAAACAAGGAGGAAGATACATGTTAATTTCGTGTATTTGGTGTCAGAAGGAAATAAAGCCTGCGGGCAATTTGAATTATTACTTCAAAAGTAAATTTTTCGATTAGCTCGTCCAAAAAGAAATGCAATTGAAGTCATGGAAGTGATAACATTTTCACCTTTCACGCAGAAGCGTTTAGTCACGTTCCAAAGTCACCCAACATGTCGAATAATAATAAAGCTAGCTTATAAAAATAAATAATGGCAAAAAGAATTTCAAGAGTGGTTAGCGACTCACTATTCCTTTCGGGGCTGTGCAAACTGCATCGGAAATGTAATGAAATGCAAAGACTGGTGCGGCAAAACAGTGGTGTCATGCATTTGTATTAAAAGGATAGTTGTTTTCAAAGAAACGAATTGAATTTTTTTCTCAAGTATCCTACAAACGGTTACAAACCCTCCTGTAGCTATGTTCTGAACCAAATATAATAGAGCAGTCAGCTTACAATTGTCCCGCCAAAGTAGAAGATATAAACATTTTGCATGCGTTTATACTGCTATTGAATTGTTGACTATTTCAAAACAATCAATAAAAGTCAGCAAAATCAAAGTGGCAGCGGTGGGATTCGAACCCACGCCTCCGAAGAGACTGGTGCCTTAAACCAGCGCCTTAGACCGCTCGGCCACGCTACCGTTAGTCAATCCCTACTTAATAACATTTATGTATTTCCCGTTTAATGTTACTGTATAAACTATTACGAAGACGTCAGATTGTATATTGCCATATTTAGCCTGCAAAATCATGTTTTTCATACAAACTGCAACTCTTTCCAACATAATAGTTATTCGTGTAATGGTATATATTCAACATTGACGACTGTAGCGAAGATACATGCAATATTATGATAAAAACATATATACATTTTTTATTTGAAAATCAAGTAAAAATGAAGAGTGATAGCGGTGGGATTCGAACCCACGCCTCCGAAGAGACTGGTACCTGAAACCAGCGCCATAGACCGCTCGGCCACGCTACCGTTGGTGGTGTGGTGTTTAAATTTAATTTTACAGCTCGGCGATCGAAACATATAAACGGTTCGTGAACACATGAAAAAAATCTTCATTTATTTTCATATGAAGTACCCAACATGCAGAGAATGACAGTGAAGAGACAAAGTCCCAAATATTAACCAAACAAGTGTGCAAAGCTTATTTTCTGTTTTGTTTTTATTCCCTGGTTCTTTTAATTCTAATTTTAAACAGCCGACCTAGAGAATTTGGGAGTTTGGAGCGGACCTTACAGATAATCTAGACTACATTATAAAAGAAACATATTTTAAAACCCATTTCTTTCAATATCAAACAAGGAGGAAGATACATGTTAATTTCGTGTATTTGGTGTCAGAAGGAAATAAAGCCTGCGGGCAATTTGAATTATTACTTCAAAAGTAAATTTTTCGATTAGCTCGTCCAAAAAGAAATGCAATTGAAGTCATGGAAGTGATAACATTTTCACCTTTCACGCAGAAGCGTTTAGTCACGTTCCAAAGTCACCCAACATGTCGAATAATAATAAAGCTAGCTTATAAAAATAAATAATGGCAAAAAGAATTTCAAGAGTGGTTAGCGACTCACTATTCCTTTCGGGGCTGTGCAAACTGCATCGGAAATGTAATGAAATGCAAAGACTGGTGCGGCAAAACAGTGGTGTCATGCATTTGTATTAAAAGGATAGTTGTTTTCAAAGAAACGAATTGAATTTTTTTCTCAAGTATCCTACAAACGGTTACAAACCCTCCTGTAGCTATGTTCTGAACCAAATATAATAGAGCAGTCAGCTTACAATTGTCCCGCCAAAGTAGAAGATATAAACATTTTGCATGCGTTTATACTGCTATTGAATTGTTGACTATTTCAAAACAATCAATAAAAGTCAGCAAAATCAAAGTGGCAGCGGTGGGATTCGAACCCACGCCTCCGAAGAGACTGGTGCCTTAAACCAGCGCCTTAGACCGCTCGGCCACGCTACCGTTAGTCAATCCCTACTTAATAACATTTATGTATTTCCCGTTTAATGTTACTGTATAAACTATTACGAAGACGTCAGATTGTATATTGCCATATTTAGCCTGCAAAATCATGTTTTTCATACAAACTGCAACTCTTTCCAACATAATAGTTATTCGTGTAATGGTATATATTCAACATTGACGACTGTAGCGAAGATACATGCAATATTATGATAAAAACATATATACATTTTTTATTTGAAAATCAAGTAAAAATGAAGAGTGATAGCGGTGGGATTCGAACCCACGCCTCCGAAGAGACTGGTACCTGAAACCAGCGCCATAGACCGCTCGGCCACGCTACCGTTGGTGGTGTGGTGTTTAAATTTAATTTTACAGCTCGGCGATCGAAACATATAAACGGTTCGTGAACACATGAAAAAAATCTTCATTTATTTTCATATGAAGTACCCAACATGCAGAGAATGACAGTGAAGAGACAAAGTCCCAAATATTAACCAAACAAGTGTGCAAAGCTTATTTTCTGTTTTGTTTTTATTCCCTGGTTCTTTTAATTCTAATTTTAAACAGCCGACCTAGAGAATTTGGGAGTTTGGAGCGGACCTTACAGATAATCTAGACTACATTATAAAAGAAACATATTTTAAAACCCATTTCTTTCAATATCAAACAAGGAGGAAGATACATGTTAATTTCGTGTATTTGGTGTCAGAAGGAAATAAAGCCTGCGGGCAATTTGAATTATTACTTCAAAAGTAAATTTTTCGATTAGCTCGTCCAAAAAGAAATGCAATTGAAGTCATGGAAGTGATAACATTTTCACCTTTCACGCAGAAGCGTTTAGTCACGTTCCAAAGTCACCCAACATGTCGAATAATAATAAAGCTAGCTTATAAAAATAAATAATGGCAAAAAGAATTTCAAGAGTGGTTAGCGACTCACTATTCCTTTCGGGGCTGTGCAAACTGCATCGGAAATGTAATGAAATGCAAAGACTGGTGCGGCAAAACAGTGGTGTCATGCATTTGTATTAAAAGGATAGTTGTTTTCAAAGAAACGAATTGAATTTTTTTCTCAAGTATCCTACAAACGGTTACAAACCCTCCTGTAGCTATGTTCTGAACCAAATATAATAGAGCAGTCAGCTTACAATTGTCCCGCCAAAGTAGAAGATATAAACATTTTGCATGCGTTTATACTGCTATTGAATTGTTGACTATTTCAAAACAATCAATAAAAGTCAGCAAAATCAAAGTGGCAGCGGTGGGATTCGAACCCACGCCTCCGAAGAGACTGGTGCCTTAAACCAGCGCCTTAGACCGCTCGGCCACGCTACCGTTAGTCAATCCCTACTTAATAACATTTATGTATTTCCCGTTTAATGTTACTGTATAAACTATTACGAAGACGTCAGATTGTATATTGCCATATTTAGCCTGCAAAATCATGTTTTTCATACAAACTGCAACTCTTTCCAACATAATAGTTATTCGTGTAATGGTATATATTCAACATTGACGACTGTAGCGAAGATACATGCAATATTATGATAAAAACATATATACATTTTTTATTTGAAAATCAAGTAAAAATGAAGAGTGATAGCGGTGGGATTCGAACCCACGCCTCCGAAGAGACTGGTACCTGAAACCAGCGCCATAGACCGCTCGGCCACGCTACCGTTGGTGGTGTGGTGTTTAAATTTTATTTTACAGCTCGGCGATCGAAACATATAAACGGTTCGTGAACACATGAAAAAAATCTTCATTTATTTTCATATGAAGTACCCAACATGCAGAGAATGACAGTGAAGAGACAAAGTCCCAAATATTAACCAAACAAGTGTGCAAAGCTTATTTTCTGTTTTGTTTTTATTCCCTGGTTCTTTTAATTCTAATTTTAAACAGCCGACCTAGAGAATTTGGGAGTTTGGAGCGGACCTTACAGATAATCTAGACTACATTATAAAAGAAACATATTTTAAAACCCATTTCTTTCAATATCAAACAAGGAGGAAGATACATGTTAATTTCGTGTATTTGGTGTCAGAAGGAAATAAAGCCTGCGGGCAATTTGAATTATTACTTCAAAAGTAAATTTTTCGATTAGCTCGTCCAAAAAGAAATGCAATTGAAGTCATGGAAGTGATAACATTTTCACCTTTCACGCAGAAGCGTTTAGTCACGTTCCAAAGTCACCCAACATGTCGAATAATAATAAAGCTAGCTTATAAAAATAAATAATGGCAAAAAGAATTTCAAGAGTGGTTAGCGACTCACTATTCCTTTCGGGGCTGTGCAAACTGCATCGGAAATGTAATGAAATGCAAAGACTGGTGCGGCAAAACAGTGGTGTCATGCATTTGTATTAAAAGGATAGTTGTTTTCAAAGAAACGAATTGAATTTTTTTCTCAAGTATCCTACAAACGGTTACAAACCCTCCTGTAGCTATGTTCTGAACCAAATATAATAGAGCAGTCAGCTTACAATTGTCCCGCCAAAGTAGAAGATATAAACATTTTGCATGCGTTTATACTGCTATTGAATTGTTGACTATTTCAAAACAATCAATAAAAGACAGCAAAATCAAAGTGGCAGCGGTGGGATTCGAACCCACGCCTCCGAAGAGACTGGTGCCTTAAACCAGCGCCTTAGACCGCTCGGCCACGCTACCGTTAGTCAATCCCTACTTAATAACATTTATGTATTTCCCGTTTAATGTTACTGTATAAACTATTACGAAGACGTCAGATTGTATATTGCCATATTTAGCCTGCAAAATCATGTTTTTCATACAAACTGCAACTCTTTCCAACATAATAGTTATTCGTGTAATGGTATATATTCAACATTGCCGACTGTAGCGAAGATACATGCAATATTATGATAAAAACATATATACATTTTTTATTTGAAAATCAAGTAAAAATGAAGAGTGATAGCGGTGGGATTCGAACCCACGCCTCCGAAGAGACTGGTACCTGAAACCAGCGCCATAGACCGCTCGGCCACGCTACCGTTGGTGGTGTGGTGTTTAAATTTTATTTTACAGCTCGGCGATCGAAACATATAAACGGTTCGTGAACACATGAAAAAAATCTTCATTTATTTTCATATGAAGTACCCAACATGCAGAGAATGACAGTGAAGAGACAAAGTCCCAAATATTAACCAAACAAGTGTGCAAAGCTTATTTTCTGTTTTGTTTTTATTCCCTGGTTCTTTTAATTCTAATTTTAAACAGCCGACCTAGAGAATTTGGGAGTTTGGAGCGGACCTTACAGATAATCTAGACTACATTATAAAAGAAACATATTTTAAAACCCATTTCTTTCAATATCAAACAAGGAGGAAGATACATGTTAATTTCGTGTATTTGGTGTCAGAAGGAAATAAAGCCTGCGGGCAATTTGAATTATTACTTCAAAAGTAAATTTTTCGATTAGCTCGTCCAAAAAGAAATGCAATTGAAGTCATGGAAGTGATAACATTTTCACCTTTCACGCAGAAGCGTTTAGTCACGTTCCAAAGTCACCCAACATGTCGAATAACAATAAAGCTAGCTTATAAAAATAAATAATGGCAAAAAGAATTTCAAGAGTGGTTAGCGACTCACTATTCCTTTCGGGGCTGTGCAAACTGCATCGGAAATGTAATGAAATGCAAAGACTGGTGCGGCAAAACAGTGGTGTCATGCATTTGTATTAAAAGGATAGTTGTTTTCAAAGAAACGAATTGAATTTTTTTCTCAAGTATCCTACAAACGGTTACAAACCCTCCTGTAGCTATGTTCTGAACCAAATATAATAGAGCAGTCAGCTTACAATTGTCCCGCCAAAGTAGAAGATATAAACATTTTGCATGCGTTTATACTGCTATTGAATTGTTGACTATTTCAAAACAATCAATAAAAGTCAGCAAAATCAAAGTGGCAGCGATGGGATTCGAACCCACGCCTCCGAAGAGACTGGTGCCTTAAACCAGCGCCTTAGACCGCTCGGCCACGCTACCGTTAGTCAATCCCTACTTAATAACATTTATGTATTTCCCGTTTAATGTTACTGTATAAACTATTACGAAGACGTC
Source organism: Arcuatula senhousia (assembly GCA_963971305.1). Taxonomy (NCBI): domain Eukaryota; kingdom Metazoa; phylum Mollusca; class Bivalvia; order Mytilida; family Mytilidae; genus Arcuatula; species Arcuatula senhousia. Next base: position 64,143,275 of record OZ020308.1, read on the forward strand.
AGATTGTATATTGCCATATTTAGCCTACAAAATCATGTTTTTCATACAAACTGCAACTCTTTCCAACATAATAGTTATTCGTGTAATGGTATATATTCAACATTGACGACTGTAGCGAAGATACATGCAATATTATGATAAAAACATATATACATTTTTTATTTGAAAATCAAGTAAAAATGAAGAGTGATAGCGGTGGGATTCGAACCCACGCCTCCGAAGAGACTGGTACCTGAAACCAGCGCCATAGACCGCTCGGCCACGCTACCGTTGGTGGTGTGGTGTTTAAATTTTATTTTACAGCTCGGCGATCGAAACATATAAACGGTTCGTGAACACATGAAAAAAATCTTCATTTATTTTCATATGAAGTACCCAACATGCAGAGAATGACAGTGAAGAGACAAAGTCCCAAATATTAACCAAACAAGTGTGCAAAGCTTATTTTCTGTTTTGTTTTTATTCCCTGGTTCTTTTAATTCTAATTTTAAACAGCCGACCTAGAGAATTTGGGAGTTTGGAGCGGACCTTACAGATAATCTAGACTACATTATAAAAGAAACATATTTTAAAACCCATTTCTTTCAAAATCAAACAAGGAGGAAGATACATGTTAATTTCGTGTATTTGGTGTCAGAAGGAAATAAAGCCTGCGGGCAATTTGAATTATTACTTCAAAAGTAAATTTTTCGATTAGCTCGTCCAAAAAGAAATGCAATTGAAGTCATGGAAGTGATAACATTTTCACCTTTCACGCAGAAGCGTTTAGTCACGTTCCAAAGTCACCCAACATGTCGAATAATAATAAAGCTAGCTTATAAAAATAAATAATGGCAAAAAGAATTTCAAGAGTGGTTAGCGACTCACTATTCCTTTCGGGGCTGTGCAAACTGCATCGGAAATGTAATGAAATGCAAAGACTGGTGCGGCAAAACAGTGGTGTCATGCATTTGTATTAAAAGGATAGTTGTTTTCAAAGAAACGAATTGAATTTTTTTCTCAAGTATCCTACAAACGGTTACAAACCCTCCTGTAGCTATGTTCTGAACCAAATATAATAGAGCAGTCAGCTTACAATTGTCCCGCCAAAGTAGAAGATATAAACATTTTGCATGCGTTTATACTGCTATTGAATTGTTGACTATTTCAAAACAATCAATAAAAGACAGCAAAATCAAAGTGGCAGCGGTGGGATTCGAACCCACGCCTCCGAAGAGACTGGTGCCTTAAACCAGCGCCTTAGACCGCTCGGCCACGCTACCGTTAGTCAATCCCTACTTAATAACATTTATGTATTTCCCGTTTAATGTTACTGTATAAACTATTACGAAGACGTCAGATTGTATATTGCCATATTTAGCCTGCAAAATCATGTTTTTCATACAAACTGCAACTCTTTCCAACATAATAGTTATTCGTGTAATGGTATATATTCAACATTGCCGACTGTAGCGAAGATACATGCAATATTATGATAAAAACATATATACATTTTTTATTTGAAAATCAAGTAAAAATGAAGAGTGATAGCGGTGGGATTCGAACCCACGCCTCCGAAGAGACTGGTACCTGAAACCAGCGCCATAGACCGCTCGGCCACGCTACCGTTGGTGGTGTGGTGTTTAAATTTTATTTTACAGCTCGGCGATCGAAACATATAAACGGTTCGTGAACACATGAAAAAAATCTTCATTTATTTTCATATGAAGTACCCAACATGCAGAGAATGACAGTGAAGAGACAAAGTCCCAAATATTAACCAAAAAAGTGTGCAAAGCTTATTTTCTGTTTTGTTTTTATTCCCTGGTTCTTTTAATTCTAATTTTAAACAGCCGACCTAGAGCATTTGGGAGTTTGGAGCGGACCTTACAGATAATCTAGACTACATTATAAAAGAAACATATTTTAAAACCCATTTCTTTCAATATCAAACAAGGAGGAAGATACATGTTAATTTCGTGTATTTGGTGTCAGAAGGAAATAAAGCCTGCGGGCAATTTGAATTATTACTTCAAAAGTAAATTTTTCGATTAGCTCGTCCAAAAAGAAATGCAATTGAAGTCATGGAAGTGATAACATTTTCACCTTTCACGCAGAAGCGTTTAGTCACGTTCCAAAGTCACCCAACATGTCGAATAATAATAAAGCTAGCTTATAAAAATAAATAATGGCAAAAAGAATTTCAAGAGTGGTTAGCGACTCACTATTCCTTTCGGGGCTGTGCAAACTGCATCGGAAATGTAATGAAATGCAAAGACTGGTGCGGCAAAACAGTGGTGTCATGCATTTGTATTAAAAGGATAGTTGTTTTCAAAGAAACGAATTGAATTTTTTTCTCAAGTATCCTACAAACGGTTACAAACCCTCCTGTAGCTATGTTCTGAACCAAATATAATAGAGCAGTCAGCTTACAATTGTCCCGCCAAAGTAGAAGATATAAACATTTTGCATGCGTTTATACTGCTATTGAATTGTTGACTATTTCAAAACAATCAATAAAAGACAGCAAAATCAAAGTGGCAGCGGTGGGATTCGAACCCACGCCTCCGAAGAGACTGGTGCCTTAAACCAGCGCCTTAGACCGCTCGGCCACGCTACCGTTAGTCAATCCCTACTTAATAACATTTATGTATTTCCCGTTTAATGTTACTGTATAAACTATTACGAAGACGTCAGATTGTATATTGCCATATTTAGCCTGCAAAATCATGTTTTTCATACAAACTGCAACTCTTTCCAACATAATAGTTATTCGTGTAATGGTATATATTCAACATTGCCGACTGTAGCGAAGATACATGCAATATTATGATAAAAACATATATACATTTTTTATTTGAAAATCAAGTAAAAATGAAGAGTGATAGCGGTGGGATTCGAACCCACGCCTCCGAAGAGACTGGTACCTGAAACCAGCGCCATAGACCGCTCGGCCACGCTACCGTTGGTGGTGTGGTGTTTAAATTTTATTTTACAGCTCGGCGATCGAAACATATAAACGGTTCGTGAACACATGAAAAAAATCTTCATTTATTTTCATATGAAGTACCCAACATGCAGAGAATGACAGTGAAGAGACAAAGTCCCAAATATTAACCAAAAAAGTGTGCAAAGCTTATTTTCTGTTTTGTTTTTATTCCCTGGTTCTTTTAATTCTAATTTTAAACAGCCGACCTAGAGCATTTGGGAGTTTGGAGCGGACCTTACAGATAATCTAGACTACATTATAAAAGAAACATATTTTAAAACCCATTTCTTTCAATATCAAACAAGGAGGAAGATACATGTTAATTTCGTGTATTTGGTGTCAGAAGGAAATAAAGCCTGCGGGCAATTTGAATTATTACTTCAAAAGTAAATTTTTCGATTAGCTCGTCCAAAAAGAAATGCAATTGAAGTCATGGAAGTGATAACATTTTCACCTTTCACGCAGAAGCGTTTAGTCACGTTCCAAAGTCACCCAACATGTCGAATAATAATAAAGCTAGCTTATAAAAATAAATAATGGCAAAAAGAATTTCAAGAGTGGTTAGCGACTCACTATTCCTTTCGGGGCTGTGCAAACTGCATCGGAAATGTAATGAAATGCAAAGACTGGTGCGGCAAAACAGTGGTGTCATGCATTTGTATTAAAAGGATAGTTGTTTTCAAAGAAACGAATTGAATTTTTTTCTCAAGTATCCTACAAACGGTTACAAACCCTCCTGTAGCTATGTTCTGAACCAAATATAATAGAGCAGTCAGCTTACAATTGTCCCGCCAAAGTAGAAGATATAAACATTTTGCATGCGTTTATACTGCTATTGAATTGTTGACTATTTCAAAACAATCAATAAAAGTCAGCAAAATCAAAGTGGCAGCGGTGGGATTCGAACCCACGCCTCCGAAGAGACTGGTGCCTTAAACCAGCGCCTTAGACCGCTCGGCCACGCTACCGTTAGTCAATCCCTACTTAATAACATTTATGTATTTCCCGTTTAATGTTACTGTATAAACTATTACGAAGACGTCAGATTGTATATTGCCATATTTAGCCTGCAAAATCATGTTTTTCATACAAACTGCAACTCTTTCCAACATAATAGTTATTCGTGTAATGGTATATTTTCAACATTGACGACTGTAGCGAAGATACATGCAATATTATGATAAAAACATATATACATTTTTTATTTGAAAATCAAGTAAAATGAAGAGTGATAGCGGTGGGATTCGAACCCACGCCTCCGAAGAGACTGGTAGCTGAAACCAGCGCCATAGACCGCTCGGCCACGCTACCGTTGGTGGTGTGGTGTTTAAATTTTATTTTACAGCTCGGCGATCGAAACATATAAACGGTTCGTGAACACATGAAAAAAATCTTCATTTATTTTCATATGAAGTACCCAACATGCAGAGAATGACAGTAAAGAGACAAAGTCCCAAATATTAACCAAACAAGTGTGCAAAGCTTATTTTCTGTTTTGTTTTTATTCCCTGGTTCTTTTAATTCTAATTTTAAACAGCCGACCTAGAGAATTTGGGAGTTTGGAGCGGACCTTACAGATAATCTAGACTACATTATAAAAGAAACATATTTTAAAACCCATTTCTTTCAATATCAAACAAGGAGGAAGATACATGTTAATTTCGTGTATTTGGTGTCAGAAGGAAATAAAGCCTGCGGGCAATTTGAATTATTACTTCAAAAGTAAATTTTTCGATTAGCTCGTCCAAAAAGAAATGCAATTGAAGTCATGGAAGTGATAACATTTTCACCTTTCACGCAGAAGCGTTTAGTCACGTTCCAAAGTCACCCAACATGTCGAATAATAATAAAGCTAGCTTATAAAAATAAATAATGGCAAAAAGAATTTCAAGAGTGGTTAGCGACTCACTATTCCTTTCGAGGCTGTGCAAACTGCATCGGAAATGTAATGAAATGCAAAGACTGGTGCGGCAAAACAGTGGTGTCATGCATTTGTATTAAAAGGATAGTTGTTTTCAAAGAAACGAATTGAATTTTTTTCTCAAGTATCCTACAAACGGTTACAAACCCTCCTGTAGCTATGTTCTGAACCAAATATAATAGAGCAGTCAGCTTACAATTGTCCCGCCAAAGTAGAAGATATAAACATTTTGCATGCGTTTATACTGCTATTGAATTGTTGACTATTTCAAAACAATCAATAAAAGTCAGCAAAATCAAAGTGGCAGCGATGGGATTCGAACCCACGCCTCCGAAGAGACTGGTGCCTTAAACCAGCGCCTTAGACCGCTCGGCCACGCTACCGTTAGTCAATCCCTACTTAATAACATTTATGTATTTCCCGTTTAATGTTACTGTATAAACTATTACGAAGACGTCAGATTGTTTATTGCCATATTTAGCCTACAAAATCATGTTTTTCATACAAACTGCAACTCTTTCCAACATAATAGTTATTCGTGTAATGGTATATATTCAACATTGACGACTGTAGCGAAGATACATGCAATATTATGATAAAAACATATATACATTTTTTATTTGAAAATCAAGTAAAAATGAAGAGTGATAGCGGTGGGATTCGAACCCATGCCTCCGAAGAGACTGGTACCTGAAACCAGCGCCATAGACCGCTCGGCCACGCTACCGTTGGTGGTGTGGTGTTTAAATTTTATTTTACAGCTCGGCGATCGAAACATATAAACGGTTCGTGAACACATGAAAAAAATCTTCATTTATTTTCATATGAAGTACCCAACATGCAGAGAATGACAGTGAAGAGACAAAGTCCCAAATATTAACCAAACAAGTGTGCAAAGCTTATTTTCTGTTTTGTTTTTATTCCCTGGTTCTTTTAATTCTAATTTTAAACAGCCGACCTAGAGAATTTGGGAGTTTGGAGCGGACCTTACAGATAATCTAGACTACATTATAAAAGAAACATATTTTAAAACCCATTTCTTTCAAAATCAAACAAGGAGGAAGATACATGTTAATTTCGTGTATTTGGTGTCAGAAGGAAATAAAGCCTGCGGGCAATTTGAATTATTACTTCAAAAGTAAATTTTTCGATTAGCTCGTCCAAAAAGAAATGCAATTGAAGTCATGGAAGTGATAACATTTTCACCTTTCACGCAGAAGCGTTAAGTCACGTTCCAAAGTCACCCAACATGTCGAATAATAATAAAGCTAGCTTATAAAAATAAATAATGGCAAAAAGAATTTCAAGAGTGGTTAGCGACTCACTATTCCTTTCGGGGCTGTGCAAACTGCATCGGAAATGTAATGAAATGCAAAGACTGGTGCGGCAAAACAGTGGTGTCATGCATTTGTATTAAAAGGATAGTTGTTTTCAAAGAAACGAATTGAATTTTTTTCTCAAGTATCCTACAAACGGTTACAAACCCTCCTGTAGCTATGTTCTGAACCAAATATAATAGAGCAGTCAGCTTACAATTGTCCCGCCAAAGTAGAAGATATAAACATTTTGCATGCGTTTATACTGCTATTGAATTGTTGACTATTTCAAAACAATCAATAAAAGACAGCAAAATCAAAGTGGCAGCGGTGGGATTCGAACCCACGCCTCCGAAGAGACTGGTGCCTTAAACCAGCGCCTTAGACCGCTCGGCCACGCTACCGTTAGTCAATCCCTACTTAATAACATTTATGTATTTCCCGTTTAATGTTACTGTATAAACTATTACGAAGACGTCAGATTGTATATTGCCATATTTAGCCTGCAAAATCATGTTTTTCATACAAACTGCAACTCTTTCCAACATAATAGTTATTCGTGTAATGGTATATATTCAACATTGCCGACTGTAGCGAAGATACATGCAATATTATGATAAAAACATATATACATTTTTTATTTGAAAATCAAGTAAAAATGAAGAGTGATAGCGGTGGGATTCGAACCCACGCCTCCGAAGAGACTGGTACCTGAAACCAGCGCCATAGACCGCTCGGCCACGCTACCGTTGGTGGTGTGGTGTTTAAATTTTATTTTACAGCTCGGCGATCGAAACATATAAACGGTTCGTGAACACATGAAAAAAATCTTCATTTATTTTCATATGAAGTACCCAACATGCAGAGAATGACAGTGAAGAGACAAAGTCCCAAATATTAACCAAAAAAGTGTGCAAAGCTTATTTTCTGTTTTGTTTTTATTCCCTGGTTCTTTTAATTCTAATTTTAAACAGCCGACCTAGAGCATTTGGGAGTTTGGAGCGGACCTTACAGATAATCTAGACTACATTATAAAAGAAACATATTTTAAAACCCATTTCTTTCAATATCAAACAAGGAGGAAGATACATGTTAATTTCGTGTATTTGGTGTCAGAAGGAAATAAAGCCTGCGGGCAATTTGAATTATTACTTCAAAAGTAAATTTTTCGATTAGCTCGTCCAAAAAGAAATGCAATTGAAGTCATGGAAGTGATAACATTTTCACCTTTCACGCAGAAGCGTTTAGTCACGTTCCAAAGTCACCCAACATGTCGAATAATAATAAAGCTAGCTTATAAAAATAAATAATGGCAAAAAGAATTTCAAGAGTGGTTAGCGACTCACTATTCCTTTCGGGGCTGTGCAAACTGCATCGGAAATGTAATGAAATGCAAAGACTGGTGCGGCAAAACAGTGGTGTCATGCATTTGTATTAAAAGGATAGTTGTTTTCAAAGAAACGAATTGAATTTTTTTCTCAAGTATCCTACAAACGGTTACAAACCCTCCTGTAGCTATGTTCTGAACCAAATATAATAGAGCAGTCAGCTTACAATTGTCCCGCCAAAGTAGAAGATATAAACATTTTGCATGCGTTTATACTGCTATTGAATTGTTGACTATTTCAAAACAATCAATAAAAGTCAGCAAAATCAAAGTGGCAGCGGTGGGATTCGAACCCACGCCTCCGAAGAGACTGGTGCCTTAAACCAGCGCCTTAGACCGCTCGGCCACGCTACCGTTAGTCAATCCCTACTTAATAACATTTATGTATTTCCCGTTTAATGTTACTGTATAAACTATTACGAAGACGTCAGATTGTATATTGCCATATTTAGCCTGCAAAATCATGTTTTTCATACAAACTGCAACTCTTTCCAACATAATAGTTATTCGTGTAATGGTATATTTTCAACATTGACGACTGTAGCGAAGATATATGCAATATTATGATAAAAACATATATACATTTTTTATTTGAAAATCAAGTAAAAATGAAGAGTGATAGCGGTGGGATTCGAACCCACGCCTCCGAAGAGACTGGTAGCTGAAACCAGCGCCATAGACCGCTCGGCCACGCTACCGTTGGTGGTGTGGTGTTTAAATTTTATTTTACAGCTCGGCGATCGAAACATATAAACGGTTCGTGAACACATGAAAAAAATCTTCATTTATTTTCATATGAAGTACCCAACATGCAGAGAATGACAGTAAAGAGACAAAGTCCCAAATATTAACCAAACAAGTGTGCAAAGCTTATTTTCTGTTTTGTTTTTATTCCCTGGTTCTTTTAATTCTAATTTTAAACAGCCGACCTAGAGAATTTGGGAGTTTGGAGCGGACCTTACAGATAATCTAGACTACATTATATAAACTTTATTGCATGATAAAAACCTCAAAGAGGTTAAGCAAATACAAATATACGTGTAAAAACATACAATAAACAATGAACATGTAACTCTACATACAAAGACATTATATAGAATTTACAAATATGTATGATAAAAGAAACATATTTTAAAACCCATTTCTTTCAATATCAAACAAGGAGGAAGATACATGTTAATTTCGTGTATTTGGTGTCAGAAGGAAATAAAGCCTGCGGGCAATTTGAATTATTACTTCAAAAGTAAATTTTTCGATTAGCTCGTCCAAAAAGAAATGCAATTGAAGTCATGGAAGTGATAACATTTTCACCTTTCACGCAGAAGCGTTTAGTCACGTTCCAAAGTCACCCAACATGTCGAATAATAATAAAGCTAGCTTATAAAAATAAATAATGGCAAAAAGAATTTCAAGAGTGGTTAGCGACTCACTATTCCTTTCGGGGCTGTGCAAACTGCATCGGAAATGTAATGAAATGCAAAGACTGGTGCGGCAAAACAGTGGTGTCATGCATTTGTATTAAAAGGATAGTTGTTTTCAAAGAAACGAATTGAATTTTTTTCTCAAGTATCCTACAAACGGTTACAAACCCTCCTGTAGCTATGTTCTGAACCAAATATAATAGAGCAGTCAGCTTACAATTGTCCCGCCAAAGTAGAAGATATAAACATTTTGCATGCGTTTATACTGCTATTGAATTGTTGACTATTTCAAAACAATCAATAAAAGTCAGCAAAATCAAAGTGGCAGCGGTGGGATTCGAACCCACGCCTCCGAAGAGACTGGTGCCTTAAACCAGCGCCTTAGACCGCTCGGCCACGCTACCGTTAGTCAATCCCTACTTAATAACATTTATGTATTTCCCGTTTAATGTTACTGTATAAACTATTACGAAGACGTCAGATTGTATATTGCCATAATTAGCCTACAAAATCATGTTTTTCATACAAACTGCAACTCTTTCCAACATAATAGTTATTCGTGTAATGGTATATATTCAACATTGACGACTGTAGCGAAGATACATGCAATATTATGATAAAAACATATATACATTTTTTATTTGAAAATCAAGTAAAAATGAAGAGTGATAGCGGTGGGATTCGAACCCACGCCTCCGAAGAGACTGGTACCTGAAACCAGCGCCATAGACCGCTCGGCCACGCTACCGTTGGTGGTGTGGTGTTTAAATTTTATTTTACAGCTCGGCGATCGAAACATATAAACGGTTCGTGAACACATGAAAAAAATCTTCATTTATTTTCATATGAAGTACCCAACATGCAGAGAATGACAGTGAAGAGACAAAGTCCCAAATATTAACTAAACAAGTGTGCAAAGCTTATTTTCTGTTTTGTTTTTATTCCCTGGTTCTTTTAATTCTAATTTTAAACAGCCGACCTAGAGAATTTGGGAGTTTGGAGCGGACCTTACAGATAATCTAGACTACATTATAAAAGAAACATATTTTAAAACCCATTTCTTTCAAAATCAAACAAGGAGGAAGATACATGTTAATTTCGTGTATTTGGTGTCAGAAGGAAATAAAGCCTGCGGGCAATTTGAATTATTACTTCAAAAGTAAATTTTTCGATTAGCTCGTCCAAAAAGAAATGCAATTGAAGTCATGGAAGTGATAACATTTTCACCTTTCACGCAGAAGCGTTTAGTCACGTTCCAAAGTCACCCAACATGTCGAATAATAATAAAGCTAGCTTATAAAAATAAATAATGGCAAAAAGAATTTCAAGAGTGGTTAGCGACTCACTATTCCTTTCGGGGCTGTGCAAACTGCATCGGAAATGTAATGAAATGCAAAGACTGGTGCGGCAAAACAGTGGTGTCATGCATTTGTATTAAAAGGATAGTTGTTTTCAAAGAAACGAATTGAATTTTTTTCTCAAGTATCCTACAAACGGTTACAAACCCTCCTGTAGCTATGTTCTGAACCAAATATAATAGAGCAGTCAGCTTACAATTGTCCCGCCAAAGTAGAAGATATAAACATTTTGCATGCGTTTATACTGCTATTGAATTGTTGACTATTTCAAAACAATCAATAAAAGTCAGCAAAATCAAAGTGGCAGCGGTGGGATACGAACCCACGCCTCCGAAGAGACTGGTGCCTTAAACCAGCGCCTTAGACCGCTCGGCCACGCTACCGTTAGTCAATCCCTACTTAATAACATTTATGTATTCCCCGTTTAATGTTACTGTATAAACTATTACGAAGACGTCAGATTGTATATTGCCATATTTAGCCTGCAAAATCATGTTTTTCATACAAACTGCAACTCTTTCCAACATAATAGTTATTCGTGTAATGGTATATATTCAACATTGCCGACTGTAGCGAAGATACATGCAATATTATGATAAAAACATATATACATTTTTTATTTGAAAATCAAGTAAAAATGAAGAGTGATAGCGGTGGGATTCGAACCCACGCCTCCGAAGAGACTGGTACCTGAAACCAGCGCCATAGACCGCTCGGCCACGCTACCGTTGGTGGTGTGGTGTTTAAATTTTATTTTACAGCTCGGCGATCGAAACATATAAACGGTTCGTGAACACATGAAAAAAATCTTCATTTATTTTCATATGAAGTACCCAACATGCAGAGAATGACAGTGAAGAGACAAAGTCCCAAATATTAACCAAACAAGTGTGCAAAGCTTATTTTCTGTTTTGTTTTTATTCCCTGGTTCTTTTAATTCTAATTTTAAACAGCCGACCTAGAGCATTTGGGAGTTTGGAGCGGACCTTACAGATAATCTAGACTACATTATAAAAGAAACATATTTTAAAACCCATTTCTTTCAATATCAAACAAGGAGGAAGATACATGTTAATTTCGTGTATTTGGTGTCAGAAGGAAATAAAGCCTGCGGGCAATTTGAATTATTACTTCAAAAGTAAATTTTTCGATTAGCTCGTCCAAAAAGAAATGCAATTGAAGTCATGGAAGTGATAACATTTTCACCTTTCACGCAGAAGCGTTTAGTCACGTTCCAAAGTCACCCAACATGTCGAATAATAATAAAGCTAGCTTATAAAAATAAATAATGGCAAAAAGAATTTCAAGAGTGGTTAGCGACTCACTATTCCTTTCGGGGCTGTGCAAACTGCATCGGAAATGTAATGAAATGCAAAGACTGGTGCGGCAAAACAGTGGTGTCATGCATTTGTATTAAAAGGATAGTTGTTTTCAAAGAAACGAATTGAATTTTTTTCTCAAGTATCCTACAAACGGTTACAAACCCTCCTGTAGCTATGTTCTGAACCAAATATAATAGAGCAGTCAGCTTACAATTGTCCCGCCAAAGTAGAAGATATAAACATTTTGCATGCGTTTATACTGCTATTGAATTGTTGACTATTTCAAAACAATCAATAAAAGTCAGCAAAATCAAATTGGCAGCGGTGGGATTCGAACCCACGCCTCCGAAGAGACTGGTGCCTTAAACCAGCGCCTTAGACCGCTCGGCCACGCTACCGTTAGTCAATCCCTACTTAATAACATTTATGTATTTCCCGTTTAATGTTACTGTATAAACTATTACGAAGACGTCAGATTGTATATTGCCATATTTAGCCTGCAAAATCATGTTTTTCATACAAACTGCAACTCTTTCCAACATAATAGTTATTCGTGTAATGGTATATTTTCAACATTGACGACTGTAGCGAAGATACATGCAATATTATGATAAAAACATATATACATTTTTTATTTGAAAATCAAGTAAAAATGAAGAGTGATAGCGGTGGGATTCGAACCCACGCCTCCGAAGAGACTGGTAGCTGAAACCAGCGCCATAGACCGCTCGGCCACGCTACCGTTGGTGGTGTGGTGTTTAAATTTTATTTTACAGCTCGGCGATCGAAACATATAAACGGTTCGTGAACACATGAAAAAAATCTTCATTTATTTTCATATGAAGTACCCAACATGCAGAGAATGACAGTAAAGAGACAAAGTCCCAAATATTAACCAAACAAGTGTGCAAAGCTTATTTTCTGTTTTGTTTTTATTCCCTGGTTCTTTTAATTCTAATTTTAAACAGCCGACCTAGAGAATTTGGGAGTTTGGAGCGGACCTTACAGATAATCTAGACTACATTATAAAAGAAACATATTTTAAAACCCATTTCTTTCAATATCAAACAAGGAGGAAGATACATGTTAATTTCGTGTATTTGGTGTCAGAAGGAAATAAAGCCTGCGGGCAATTTGAATTATTACTTCAAAAGTAAATTTTTCGATTAGCTCGTCCAAAAAGAAATGCAATTGAAGTCATGGAAGTGATAACATTTTCACCTTTCACGCAGAAGCGTTTAGTCACGTTCCAAAGTCACCCAACATGTCGAATAATAATAAAGCTAGCTTATAAAAATAAATAATGGCAAAAAGAATTTCAAGAGTGGTTAGCGACTCACTATTCCTTTCGGGGCTGTGCAAACTGCATCGGAAATGTAATGAAATGCAAAGACTGGTGCGGCAAAACAGTGGTGTCATGCATTTGTATTAAAAGGATAGTTGTTTTCAAAGAAACGAATTGAATTTTTTTCTCAAGTATCCTACAAACGGTTACAAACCCTCCTGTAGCTATGTTCTGAACCAAATATAATAGAGCAGTCAGCTTACAATTGTCCCGCCAAAGTAGAAGATATAAACATTTTGCATGCGTTTATACTGCTATTGAATTGTTGACTATTTCAAAACAATCAATAAAAGTCAGCAAAATCAAAGTGGCAGCGGTGGGATTCGAACCCACGCCTCCGAAGAGACTGGTGCCTTAAACCAGCGCCTTAGACCGCTCGGCCACGCTACCGTTAGTCAATCCCTACTTAATAACATTTATGTATTTCCCGTTTAATGTTACTGTATAAACTATTACGAAGACGTCAGATTGTATATTGCCATATTTAGCCTGCAAAATCATGTTTTTCATACAAACTGCAACTCTTTCCAACATAATAGTTATTCGTGTAATGGTATATTTTCAACATTGACGACTGTAGCGAAGATACATGCAATATTATGATAAAAACATATATACATTTTTTATTTGAAAATCAAGTAAAAATGAAGAGTGATAGCGGTGGGATTCGAACCCACGCCTCCGAAGAGACTGGTACCTGAAACCAGCGCCATAGACCGCTCGGCCACGCTACCGTTGGTGGTGTGGTGTTTAAATTTTATTTTACAGCTCGGCGATCGAAACATATAAACGGTTCGTGAACACATGAAAAAAATCTTCATTTATTTTCATATGAAGTACCCAACATGCAGAGAATGACAGTGAAGAGACAAAGTCCCAAATATTAACCAAACAAGTGTGCAAAGCTTATTTTCTGTTTTGTTTTTATTCCCTGGTTCTTTTAATTCTAATTTTAAACAGCCGACCTAGAGAATTTGGGAGTTTGGAGCGGACCTTACAGATAATCTAGACTACATTATAAAAGAAACATATTTTAAAACCCATTTCTTTCAATATCAAACAAGGAGGAAGATACATGTTAATTTCGTGTATTTGGTGTCAGAAGGAAATAAAGCCTGCGGGCAATTTGAATTATTACTTCAAAAGTAAATTTTTCGATTAGCTCGTCCAAAAAGAAATGCAATTGAAGTCATGGAAGTGATAACATTTTCACCTTTCACGCAGAAGCGTTTAGTCACGTTCCAAAGTCACCCAACATGTCGAATAATAATAAAGCTAGCTTATAAAAATAAATAATGGCAAAAAGAATTTCAAGAGTGGTTAGCGACTCACTATTCCTTTCGGGGCTGTGCAAACTGCATCGGAAATGTAATGAAATGCAAAGACTGGTGCGGCAAAACAGTGGTGTCATGCATTTGTATTAAAAGGATAGTTGTTTTCAAAGAAACGAATTGAATTTTTTTCTCAAGTATCCTACAAACGGTTACAAACCCTCCTGTAGCTATGTTCTGAACCAAATATAATAGAGCAGTCAGCTTACAATTGTCCCGCCAAAGTAGAAGATATAAACATTTTGCATGCGTTTATACTGCTATTGAATTGTTGACTATTTCAAAACAATCAATAAAAGTCAGCAAAATCAAAGTGGCAGCGGTGGGATTCGAACCCACGCCTCCGAAGAGACTGGTGCCTTAAACCAGCGCCTTAGACCGCTCGGCCACGCTACCGTTAGTCAATCCCTACTTAATAACATTTATGTATTTCCCGTTTAATGTTACTGTATAAACTATTACGAAGACGTCAGATTGTATATTGCCATATTTAGCCTGCAAAATCATGTTTTTCATACAAACTGCAACTCTTTCCAACATAATAGTTATTCGTGTAATGGTATATATTCAACATTGACGACTGTAGCGAAGATACATGCAATATTATGATAAAAACATATATACATTTTTTATTTGAAAATCAAGTAAAAATGAAGAGTGATAGCGGTGGGATTCGAACCCACGCCTCCGAAGAGACTGGTACCTGATACCAGCGCCATAGACCGCTCGGCCACGCTACCGTTGGTGGTGTGGTGTTTAAATTTTATTTTACAGCTCGGCGATCGAAACATATAAACGGTTCGTGAACACATGAAAAAAATCTTCATTTATTTTCATATGAAGTACCCAACATGCAGAGAATGACAGTGAAGAGACAAAGTCCCAAATATTAACCAAACAAGTGTGCAAAGCTTATTTTCTGTTTTGTTTTTATTCCCTGGTTCTTTTAATTCTAATTTTAAACAGCCGACCTAGAGAATTTGGGAGTTTGGAGCGGACCTTACAGATAATCTAGACTACATTATAAAAGAAACATATTTTAAAACCCATTTCTTTCAATATCAAACAAGGAGGAAGATACATGTTAATTTCGTGTATTTGGTGTCAGAAGGAAATAAAGCCTGCGGGCAATTTGAATTATTACTTCAAAAGTAAATTTTTCGATTAGCTCGTCCAAAAAGAAATGCAATTGAAGTCATGGAAGTGATAACATTTTCACCTTTCACGCAGAAGCGTTTAGTCACGTTCCAAAGTCACCCAACATGTCGAATAATAATAAAGCTAGCTTATAAAAATAAATAATGGCAAAAAGAATTTCAAGAGTGGTTAGCGACTCACTATTCCTTTCGGGGCTGTGCAAACTGCATCGGAAATGTAATGAAATGCAAAGACTGGTGCGGCAAAACAGTGGTGTCATGCATTTGTATTAAAAGGATAGTTGTTTTCAAAGAAACGAATTGAATTTTTTTCTCAAGTATCCTACAAACGGTTACAAACCCTCCTGTAGCTATGTTCTGAACCAAATATAATAGAGCAGTCAGCTTACAATTGTCCCGCCAAAGTAGAAGATATAAACATTTTGCATGCGTTTATACTGCTATTGAATTGTTGACTATTTCAAAACAATCAATAAAAGTCAGCAAAATCAAAGTGGCAGCGGTGGGATTCGAACCCACGCCTCCGAAGAGACTGGTGCCTTAAACCAGCGCCTTAGACCGCTCGGCCACGCTACCGTTAGTCAATCCCTACTTAATAACATTTATGTATTTCCCGTTTAATGTTACTGTATAAACTATTACGAAGACGTCAGATTGTATATTGCCATATTTAGCCTGCAAAATCATGTTTTTCATACAAACTGCAACTCTTTCCAACATAATAGTTATTCGTGTAATGGTATATATTCAACATTGACGACTGTAGCGAAGATACATGCAATATTATGATAAAAACATATATACATTTTTTATTTGAAAATCAAGTAAAAATGAAGAGTGATAGCGGTGGGATTCGAACCCACGCCTCCGAAGAGACTGGTACCTGAAACCAGCGCCATAGACCGCTCGGCCACGCTACCGTTGGTGGTGTGGTGTTTAAATTTTATTTTACAGCTCGGCGATCGAAACATATAAACGGTTCGTGAACACATGAAAAAAATCTTCATTTATTTTCATATGAAGTACCCAACATGCAGAGAATGACAGTGAAGAGACAAAGTCCCAAATATTAACCAAACAAGTGTGCAAAGCTTATTTTCTGTTTTGTTTTTATTCCCTGGTTCTTTTAATTCTAATTTTAAACAGCCGACCTAGAGAATTTGGGAGTTTGGAGCGGACCTTACAGATAATCTAGACTACATTATAAAAGAAACATATTTTAAAACCCATTTCTTTCAATATCAAACAAGGAGGAAGATACATGTTAATTTCGTGTATTTGGTGTCAGAAGGAAATAAAGCCTGCGGGCAATTTGAATTATTACTTCAAAAGTAAATTTTTCGATTAGCTCGTCCAAAAAGAAATGCAATTGAAGTCATGGAAGTGATAACATTTTCACCTTTCACGCAGAAGCGTTTAGTCACGTTCCAAAGTCACCCAACATGTCGAATAATAATAAAGCTAGCTTATAAAAATAAATAATGGCAAAAAGAATTTCAAGAGTGGTTAGCGACTCACTATTCCTTTCGGGGCTGTGCAAACTGCATCGGAAATGTAATGAAATGCAAAGACTGGTGCGGCAAAACAGTGGTGTCATGCATTTGTATTAAAAGGATAGTTGTTTTCAAAGAAACGAATTGAATTTTTTTCTCAAGTATCCTACAAACGGTTACAAACCCTCCTGTAGCTATGTTCTGAACCAAATATAATAGAGCAGTCAGCTTACAATTGTCCCGCCAAAGTAGAAGATATAAACATTTTGCATGCGTTTATACTGCTATTGAATTGTTGACTATTTCAAAACAATCAATAAAAGTCAGCAAAATCAAAGTGGCAGCGGTGGGATTCGAACCCACGCCTCCGAAGAGACTGGTGCCTTAAACCAGCGCCTTAGACCGCTCGGCCACGCTACCGTTAGTCAATCCCTACTTAATAACATTTATGTATTTCCCGTTTAATGTTACTGTATAAACTATTACGAAGACGTCAGATTGTATATTGCCATATTTAGCCTGCAAAATCATGTTTTTCATACAAACTGCAACTCTTTCCAACATAATAGTTATTCGTGTAATGGTATATTTTCAACATTGACGACTGTAGCGAAGATACATGCAATATTATGATAAAAACATATATACATTTTTTATTTGAAAATCAAGTAAAAATGAAGAGTGATAGCGGTGGGATTCGAACCCACGCCTCCGAAGAGACTGGTACCTGAAACCAGCGCCATAGACCGCTCGGCCACGCTACCGTTGGTGGTGTGGTGTTTAAATTTTATTTTACAGCTCGGCGATCGAAACATATAAACGGTTCGTGAACACATGAAAAAAATCTTCATTTATTTTCATATGAAGTACCCAACATGCAGAGAATGACAGTGAAGAGACAAAGTCCCAAATATTAACCAAACAAGTGTGCAAAGCTTATTTTCTGTTTTGTTTTTATTCCCTGGTTCTTTTAATTCTAATTTTAAACAGCCGACCTAGAGAATTTGGGAGTTTGGAGCGGACCTTACAGATAATCTAGACTACATTATAAAAGAAACATATTTTAAAACCCATTTCTTTCAATATCAAACAAGGAGGAAGATACATGTTAATTTCGTGTATTTGGTGTCAGAAGGAAATAAAGCCTGCGGGCAATTTGAATTATTACTTCAAAAGTAAATTTTTCGATTAGCTCGTCCAAAAAGAAATGCAATTGAAGTCATGGAAGTGATAACATTTTCACCTTTCACGCAGAAGCGTTTAGTCACGTTCCAAAGTCACCCAACATGTCGAATAATAATAAAGCTAGCTTATAAAAATAAATAATGGCAAAAAGAATTTCAAGAGTGGTTAGCGACTCACTATTCCTTTCGGGGCTGTGCAAACTGCATCGGAAATGTAATGAAATGCAAAGACTGGTGCGGCAAAACAGTGGTGTCATGCATTTGTATTAAAAGGATAGTTGTTTTCAAAGAAACGAATTGAATTTTTTTCTCAAGTATCCTACAAACGGTTACAAACCCTCCTGTAGCTATGTTCTGAACCAAATATAATAGAGCAGTCAGCTTACAATTGTCCCGCCAAAGTAGAAGATATAAACATTTTGCATGCGTTTATACTGCTATTGAATTGTTGACTATTTCAAAACAATCAATAAAAGTCAGCAAAATCAAAGTGGCAGCGGTGGGATTCGAACCCACGCCTCCGAAGAGACTGGTGCCTTAAACCAGCGCCTTAGACCGCTCGGCCACGCTACCGTTAGTCAATCCCTACTTAATAACATTTATGTATTTCCCGTTTAATGTTACTGTATAAACTATTACGAAGACGTCAGATTGTATATTGCCATATTTAGCCTGCAAAATCATGTTTTTCATACAAACTGCAACTCTTTCCAACATAATAGTTATTCGTGTAATGGTATATATTCAACATTGACGACTGTAGCGAAGATACATGCAATATTATGATAAAAACATATATACATTTTTTATTTGAAAATCAAGTAAAAATGAAGAGTGATAGCGGTGGGATTCGAACCCACGCCTCCGAAGAGACTGGTACCTGATACCAGCGCCATAGACCGCTCGGCCACGCTACCGTTGGTGGTGTGGTGTTTAAATTTTATTTTACAGCTCGGCGATCGAAACATATAAACGGTTCGTGAACACATGAAAAAAATCTTCATTTATTTTCATATGAAGTACCCAACATGCAGAGAATGACAGTGAAGAGACAAAGTCCCAAATATTAACCAAACAAGTGTGCAAAGCTTATTTTCTGTTTTGTTTTTATTCCCTGGTTCTTTTAATTCTAATTTTAAACAGCCGACCTAGAGAATTTGGGAGTTTGGAGCGGACCTTACAGATAATCTAGACTACATTATAAAAGAAACATATTTTAAAACCCATTTCTTTCAATATCAAACAAGGAGGAAGATACATGTTAATTTCGTGTATTTGGTGTCAGAAGGAAATAAAGCCTGCGGGCAATTTGAATTATTACTTCAAAAGTAAATTTTTCGATTAGCTCGTCCAAAAAGAAATGCAATTGAAGTCATGGAAGTGATAACATTTTCACCTTTCACGCAGAAGCGTTTAGTCACGTTCCAAAGTCACCCAACATGTCGAATAATAATAAAGCTAGCTTATAAAAATAAATAATGGCAAAAAGAATTTCAAGAGTGGTTAGCGACTCACTATTCCTTTCGGGGCTGTGCAAACTGCATCGGAAATGTAATGAAATGCAAAGACTGGTGCGGCAAAACAGTGGTGTCATGTATTTGTATTAAAAGGATAGTTGTTTTCAAAGAAACGAATTGAATTTTTTTCTCAAGTATCCTACAAACGGTTACAAACCCTCCTGTAGCTATGTTCTGAACCAAATATAATAGAGCAGTCAGCTTACAATTGTCCCGCCAAAGTAGAAGATATAAACATTTTGCATGCGTTTATACTGCTATTGAATTGTTGACTATTTCAAAACAATCAATAAAAGTCAGCAAAATCAAGGTGGCAGCGGTGGGATTCGAACCCACGCCTCCGAAGAGACTGGTGCCTTAAACCAGCGCCTTAGACCGCTCGGCCACGCTACCGTTAGTCAATCCCTACTTAATAACATTTATGTATTTCCCGTTTAATGTTACTGTATAAACTATTACGAAGACGTCAGATTGTATATTGCCATATTTAGCCTACAAAATCATGTTTTTCATACAAACTGCAACTCTTTCCAACATAATAGTTATTCGTGTAATGGTATATATTCAACATTGACGACTGTAGCGAAGATACATGCAATATTATGATAAAAACATATATACATTTTTTATTTGAAAATCAAGTAAAAATGAAGAGTGATAGCGGTGGGATTCGAACCCACGCCTCCGAAGAGACTGGTACCTGAAACCAGCGCCATAGACCGCTCGGCCACGCTACCGTTGGTGGTGTGGTGTTTAAATTTTATTTTACAGCTCGGCGATCGAAACATATAAACGGTTCGTGAACACATGAAAAAAATCTTCATTTATTTTCATATGAAGTACCCAACATGCAGAGAATGACAGTGAAGAGACAAAGTCCCAAATATTAACCAAACAAGTGTGCAAAGCTTATTTTCTGTTTTGTTTTTATTCCCTGGTTCTTTTAATTCTAATTTTAAACAGCCGACCTAGAGAATTTGGGAGTTTGGAGCGGACCTTACAGATAATCTAGACTACATTATAAAAGAAACATATTTTAAAACCCATTTCTTTCAAAATCAAACAAGGAGGAAGATACATGTTAATTTCGTGTATTTGGTGTCAGAAGGAAATAAAGCCTGCGGGCAATTTGAATTATTACTTCAAAAGTAATTTTTTCGATTAGCTCGTCCAAAAAGAAATGCAATTGAAGTCATGGAAGTGATAACATTTTCACCTTTCACGCAGAAGCGTTTAGTCACGTTCCAAAGTCACCCAACATGTCGAATAATAATAAAGCTAGCTTATAAAAATAAATAATGGCAAAAAGAATTTCAAGAGTGGTTAGCGACTCACTATTCCTTTCGGGGCTGTGCAAACTGCATCGGAAATGTAATGAAATGCAAAGACTGGTGCGGCAAAACAGTGGTGTCATGCATTTGTATTAAAAGGATAGTTGTTTTCAAAGAAACGAATTGAATTTTTTTCTCAAGTATCCTACAAACGGTTACAAACCCTCCTGTAGCTATGTTCTGAACCAAATATAATAGAGCAGTCAGCTTACAATTGTCCCGCCAAAGTAGAAGATATAAACATTTTGCATGCGTTTATACTGCTATTGAATTGTTGACTATTTCAAAACAATCAATAAAAGTCAGCAAAATCAAAGTGGCAGCGGTGGGATTCGAACCCACGCCTCCGAAGAGACTGGTGCCTTAAACCAGCGCCTTAGACCGCTCGGCCACGCTACCGTTAGTCAATCCCTACTTAATAACATTTATGTATTTCCCGTTTAATGTTACTGTATAAACTATTACGAAGACGTCAGATTGTATATTGCCATATTTAGCCTGCAAAATCATGTTTTTCATACAAACTGCAACTCTTTCCAACATAATAGTTATTCGTGTAATGGTATATATTCAACATTGCCGACTGTAGCGAAGATACATGCAATATTATGATAAAAACATATATACATTTTTTATTTGAAAATCAAGTAAAAATGAAGAGTGATAGCGGTGGGATTCGAACCCACGCCTCCGAAGAGACTGGTACCTGAAACCAGCGCCATAGACCGCTCGGCCACGCTACCGTTGGTGGTGTGGTGTTTAAATTTTATTTTACAGCTCGGCGATCGAAACATATAAACGGTTCGTGAACACATGAAAAAAATCTTCATTTATTTTCATATGAAGTACCCAACATGCAGAGAATGACAGTGAAGAGACAAAGTCCCAAATATTAACCAAACAAGTGTGCAAAGCTTATTTTCTGTTTTGTTTTTATTCCCTGGTTCTTTTAATTCTAATTTTAAACAGCCGACCTAGAGAATTTGGGAGTTTGGAGCGGACCTTACAGATAATCTAGACTACATTATAAAAGAAACATATTTTAAAACCCATTTCTTTCAAAATCAAACAAGGAGGAAGATACATGTTAATTTCGTGTATTTGGTGTCAGAAGGAAATAAAGCCTGCGGGCAATTTGAATTATTACTTCAAAAGTAAATTTTTCGATTAGCTCGTCCAAAAAGAAATGCAATTGAAGTCATGGAAGTGATAACATTTTCACCTTTCACGCAGAAGCGTTTAGTCACGTTCCAAAGTCACCCAACATGTCGAATAATAATAAAGCTAGCTTATAAAAATAAATAATGGCAAAAAGAATTTCAAGAGTGGTTAGCGACTCACTATTCCTTTCGGGGCTGTGCAAACTGCATCGGAAATGTAATGAAATGCAAAGACTGGTGCGGCAAAACAGTGGTGTCATGCATTTGTATTAAAAGGATAGTTGTTTTCAAAGAAACGAATTGAATTTTTTTCTCAAGTATCCTACAAACGGTTACAAACCCTCCTGTAGCTATGTTCTGAACCAAATATAATAGAGCAGTCAGCTTACAATTGTCCCGCCAAAGTAGAAGATATAAACATTTTGCATGCGTTTATACTGCTATTGAATTGTTGACTATTTCAAAACAATCAATAAAAGTCAGCAAAATCAAAGTGGCAGCGGTGGGATTCGAACCCACGCCTCCGAAGAGACTGGTGCCTTAAACCAGCGCCTTAGACCGCTCGGCCACGCTACCGTTAGTCAATCCCTACTTAATAACATTTATGTATTTCCCGTTTAATGTTACTGTATAAACTATTACGAAGACGTCAGATTGTATATTGCCATATTTAGCCTGCAAAATCATGTTTTTCATACAAACTGCAACTCTTTCCAACATAATAGTTATTCGTGTAATGGTATATATTCAACATTGACGACTGTAGCGAAGATACATGCAATATTATGATAAAAACATATATACATTTTTTATTTGAAAATCAAGTAAAAATGAAGAGTGATAGCGGTGGGATTCGAACCCACGCCTCCGAAGAGACTGGTACCTGAAACCAGCGCCATAGACCGCTCGGCCACGCTACCGTTGGTGGTGTGGTGTTTAAATTTTATTTTACAGCTCGGCGATCGAAACATATAAACGGTTCGTGAACACATGAAAAAAATCTTCATTTATTTTCATATGAAGTACCCAACATGCAGAGAATGACAGTGAAGAGACAAAGTCCCAAATATTAACCAAACAAGTGTGCAAAGCTTATTTTCTGTTTTGTTTTTATTCCCTGGTTCTTTTAATTCTAATTTTAAACAGCCGACCTAGAGAATTTGGGAGTTTGGAGCGGACCTTACAGATAATCTAGACTACATTATAAAAGAAACATATTTTAAAACCCATTTCTTTCAATATCAAACAAGGAGGAAGATACATGTTAATTTCGTGTATTTGGTGTCAGAAGGAAATAAAGCCTGCGGGCAATTTGAATTATTACTTCAAAAGTAAATTTTTCGATTAGCTCGTCCAAAAAGAAATGCAATTGAAGTCATGGAAGTGATAACATTTTCACCTTTCACGCAGAAGCGTTTAGTCACGTTCCAAAGTCACCCAACATGTCGAATAATAATAAAGCTAGCTTATAAAAATAAATAATGGCAAAAAGAATTTCAAGAGTGGTTAGCGACTCACTATTCCTTTCGGGGCTGTGCAAACTGCATCGGAAATGTAATGAAATGCAAAGACTGGTGCGGCAAAACAGTGGTGTCATGCATTTGTATTAAAAGGATAGTTGTTTTCAAAGAAACGAATTGAATTTTTTTCTCAAGTATCCTACAAACGGTTACAAACCCTCCTGTAGCTATGTTCTGAACCAAATATAATAGAGCAGTCAGCTTACAATTGTCCCGCCAAAGTAGAAGATATAAACATTTTGCATGCGTTTATACTGCTATTGAATTGTTGACTATTTCAAAACAATCAATAAAAGTCAGCAAAATCAAAGTGGCAGCGGTGGGATTCGAACCCACGCCTCCGAAGAGACTGGTGCCTTAAACCAGCGCCTTAGACCGCTCGGCCACGCTACCGTTAGTCAATCCCTACTTAATAACATTTATGTATTTCCCGTTTAATGTTACTGTATAAACTATTACGAAGACGTCAGATTGTATATTGCCATATTTAGCCTGCAAAATCATGTTTTTCATACAAACTGCAACTCTTTCCAACATAATAGTTATTCGTGTAATGGTATATATTCAACATTGACGACTGTAGCGAAGATACATGCAATATTATGATAAAAACATATATACATTTTTTATTTGAAAATCAAGTAAAAATGAAGAGTGATAGCGGTGGGATTCGAACCCACGCCTCCGAAGAGACTGGTACCTGAAACCAGCGCCATAGACCGCTCGGCCACGCTACCGTTGGTGGTGTGGTGTTTAAATTTTATTTTACAGCTCGGCGATCGAAACATATAAACGGTTCGTGAACACATGAAAAAAATCTTCATTTATTTTCATATGAAGTACCCAACATGCAGAGAATGACAGTGAAGAGACAAAGTCCCAAATATTAACCAAACAAGTGTGCAAAGCTTATTTTCTGTTTTGTTTTTATTCCCTGGTTCTTTTAATTCTAATTTTAAACAGCCGACCTAGAGAATTTGGGAGTTTGGAGCGGACCTTACAGATAATCTAGACTACATTATAAAAGAAACATATTTTAAAACCCATTTCTTTCAATATCAAACAAGGAGGAAGATACATGTTAATTTCGTGTATTTGGTGTCAGAAGGAAATAAAGCCTGCGGGCAATTTGAATTATTACTTCAAAAGTAAATTTTTCGATTAGCTCGTCCAAAAAGAAATGCAATTGAAGTCATGGAAGTGATAACATTTTCACCTTTCACGCAGAAGCGTTTAGTCACGTTCCAAAGTCACCCAACATGTCGAATAATAATAAAGCTAGCTTATAAAAATAAATAATGGCAAAAAGAATTTCAAGAGTGGTTAGCGACTCACTATTCCTTTCGGGGCTGTGCAAACTGCATCGGAAATGTAATGAAATGCAAAGACTGGTGCGGCAAATTAAAACAGTGGTGTCATGCATTTGTATTAAAAGGATAGTTGTTTTCAAAGAAACGAATTGAATTTTTTTCTCAAGTATCCTACAAACGGTTACAAACCCTCCTGTAGCTATGTTCTGAACCAAATATAATAGAGCAGTCAGCTTACAATTGTCCCGCCAAAGTAGAAGATATAAACATTTTGCATGCGTTTATACTGCTATTGAATTGTTGACTATTTCAAAACAATCAATAAAAGTCAGCAAAATCAAAGTGGCAGCGGTGGGATTCGAACCCACGCCTCCGAAGAGACTGGTGCCTTAAACCAGCGCCTTAGACCGCTCGGCCACGCTACCGTTAGTCAATCCCTACTTAATAACATTTATGTATTTCCCGTTTAATGTTACTGTATAAACTATTACGAAGACGTCAGATTGTATATTGCCATATTTAGCCTGCAAAATCATGTTTTTCATACAAACTGCAACTCTTTCCAACATAATAGTTATTCGTGTAATGGTATATATTCAACATTGCCGACTGTAGCGAAGATACATGCAATATTATGATAAAAACATATATACATTTTTTATTTGAAAATCAAGTAAAAATGAAGAGTGATAGCGGTGGGATTCGAACCCACGCCTCCGAAGAGACTGGTACCTGAAACCAGCGCCATAGACCGCTCGGCCACGCTACCGTTGGTGGTGTGGTGTTTAAATTTTATTTTACAGCTCGGCGATCGAAACATATAAACGGTTCGTGAACACATGAAAAAAATCTTCATTTATTTTCATATGAAGTACCCAACATGCAGAGAATGACAGTGAAGAGACAAAGTCCCAAATATTAACCAAACAAGTGTGCAAAGCTTATTTTCTGTTTTGTTTTTATTCCCTGGTTCTTTTAATTCTAATTTTAAACAGCCGACCTAGAGAATTTGGGAGTTTGGAGCGGACCTTACAGATAATCTAGACTACATTATAAAAGAAACATATTTTAAAACCCATTTCTTTCAAAATCAAACAAGGAGGAAGATA
Organism: Arcuatula senhousia; assembly: GCA_963971305.1. NCBI lineage: Eukaryota > Metazoa > Mollusca > Bivalvia > Mytilida > Mytilidae > Arcuatula > Arcuatula senhousia. Next base: position 64,169,425 of record OZ020308.1, read on the forward strand.
CATGTTAATTTCGTGTATTTGGTGTCAGAAGGAAATAAAGCCTGCGGGCAATTTGAATTATTACTTCAAAAGTAAATTTTTCGATTAGCTCGTCCAAAAAGAAATGCAATTGAAGTCATGGAAGTGATAACATTTTCACCTTTCACGCAGAAGCGTTTAGTCACGTTCCAAAGTCACCCAACATGTCGAATAATAATAAAGCTAGCTTATAAAAATAAATAATGGCAAAAAGAATTTCAAGAGTGGTTAGCGACTCACTATTCCTTTCGGGGCTGTGCAAACTGCATCGGAAATGTAATGAAATGCAAAGACTGGTGCGGCAAATTAAAACAGTGGTGTCATGCATTTGTATTAAAAGGATAGTTGTTTTCAAAGAAACGAATTGAATTTTTTTCTCAAGTATCCTACAAACGGTTACAAACCCTCCTGTAGCTATGTTCTGAACCAAATATAATAGAGCAGTCAGCTTACAATTGTCCCGCCAAAGTAGAAGATATAAACATTTTGCATGCGTTTATACTGCTATTGAATTGTTGACTATTTCAAAACAATCAATAAAAGTCAGCAAAATCAAAGTGGCAGCGGTGGGATTCGAACCCACGCCTCCGAAGAGACTGGTGCCTTAAACCAGCGCCTTAGACCGCTCGGCCACGCTACCGTTAGTCAATCCCTACTTAATAACATTTATGTATTTCCCGTTTAATGTTACTGTATAAACTATTACGAAGACGTCAGATTGTATATTGCCATATTTAGCCTGCAAAATCATGTTTTTCATACAAACTGCAACTCTTTCCAACATAATAGTTATTCGTGTAATGGTATATATTCAACATTGACGACTGTAGCGAAGATACATGCAATATTATGATAAAAACATATATACATTTTTTATTTGAAAATCAAGTAAAAATGAAGAGTGATAGCGGTGGGATTCGAACCCACGCCTCCGAAGAGACTGGTACCTGAAACCAGCGCCATAGACCGCTCGGCCACGCTACCGTTGGTGGTGTGGTGTTTAAATTTTATTTTACAGCTCGGCGATCGAAACATATAAACGGTTCGTGAACACATGAAAAAAATCTTCATTTATTTTCATATGAAGTACCCAACATGCAGAGAATGACAGTGAAGAGACAAAGTCCCAAATATTAACCAAACAAGTGTGCAAAGCTTATTTTCTGTTTTGTTTTTATTCCCTGGTTCTTTTAATTCTAATTTTAAACAGCCGACCTAGAGAATTTGGGAGTTTGGAGCGGACCTTACAGATAATCTAGACTACATTATAAAAGAAACATATTTTAAAACCCATTTCTTTCAAAATCAAACAAGGAGGAAGATACATGTTAATTTCGTGTATTTGGTGTCAGAAGGAAATAAAGCCTGCGGGCAATTTGAATTATTACTTCAAAAGTAAATTTTTCGATTAGCTCGTCCAAAAAGAAATGCAATTGAAGTCATGGAAGTGATAACATTTTCACCTTTCACGCAGAAGCGTTTAGTCACGTTCCAAAGTCACCCAACATGTCGAATAATAATAAAGCTAGCTTATAAAAATAAATAATGGCAAAAAGAATTTCAAGAGTGGTTAGCGACTCACTATTCCTTTCGGGGCTGTGCAAACTGCATCGGAAATGTTATGAAATGCAAAGACTGGTGCGGCAAAACAGTGGTGTCATGCATTTGTATTAAAAGGATAGTTGTTTTCAAAGAAACGAATTGAATTTTTTTCTCAAGTATCCTACAAACGGTTACAAACCCTCCTGTAGCTATGTTCTGAACCAAATATAATAGAGCAGTCAGCTTACAATTGTCCCGCCAAAGTAGAAGATATAAACATTTTGCATGCGTTTATACTGCTATTGAATTGTTGACTATTTCAAAACAATCAATAAAAGTCAGCAAAATCAAAGTGGCAGCGGTGGGATTCGAACCCACGCCTCCGAAGAGACTGGTGCCTTAAACCAGCGCCTTAGACCGCTCGGCCACGCTACCGTTAGTCAATCCCTACTTAATAACATTTATGTATTTCCCGTTTAATGTTACTGTATAAACTATTACGAAGACGTCAGATTGTATATTGCCATATTTAGCCTGCAAAATCATGTTTTTCATACAAACTGCAACTCTTTCCAACATAATAGTTATTCGTGTAATGGTATATATTCAACATTGACGACTGTAGCGAAGATACATGCAATATTATGATAAAAACATATATACATTTTTTATTTGAAAATCAAGTAAAAATGAAGAGTGATAGCGGTGGGATTCGAACCCACGCCTCCGAAGAGACTGGTACCTGAAACCAGCGCCATAGACCGCTCGGCCACGCTACCGTTGGTGGTGTGGTGTTTAAATTCTATTTTACAGCTCGGCGATCGAAACATATAAACGGTTCGTGAACACATGAAAAAAATCTTCATTTATTTTCATATGAAGTACCCAACATGCAGAGAATGACAGTGAAGAGACAAAGTCCCAAATATTAACCAAACAAGTGTGCAAAGCTTATTTTCTGTTTTGTTTTTATTCCCTGGTTCTTTTAATTCTAATTTTAAACAGCCGACCTAGAGAATTTGGGAGTTTGGAGCGGACCTTACAGATAATCTAGACTACATTATAAAAGAAACATATTTTAAAACCCATTTCTTTCAATATCAAACAAGGAGGAAGATACATGTTAATTTCGTGTATTTGGTGTCAGAAGGAAATAAAGCCTGCGGGCAATTTGAATTATTACTTCAAAAGTAAATTTTTCGATTAGCTCGTCCAAAAAGAAATGCAATTGAAGTCATGGAAGTGATAACATTTTCACCTTTCACGCAGAAGCGTTTAGTCACGTTCCAAAGTCACCCAACATGTCGAATAATAATAAAGCTAGCTTATAAAAATAAATAATGGCAAAAAGAATTTCAAGAGTGGTTAGCGACTCACTATTCCTTTCGGGGCTGTGCAAACTGCATCGGAAATGTTATGAAATGCAAAGACTGGTGCGGCAAAACAGTGGTGTCATGCATTTGTATTAAAAGGATAGTTGTTTTCAAAGAAACGAATTGAATTTTTTTCTCAAGTATCCTACAAACGGTTACAAACCCTCCTGTAGCTATGTTCTGAACCAAATATAATAGAGCAGTCAGCTTACAATTGTCCCGCCAAAGTAGAAGATATAAACATTTTGCATGCGTTTATACTGCTATTGAATTGTTGACTATTTCAAAACAATCAATAAAAGTCAGCAAAATCAAAGTGGCAGCGGTGGGATTCGAACCCACGCCTCCGAAGAGACTGGTGCCTTAAACCAGCGCCTTAGACCGCTCGGCCACGCTACCGTTAGTCAATCCCTACTTAATAACATTTATGTATTTCCCGTTTAATGTTACTGTATAAACTATTACGAAGACGTCAGATTGTATATTGCCATATTTAGCCTGCAAAATCATGTTTTTCATACAAACTGCAACTCTTTCCAACATAATAGTTATTCGTGTAATGGTATATATTCAACATTGACGACTGTAGCGAAGATACATGCAATATTATGATAAAAACATATATACATTTTTTATTTGAAAATCAAGTAAAAATGAAGAGTGATAGCGGTGGGATTCGAACCCACGCCTCCGAAGAGACTGGTACCTGAAACCAGCGCCATAGACCGCTCGGCCACGCTACCGTTGGTGGTGTGGTGTTTAAATTTTATTTTACAGCTCGGCGATCGAAACATATAAACGGTTCGTGAACACATGAAAAAAATCTTCATTTATTTTCATATGAAGTACCCAACATGCAGAGAATGACAGTGAAGAGACAAAGTCCCAAATATTAACCAAACAAGTGTGCAAAGCTTATTTTCTGTTTTGTTTTTATTCCCTGGTTCTTTTAATTCTAATTTTAAACAGCCGACCTAGAGAATTTGGGAGTTTGGAGCGGACCTTACAGATAATCTAGACTACATTATAAAAGAAACATATTTTAAAACCCATTTCTTTCAATATCAAACAAGGAGGAAGATACATGTTAATTTCGTGTATTTGGTGTCAGAAGGAAATAAAGCCTGCGGGCAATTTGAATTATTACTTCAAAAGTAAATTTTTCGATTAGCTCGTCCAAAAAGAAATGCAATTGAAGTCATGGAAGTGATAACATTTTCACCTTTCACGCAGAAGCGTTTAGTCACGTTCCAAAGTCACCCAACATGTCGAATAATAATAAAGCTAGCTTATAAAAATAAATAATGGCAAAAAGAATTTCAAGAGTGGTTAGCGACTCACTATTCCTTTCGGGGCTGTGCAAACTGCATCGGAAATGTAATGAAATGCAAAGACTGGTGCGGCAAAACAGTGGTGTCATGCATTTGTATTAAAAGGATAGTTGTTTTCAAAGAAACGAATTGAATTTTTTTCTCAAGTATCCTACAAACGGTTACAAACCCTCCTGTAGCTATGTTCTGAACCAAATATAATAGAGCAGTCAGCTTACAATTGTCCCGCCAAAGTAGAAGATATAAACATTTTGCATGCGTTTATACTGCTATTGAATTGTTGACTATTTCAAAACAATCAATAAAAGTCAGCAAAATCAAAGTGGCAGCGGTGGGATTCGAACCCACGCCTCCGAAGAGACTGGTGCCTTAAACCAGCGCCTTAGACCGCTCGGCCACGCTACCGTTAGTCAATCCCTACTTAATAACATTTATGTATTTCCCGTTTAATGTTACTGTATAAACTATTACGAAGACGTCAGATTGTATATTGCCATATTTAGCCTGCAAAATCATGTTTTTCATACAAACTGCAACTCTTTCCAACATAATAGTTATTCGTGTAATGGTATATATTCAACATTGACGACTGTAGCGAAGATACATGCAATATTATGATAAAAACATATATACATTTTTTATTTGAAAATCAAGTAAAAATGAAGAGTGATAGCGGTGGGATTCGAACCCACGCCTCCGAAGAGACTGGTACCTGAAACCAGCGCCATAGACCGCTCGGCTACGCTACCGTTGGTGGTGTGGTGCTTAAATTTTATTTTACAGCTCGGCGATCGAAACATATAAACGGTTCGTGAACACATGAAAAAAATCTTCATTTATTTTCATATGAAGTACCCAACATGCAGAGAATGACAGTGAAGGGACAAAGTCCCAAATATTAACCAAACAAGTGTGCAAAGCTTATTTTCTGTTTTGTTTTTATTCCCTGGTTCTTTTAATTCTAATTTTAAACAGCCGACCTAGAGAATTTGGGAGTTTGGAGCGGACCTTACAGATAATCTAGACTACATTATAAAAGAAACATATTTTAAAACCCATTTCTTTCAATATCAAACAAGGAGGAAGATACATGTTAATTTCGTGTATTTGGTGTCAGAAGGAAATAAAGCCTGCGGGCAATTTGAATTATTACTTCAAAAGTAAATTTTTCGATTAGCTCGTCCAAAAAGAAATGCAATTGAAGTCATGGAAGTGATAACATTTTCACCTTTCACGCAGAAGCGTTTAGTCACGTTCCAAAGTCACCCAACATGTCGAATAATAATAAAGCTAGCTTATAAAAATAAATAATGGCAAAAAGAATTTCAAGAGTGGTTAGCGACTCACTATTCCTTTCGGGGCTGTGCAAACTGCATCGGAAATGTAATGAAATGCAAAGACTGGTGCGGCAAAACAGTGGTGTCATGCATTTGTATTAAAAGGATAGTTGTTTTCAAAGAAACGAATTGAATTTTTTTCTCAAGTATCCTACAAACGGTTACAAACCCTCCTGTAGCTATGTTCTGAACCAAATATAATAGAGCAGTCAGCTTACAATTGTCCCGCCAAAGTAGAAGATATAAACATTTTGCATGCGTTTATACTGCTATTGAATTGTTGACTATTTCAAAACAATCAATAAAAGTCAGCAAAATCAAAGTGGCAGCGGTGGGATTCGAACCCACGCCTCCGAAGAGACTGGTGCCTTAAACCAGCGCCTTAGACCGCTCGGCCACGCTACCGTTAGTCAATCCCTACTTAATAACATTTATGTATTTCCCGTTTAATGTTACTGTATAAACTATTACGAAGACGTCAGATTGTATATTGCCATATTTAGCCTGCAAAATCATGTTTTTCATACAAACTGCAACTCTTTCCAACACAATAGTTATGCATGTAATGGTATATATTCAACATTGACGACTGTAGCGAAGATACATGCAATATTATGATAAAAACATATATACATTTTTTATTTGAAAATCAAGTAAAAATGAAGAGTGATAGCGGTGGGATTCGAACCCACGCCTCCGAAGAGACTGGTACCTGAAACCAGCGCCATAGACCGCTCGGCCACGCTACCGTTGGTGGTGTGGTGTTTAAATTTTATTTTACAGCTCGGCGATCGAAACATATAAACGGTTCGTGAACACATGAAAAAAATCTTCATTTATTTTCATATGAAGTACCCAACATGCAGAGAATGACAGTGAAGGGACAAAGTCCCAAATATTAACCAAACAAGTGTGCAAAGCTTATTTTCTGTTTTGTTTTTATTCCCTGGTTCTTTTAATTCTAATTTTAAACAGCCGACCTAGAGAATTTGGGAGTTTGGAGCGGACCTTACAGATAATCTAGACTACATTATAAAAGAAACATATTTTAAAACCCATTTCTTTCAATATCAAACAAGGAGGAAGATACATGTTAATTTCGTGTATTTGGTGTCAGAAGGAAATAAAGCCTGCGGGCAATTTGAATTATTACTTCAAAAGTAAATTTTTCGATTAGCTCGTCCAAAAAGAAATGCAATTGAAGTCATGGAAGTGATAACATTTTCACCTTTCACGCAGAAGCGTTTAGTCACGTTCCAAAGTCACCCAACATGTCGAATAATAATAAAGCTAGCTTATAAAAATAAATAATGGCAAAAAGAATTTCAAGAGTGGTTAGCGACTCACTATTCCTTTCGGGGCTGTGCAAACTGCATCGGAAATGTAATGAAATGCAAAGACTGGTGCGGCAAAACAGTGGTGTCATGCATTTGTATTAAAAGGATAGTTGTTTTCAAAGAAACGAATTGAATTTTTTTCTCAAGTATCCTACAAACGGTTACAAACCCTCCTGTAGCTATGTTCTGAACCAAATATAATAGAGCAGTCAGCTTACAATTGTCCCGCCAAAGTAGAAGATATAAACATTTTGCATGCGTTTATACTGCTATTGAATTGTTGACTATTTCAAAACAATCAATAAAAGTCAGCAAAATCAAAGTGGCAGCGGTGGGATTCGAACCCACGCCTCCGAAGAGACTGATGCCTTAAACCAGCGCCTTAGACCGCTCGGCCACGCTACCGTTAGTCAATCCCTACTTAATAACATTTATGTATTTCCCGTTTAATGTTACTGTATAAACTATTACGAAGACGTCAGATTGTATATTGCCATATTTAGCCTGCAAAATCATGTTTTTCATACAAACTGCAACTCTTTCCAACATAATAGTTATTCGTGTAATGGTATATATTCAACATTGCCGACTGTAGCGAAGATACATGCAATATTATGATAAAAACATATATACATTTTTTATTTGAAAATCAAGTAAAAATGAAGAGTGATAGCGGTGGGATTCGAACCCACGCCTCCGAAGAGACTGGTACCTGAAACCAGCGCCATAGACCGCTCGGCCACGCTACCGTTGGTGGTGTGGTGTTTAAATTTTATTTTACAGCTCGGCGATCGAAACATATAAACGGTTCGTGAACACATGAAAAAAATCTTCATTTATTTTCATATGAAGTACCCAACATGCAGAGAATGACAGTGAAGAGACAAAGTCCCAAATATTAACCAAACAAGTGTGCAAAGCTTATTTTCTGTTTTGTTTTTATTCCCTGGTTCTTTTAATTCTAATTTTAAACAGCCGACCTAGAGAATTTGGGAGTTTGGAGCGGACCTTACAGATAATCTAGACTACATTATAAAAGAAACATATTTTAAAACCCATTTCTTTCAATATCAAACAAGGAGGAAGATACATGTTAATTTCGTGTATTTGGTGTCAGAAGGAAATAAAGCCTGCGGGCAATTTGAATTATTACTTCAAAAGTAAATTTTTCGATTAGCTCGTCCAAAAAGAAATGCAATTGAAGTCATGGAAGTGATAACATTTTCACCTTTCACGCAGAAGCGTTTAGTCACGTTCCAAAGTCACCCAACATGTCGAATAATAATAAAGCTAGCTTATAAAAATAAATAATGGCAAAAAGAATTTCAAGAGTGGTTAGCGACTCACTATTCCTTTCGGGGCTGTGCAAACTGCATCGGAAATGTAATGAAATGCAAAGACTGGTGCGGCAAAACAGTGGTGTCATGCATTTGTATTAAAAGGATAGTTGTTTTCAAAGAAACGAATTGAATTTTTTTCTCAAGTATCCTACAAACGGTTACAAACCCTCCTGTAGCTATGTTCTGAACCAAATATAATAGAGCAGTCAGCTTACAATTGTCCCGCCAAAGTAGAAGATATAAACATTTTGCATGCGTTTATACTGCTATTGAATTGTTGACTATTTCAAAACAATCAATTAAAGTCAGCAAAATCAAAGTGGCAGCGGTGGGATTCGAACCCACGCCTCCGAAGAGACTGGTGCCTTAAACCAGCGCCTTAGACCGCTCGGCCACGCTACCGTTAGTCAATCCCTACTTAATAACATTTATGTATTTCCCGTTTAATGTTACTGTATAAACTATTACGAAGACGTCAGATTGTATATTGCCATATTTAGCCTGCAAAATCATGTTTTTCATACAAACTGCAACTCTTTCCAACATAATAGTTATTCGTGTAATGGTATATATTCAACATTGACGACTGTAGCGAAGATACATGCAATATTATGATAAAAACATATATACATTTTTTATTTGAAAATCAAGTAAAAATGAAGAGTGATAGCGGTGGGATTCGAACCCACGCCTCCGAAGAGACTGGTACCTGAAACCAGCGCCATAGACCGCTCGGCCACGCTACCGTTGGTGGTGTGGTGTTTAAATTTTATTTTACAGCTCGGCGATCGAAACATATAAACGGTTCGTGAACACATGAAAAAAATCTTCATTTATTTTCATATGAAGTACCCAACATGCAGAGAATGACAGTGAAGAGACAAAGTCCCAAATATTAACCAAACAAGTGTGCAAAGCTTATTTTCTGTTTTGTTTTTATTCCCTGGTTCTTTTAATTCTAATTTTAAACAGCCGACCTAGAGAATTTGGGAGTTTGGAGCGGACCTTACAGATAATCTAGACTACATTATAAAAGAAACATATTTTAAAACCCATTTCTTTCAATATCAAACAAGGAGGAAGATACATGTTAATTTCGTGTATTTGGTGTCAGAAGGAAATAAAGCCTGCGGGCAATTTGAATTATTACTTCAAAAGTAAATTTTTCGATTAGCTCGTCCAAAAAGAAATGCAATTGAAGTCATGGAAGTGATAACATTTTCACCTTTCACGCAGAAGCGTTTAGTCACGTTCCAAAGTCACCCAACATGTCGAATAATAATAAAGCTAGCTTATAAAAATAAATAATGGCAAAAAGAATTTCAAGAGTGGTTAGCGACTCACTATTCCTTTCGGGGCTGTGCAAACTGCATCGGAAATGTAATGAAATGCAAAGACTGGTGCGGCAAAACAGTGGTGTCATGCATTTGTATTAAAAGGATAGTTGTTTTCAAAGAAACGAATTGAATTTTTTTCTCAAGTATCCTACAAACGGTTACAAACCCTCCTGTAGCTATGTTCTGAACCAAATATAATAGAGCAGTCAGCTTACAATTGTCCCGCCAAAGTAGAAGATATAAACATTTTGCATGCGTTTATACTGCTATTGAATTGTTGACTATTTCAAAACAATCAATTAAAGTCAGCAAAATCAAAGTGGCAGCGGTGGGATTCGAACCCACGCCTCCGAAGAGACTGGTGCCTTAAACCAGCGCCTTAGACCGCTCGGCCACGCTACCGTTAGTCAATCCCTACTTAATAACATTTATGTATTTCCCGTTTAATGTTACTGTATAAACTATTACGAAGACGTCAGATTGTATATTGCCATATTTAGCCTGCAAAATCATGTTTTTCATACAAACTGCAACTCTTTCCAACATAATAGTTATTCGTGTAATGGTATATATTCAACATTGACGACTGTAGCGAAGATACATGCAATATTATGATAAAAACATATATACATTTTTTATTTGAAAATCAAGTAAAAATGAAGAGTGATAGCGGTGGGATTCGAACCCACGCCTCCGAAGAGACTGGTACCTGAAACCAGCGCCATAGACCGCTCGGCCACGCTACCGTTGGTGGTGTGGTGTTTAAATTTTATTTTACAGCTCGGCGATCGAAACATATAAACGGTTCGTGAACACATGAAAAAAATCTTCATTTATTTTCATATGAAGTACCCAACATGCAGAGAATGACAGTGAAGAGACAAAGTCCCAAATATTAACCAAACAAGTGTGCAAAGCTTATTTTCTGTTTTGTTTTTATTCCCTGGTTCTTTTAATTCTAATTTTAAACAGCCGACCTAGAGAATTTGGGAGTTTGGAGCGGACCTTACAGATAATCTAGACTACATTATAAAAGAAACATATTTTAAAACCCATTTCTTTCAATATCAAACAAGGAGGAAGATACATGTTAATTTCGTGTATTTGGTGTCAGAAGGAAATAAAGCCTGCGGGCAATTTGAATTATTACTTCAAAAGTAAATTTTTCGATTAGCTCGTCCAAAAAGAAATGCAATTGAAGTCATGGAAGTGATAACATTTTCACCTTTCACGCAGAAGCGTTTAGTCACGTTCCAAAGTCACCCAACATGTCGAATAATAATAAAGCTAGCTTATAAAAATAAATAATGGCAAAAAGAATTTCAAGAGTGGTTAGCGACTCACTATTCCTTTCGGGGCTGTGCAAACTGCATCGGAAATGTAATGAAATGCAAAGACTGGTGCGGCAAAACAGTGGTGTCATGCATTTGTATTAAAAGGATAGTTGTTTTCAAAGAAACGAATTGAATTTTTTTCTCAAGTATCCTACAAACGGTTACAAACCCTCCTGTAGCTATGTTCTGAACCAAATATAATAGAGCAGTCAGCTTACAATTGTCCCGCCAAAGTAGAAGATATAAACATTTTGCATGCGTTTATACTGCTATTGAATTGTTGACTATTTCAAAACAATCAATAAAAGTCAGCAAAATCAAAGTGGCAGCGGTGGGATTCGAACCCACGCCTCCGAAGAGACTGGTGCCTTAAACCAGCGCCTTAGACCGCTCGGCCACGCTACCGTTAGTCAATCCCTACTTAATAACATTTATGTATTTCCCGTTTAATGTTACTGTATAAACTATTACGAAGACGTCAGATTGTATATTGCCATATTTAGCCTGCAAAATCATGTTTTTCATACAAACTGCAACTCTTTCCAACATAATAGTTATTCGTGTAATGGTATATATTCAACATTGACGACTGTAGCGAAGATACATGCAATATTATGATAAAAACATATATACATTTTTTATTTGAAAATCAAGTAAAAATGAAGAGTGATAGCGGTGGGATTCGAACCCACGCCTCCGAAGAGACTGGTACCTGAAACCAGCGCCATAGACCGCTCGGCCACGCTACCGTTGGTGGTGTGGTGTTTAAATTTTATTTTACAGCTCGGCGATCGAAACATATAAACGGTTCGTGAACACATGAAAAAAATCTTCATTTATTTTCATATGAAGTACCCAACATGCAGAGAATGACAGTGAAGAGACAAAGTCCCAAATATTAACCAAACAAGTGTGCAAAGCTTATTTTCTGTTTTGTTTTTATTCCCTGGTTCTTTTAATTCTAATTTTAAACAGCCGACCTAGAGAATTTGGGAGTTTGGAGCGGACCTTACAGATAATCTAGACTACATTATAAAGGAAACATATTTTAAAACCCATTTCTTTCAATATCAAACAAGGAGGAAGATACATGTTAATTTCGTGTATTTGGTGTCAGAAGGAAATAAAGCCTGCGGGCAATTTGAATTATTACTTCAAAAGTAAATTTTTCGATTAGCTCGTCCAAAAAGAAATGCAATTGAAGTCATGGAAGTGATAACATTTTCACCTTTCACGCAGAAGCGTTTAGTCACGTTCCAAAGTCACCCAACATGTCGAATAATAATAAAGCTAGCTTATAAAAATAAATAATGGCAAAAAGAATTTCAAGAGTGGTTAGCGACTCACTATTCCTTTCGGGGCTGTGCAAACTGCATCGGAAATGTAATGAAATGCAAAGACTGGTGCGGCAAAACAGTGGTGTCATGCATTTGTATTAAAAGGATAGTTGTTTTCAAAGAAACGAATTGAATTTTTTTCTCAAGTATCCTACAAACGGTTACAAACCCTCCTGTAGCTATGTTCTGAACCAAATATAATAGAGCAGTCAGCTTACAATTGTCCCGCCAAAGTAGAAGATATAAACATTTTGCATGCGTTTATACTGCTATTGAATTGTTGACTATTTCAAAACAATCAATAAAAGTCAGCAAAATCAAAGTGGCAGCGGTGGGATTCGAACCCACGCCTCCGAAGAGACTGGTGCCTTAAACCAGCGCCTTAGACCGCTCGGCCACGCATATCCAGAAATGAACAGTGCTTTGCCTAATTAATATTCATGTATGCAAATGAAATATAAGTCACGTGACATTTCAAATCCCCCTCGCCTTTGCATTGCCTTGTTCCTACAGCATGTATTAAAAATACGGAAAATATTCGGTTCTCATCCGTCACAGATGTAAATTAGAACCTTTTATGAACTTCCTAAAGTTTCCTGGCGGTTAAAAACAAACTTATTTTTAACAAATTTGATTAAAATTCTCTGAGTCTTTTGAACTCAAGGAGAGGAATAAGGCAATCTTTGTACGCCTGAGGAACCTACAGTTTAAAGATAAGGTTTGTATGCCTTATTCTGTCTTGTTTAACCTTAGTTGATCTCTAGAAATCAATATGCGAACCTTGTTTTCATGCGAGTCAGTTTGAACTATTTCAAGATAAATGTTGGACTTTCTACAATATCAGCCATTTTTCCAAAGACTTTATACTGCTTTGTGAAGAGTGCTACGCTTCGAAATTTTAAATGGACAGGGAACCTTGAAATTTTAGCCGACATTGTTAGGAGGGGTCTCAAATTATTGAAACTTGTGTGTTGATTGAAATTTAACATGCGAATCGTGTCTGTAACACATATCTATCGATAATTTTTGAAAATTTCATAAGTTGCTATTGTTCCTCTATAAGAAATTCTGGACCGGAACCGTTCCTGATATTAAAATATGCAAATTAAAAAAATGCATCAAATTTCTGGATATGGCTACCGTTAGTCAATCCCTACTTAATAACATTTATGTATTTCCCGTTTAATGTTACTGTATAAACTATTACGAAGACGTCAGATTGTATATTGCCATATTTAGCCTGCAAAATCATGTTTTTCATACAAACTGCAACTCTTTCCAACATAATAGTTATTCGTGTAATGGTATATATTCAACATTGACGACTGTAGCGAAGATACATGCAATATTATGATAAAAACATATATACATTTTTTATTTGAAAATCAAGTAAAAATGAAGAGTGATAGCGGTGGGATTCGAACCCACGCCTCCGAAGAGACTGGTACCTGAAACCAGCGCCATAGACCGCTCGGCCACGCTACCGTTGGTGGTGTGGTGTTTAAATTTTATTTTACAGCTCGGCGATCGAAACATATAAACGGTTCGTGAACACATGAAAAAAATCTTCATTTATTTTCATATGAAGTACCCAACATGCAGAGAATGACAGTGAAGAGACAAAGTCCCAAATATTAACCAAACAAGTGTGCAAAGCTTATTTTCTGTTTTGTTTTTATTCCCTGGTTCTTTTAATTCTAATTTTAAACAGCCGACCTAGAGAATTTGGGAGTTTGGAGCGGACCTTACAGATAATCTAGACTACATTATAAAAGAAACATATTTTAAAACCCATTTCTTTCAATATCAAACAAGGAGGAAGATACATGTTAATTTCGTGTATTTGGTGTCAGAAGGAAATAAAGCCTGCGGGCAATTTGAATTATTACTTCAAAAGTAAATTTTTCGATTAGCTCGTCCAAAAAGAAATGCAATTGAAGTCATGGAAGTGATAACATTTTCACCTTTCACGCAGAAGCGTTTAGTCACGTTCCAAAGTCACCCAACATGTCGAATAATAATAAAGCTAGCTTATAAAAATAAATAATGGCAAAAAGAATTTCAAGAGTGGTTAGCGACTCACTATTCCTTTCGGGGCTGTGCAAACTGCATCGGAAATGTAATGAAATGCAAAGACTGGTGCGGCAAAACAGTGGTGTCATGCATTTGTATTAAAAGGATAGTTGTTTTCAAAGAAACGCATTGAATTTTTTTCTCAAGTATCCTACAAACGGTTACAAACCCTCCTGTAGCTATGTTCTGAACCAAATATAATAGAGCAGTCAGCTTACAATTGTCCCGCCAAAGTAGAAGATATAAACATTTTGCATGCGTTTATACTGCTATTGAATTGTTGACTATTTCAAAACAATCAATAAAAGTCAGCAAAATCAAAGTGGCAGCGGTGGGATTCGAACCCACGCCTCCGAAGTGACTGATGCCTTAAACCAGCGCCTTAGACCGCTCGGCCACGCTACCGTTACTCAATCCCTACTTAATAACATTTATGTATTTCCCGTTTAATGTTACTGTATAAACTATTACGAAGACGTCAGATTGTATATTGCCATATTTAGCCTGCAAAATCATGTTTTTCATACAAACTGCAACTCTTTCCAACATAATAGTTATTCGTGTAATGGTATATATTCAACATTGACGACTGTAGCGAAGATACATGCAATATTATGATAAAAACATATATACATTTTTTATTTGAAAATCAAGTAAAAATGAAGAGTGATAGCGGTGGGATTCGAACCCACGCCTCCGAAGAGACTGGTACCTGAAACCAGCGCCATAGACCGCTCGGCCACGCTACCGTTGGTGGTGTGGTGTTTAAATTTTATTTTACAGCTCGGCGATCGAAACATATAAACGGTTCGTGAACACATGAAAAAAATCTTCATTTATTTTCATATGAAGTACCCAACATGCAGAGAATGACAGTGAAGGGACAAAGTCCCAAATATTAACCAAACAAGTGTGCAAAGCTTATTTTCTGTTTTGTTTTTATTCCCTGGTTCTTTTAATTCTAATTTTAAACAGCCGACCTAGAGAATTTGGGAGTTTGGAGCGGACCTTACAGATAATCTAGACTACATTATAAAAGAAACATATTTTAAAACCCATTTCTTTCAATATCAAACAAGGAGGAAGATACATGTTAATTTCGTGTATTTGGTGTCAGAAGGAAATAAAGCCTGCGGGCAATTTGAATTATTACTTCAAAAGTAAATTTTTCGATTAGCTCGTCCAAAAAGAAATGCAATTGAAGTCATGGAAGTGATAACATTTTCACCTTTCACGCAGAAGCGTTTAGTCACGTTCCAAAGTCACCCAACATGTCGAATAATAATAACGCTAGCTTATAAAAATAAATAATGGCAAAAAGAATTTCAAGAGTGGTTAGCGACTCACTATTCCTTTCGGGGCTGTGCAAACTGCATCGGAAATGTAATGAAATGCAAAGACTGGTGCGGCAAAACAGTGGTGTCATGCATTTGTATTAAAAGGATAGTTGTTTTCAAAGAAACGAATTGAATTTTTTTCTCAAGTATCCTACAAACGGTTACAAACCCTCCTGTAGCTATGTTCTGAACCAAATATAATAGAGCAGTCAGCTTACAATTGTCCCGCCAAAGTAGAAGATATAAACATTTTGCATGCGTTTATACTGCTATTGAATTGTTGACTATTTCAAAACAATCAATAAAAGTCAGCAAAATCAAAGTGGCAGCGGTGGGATTCGAACCCACGCCTCCGAAGAGACTGGTGCCTTAAACCAGCGCCTTAGACCGCTCGGCCACGCTACCGTTAGTCAATCCTTACTTAATAACATTTATGTATTTCCCGTTTAATGTTACTGTATAAACTATTACGAAGACGTCAGATTGTATATTGCCATATTTAGCCTGCAAAATCATGTTTTTCATACAAACTGCAACTCTTTCCAACATAATAGTTATTCGTGTAATGGTATATATTCAACATTGACGACTGTAGCGAAGATACATGCAATATTATGATAAAAACATATATACATTTTTTATTTGAAAATCAAGTAAAAATGAAGAGTGAAAGCGGTGGGATTCGAACCCACGCCTCCGAAGAGACTGGTACCTGAAATCAGCGCCATAGACCGCTCGTCCACGCTACCGTTGGTGGTGTGGTGTTTAAATTTTATTTTACAGCTCGGCGATCGAAACATATAAACGGTTCGTGAACACATGAAAAAAATCTTCATTTATTTTCATATGAAGTACCCAACATGCAGAGAATGACAGTGAAGAGACAAAGTCCCAAATATTAACCAAACAAGTGTGCAAAGCTTATTTTCTGTTTTGTTTTTATTCCCTGGTTCTTTTAATTCTAATTTTAAACAGCCGACCTAGAGAATTTGGGAGTTTGGAGCGGACCTTACAGATAATCTAGACTACATTATAAAAGAAACATATTTTAAAACCCATTTCTTTCAATATCAAACAAGGAGGAAGATACATGTTAATTTCGTGTATTTGGTGTCAGAAGGAAATAAAGCCTGCCGGCAATTTGAATTATTACTTCAAAAGTAAATTTTTCGATTAGCTCGTCCAAAAAGAAATGCAATTGAAGTCATGGAAGTGATAACATTTTCACCTTTCACGCAGAAGCGTTTAGTCACGTTCCAAAGTCACCCAACATGTCGAATAATAATAAAGCTAGCTTATAAAAATAAATAATGGCAAAAAGAATTTCAAGAGTGGTTAGCGACTCACTATTCCTTTCGGGGCTGTGCAAACTGCATCGGAAATGTAATGAAATGCAAAGACTGGTGCGGCAAAACAGTGGTGTCATGCATTTGTATTAAAAGGATAGTTGTTTTCAAAGAAACGAATTGAATTTTTTTCTCAAGTATCCTACAAACGGTTACAAACCCTCCTGTAGCTATGTTCTGAACCAAATATAATAGAGCAGTCAGCTTACAATTGTCCCGCCAAAGTAGAAGATATAAACATTTTGCATGCGTTTATACTGCTATTGAATTGTTGACTATTTCAAAACAATCAATAAAAGTCAGCAAAATCAAAGTGGCAGCGGTGGGATTCGAACCCACGCCTCCGAAGAGACTGGTGCCTTAAACCAGCGCCTTAGACCGCTCGGCCACGCTACCGTTAGTCAATCCCTACTTAATAACATTTATGTATTTCCCGTTTAATGTTACTGTATAAACTATTACGAAGACGTCAGATTGTATATTGCCATATTTAGCCTGCAAAATCATGTTTTTCATACAAACTGCAACTCTTTCCAACATAATAGTTATTCGTGTAATGGTATATATTCAACATTGACGACTGTAGCGAAGATACATGCAATATTATGATAAAAACATATATACATTTTTTATTTGAAAATCAAGTAAAAATGAAGAGTGATAGCGGTGGGATTCGAACCCACGCCTCCGAAGAGACTGGTACCTGAAACCAGCGCCATAGACCGCTCGGCCACGCTACCGTTGGTGGTTTGGTGTTTAAATTTTATTTTACAGCTCGGCGATCGAAACATATAAACGGTTCGTGAACACATGAAAAAAATCTTCATTTATTTTCATATGAAGTACCCAACATGCAGAGAATGACAGTGAAGAGACAAAGTCCCAAATATTAACCAAACAAGTGTGCAAAGCTTATTTTCTGTTTTGTTTTTATTCCCTGGTTCTTTTAATTCTAATTTTAAACAGCCGACCTAGAGAATTTGGGAGTTTGGAGCGGACCTTACAGATAATCTAGACTACATTATAAAAGAAACATATTTTAAAACCCATTTCTTTCAATATCAAACAAGGAGGAAGATACATGTTAATTTCGTGTATTTGGTGTCAGAAGGAAATAAAGCCTGCGGGCAATTTGAATTATTACTTCAAAAGTAAATTTTTCGATTAGCTCGTCCAAAAAGAAATGCAATTGAAGTCATGGAAGTGATAACATTTTCACCTTTCACGCAGAAGCGTTTAGTCACGTTCCAAAGTCACCCAACATGTCGAATAATAATAAAGCTAGCTTATAAAAATAAATAATGGCAAAAAGAATTTCAAGAGTGGTTAGCGACTCACTATTCCTTTCGGGGCTGTGCAAACTGCATCGGAAATGTAATGAAATGCAAAGACTGGTGCGGCAAAACAGTGGTGTCATGCATTTGTATTAAAAGGATAGTTGTTTTCAAAGAAACGAATTGAATTTTTTTCTCAAGTATCCTACAAACGGTTACAAACCCTCCTGTAGCTATGTTCTGAACCAAATATAATAGAGCAGTCAGCTTACAATTGTCCCGCCAAAGTAGAAGATATAAACATTTTGCATGCGTTTATACTGCTATTGAATTGTTGACTATTTCAAAACAATCAATAAAAGTCAGCAAAATCAAAGTGGCAGCGGTGGGATTCGAACCCACGCCTCCGAAGAGACTGGTGCCTTAAAGGGTCAGTTCACGATTTTTGACATATGGTCTTAAATTGTTCAGAACAATGTTGTATAACAGTGTGCAAATTTTTTCTCTCATATCTTAACTTATAACAAAGATATTTGAGATTATTTATTTGAAATAGTCCCCTACTCTACATTAGGGGACTACTTCAGTTAATCAGAATTTCTACTGAGTAGCAAAAAATCATATTAGTTCAAACGTTTAAGTGATCATGTGGTACGTCCAATAACCAACAAAATAATTAAAATAATCAAAAGTCAACAAGATCATTTAATATTTTCAAATTACTTTCTATATAAAATCTTTTTAAAAACGTTCTATTAATCTATTATATTCTTTTAAATTGAACTTTATTCATTAAAATTGAAATTCTATAAATAAATTAAAAAAAATATATTATTTTTATTTACTATTATGAAAATGTAAGCCATCATATTTCATTGAAAATAACTGTGATATAATTATGTAAATTACAGGTCATTCTTTTTCTAATCCCCCACTGGGTTTGCTAAAAGTGTTAATTAATGTGAATTTACTGTCATTGTCTCTCAGCAGGTACCTGTGTAATGGTTAGGTAAACATAAATGTAATTAGTCACAGCTGACTTGGGGTGAAATAATTATCAATACCTACAGGTGTCAAAACCTAATATACAAACATTCAGAAACAAAGTTTTATGTACTAGATCATTTTATTTTCATTCTGGCATTAAAAACAATAATGTGATTTATATGCAAAATTATCACAACACAACATGACTTAGATAATTAAAAATGACTTATTTAAATTGATTTTTATACCAAAAAATCATTATTACTAATTTAAAGAATACATGTATCTCAATTTGTTAATATTACTAAGGATTTTCTATCACTTATTTAAAATGCCATAACATAGATGCACATAAAAATATTATTTATAGGCAATTCAATAATTAGGTAAATGGTGGGTCACTGTCAAAAGGAGACTTTGTGGTATTCAGATGTTTTGTGTAATTTAAAATGACAGAAACCAAAAGATAAAAAATAAAATTCCATTTTTGTCAACTTATTTAATTGAATATAAAAGTTTAAATGATATAGCATAATTAGATAATGCATTAGAAATCATATGACAAATTTTCATTTTTTTGCGAACTTTCCCTTTAAACCAGCGCCTTAGACCGCTCGGCCACGCTACCGTTAGTCAATCCCTACTTAATAACATTTATGTATTTCCCGTTTAATGTTACTGTATAAACTATTACGAAGACGTCAGATTGTATATTGCCATATTTAGCCTGCAAAATCATGTTTTTCATACAAACTGCAACTCTTTCCAACATAATAGTTATTCGTGTAATGGTATATATTCAACATTGACGACTGTAGCGAAGATACATGCAATATTATGATAAAAACATATATACATTTTTTATTTGAAAATCAAGTAAAAATGAAGAGTGATAGCGGTGGGATTCGAACCCACGCCTCCGAAGAGACTGGTACCTGAAACCAGCGCCATAGACCGCTCGGCCACGCTACCGTTGGTGGTGTGGTGTTTAAATTTTATTTTACAGCTCGGCGATCGAAACATATAAACGGTTCGTGAACACATGAAAAAAATCTTCATTTATTTTCATATGAAGTACCCAACATACAGAGAATGACAGTGAAGAGACAAAGTCCCAAATATTAACCAAACAAGTGTGCAAAGCTTATTTTCTGTTTTGTTTTTATTCCCTGGTTCTTTTAATTCTAATTTTAAACAGCCGACCTAGAGAATTTGGGAGTTTGGAGCGGACCTTACAGATAATCTAGACTACATTATAAAAGAAACATATTTTAAAACCCATTTCTTTCAATATCAAACAAGGAGGAAGATACATGTTAATTTCGTGTATTTGGTGTCAGAAGGAAATAAAGCCTGCGGGCAATTTGAATTATTACTTCAAAAGTAAATTTTTCGATTAGCTCGTCCAAAAAGAAATGCAATTGAAGTCATGGAAGTGATAACATTTTCACCTTTCACGCAGAAGCGTTTAGTCACGTTCCAAAGTCACCCAACATGTCGAATAATAATAAAGCTAGCTTATAAAAATAAATAATGGCAAAAAGAATTTCAAGAGTGGTTAGCGACTCACTATTCCTTTCGGGGCTGTGCAAACTGCATCGGAAATGTAATGAAATGCAAAGACTGGTGCGGCAAAACAGTGGTGTCATGCATTTGTATTAAAAGGATAGTTGTTTTCAAAGAAACGAATTGAATTTTTTTCTCAAGTATCCTACAAACGGTTACAAACCCTCCTGTAGCTATGTTCTGAACCAAATATAATAGAGCAGTCAGCTTACAATTGTCCCGCCAAAGTAGAAGATATAAACATTTTGCATGCGTTTATACTGCTATTGAATTGTTGACTATTTCAAAACAATCAATAAAAGTCAGCAAAATCAAAGTGGCAGCGGTGGGATTCGAACCCACGCCTCCGAAGAGACTGGTGCCTTAAACCAGCGCCTTAGACCGCTCGGCCACGCTACCGTTAGTCAATCCCTACTTAATAACATTTATGTATTTCCCGTTTAATGTTACTGTATAAACTATTACGAAGACGTCAGATTGTATATTGCCATATTTAGCCTGCAAAATCATGTTTTTCATACAAACTGCAACTCTTTCCAACATAATAGTTATTCGTGTAATGGTATATATTCAACATTGACGACTGTAGCGAAGATACATGCAATATTATGATAAAAACATATATACATTTTTTATTTGAAAATCAAGTAAAAATGAAGAGTGATAGCGGTGGGATTCGAACCCACGCCTCCGAAGAGACTGGTACCTGAAACCAGCGCCATAGACCGCTCGGCCACGCTACCGTTGGTGGTGTGGTGTTTAAATTTTATTTTACAGCTCGGCGATCGAAACATATAAACGGTTCGTGAACACATGAAAAAAATCTTCATTTATTTTCATATGAAGTACCCAACATGCAGAGAATGACAGTGAAGAGACAAAGTCCCAAATATTAACCAAACAAGTGTGCAAAGCTTATTTTCTGTTTTGTTTTTATTCCCTGGTTCTTTTAATTCTAATTTTAAACAGCCGACCTAGAGAATTTGGGAGTTTGGAGCGGACCTTACAGATATTCTAGACTACATTATAAAAGAAACATATTTTAAAACCCATTTCTTTCAATATCAAACAAGGAGGAAGATACATGTTATTTTCGTGTATTTGGTGTCAGAAGGAAATAAAGCCTGCGGGCAATTTGAATTATTACTTCAAAAGTAAATTTTTCGATTAGCTCGTCCAAAAAGAAATGCAATTGAAGTCATGGAAGTGATAACATTTTCACCTTTCACACAAAAGCGTTTAGTCACGTTCCAAAGTCACCCAACATGTCGAATAATAATAAAGCTAGCTTATAAAAATAAATAATGGCAAAAAGAATTTCAAGAGTGGTTAGCGACTCACTATTCCTTTCGGGGCTGTGCAAACTGCATCGGAAATGTAATGAAATGCAAAGACTGGTGCGGCAAAACAGTGGTGTCATGCATTTGTATTAAAAGGATAGTTGTTTTCAAAGAAACGAATTGAATTTTTTTCTCAAGTATCCTACAAACGGTTACAAACCCTCCTGTAGCTATGTTCTGAACCAAATATAATAGAGCAGTCAGCTTACAATTGTCCCGCCAAAGTAGAAGATATAAACATTTTGCATGCGTTTATACTGCTATTGAATTGTTGACTATTTCAAAACAATCAATAAAAGTCAGCAAAATCAAAGTGGCAGCGGTGGGATTCGAACCCACGCCTCCGAAGAGACTGGTGCCTTAAACCAGCGCCTTAGACCGCTCGGCCACGCTACCGTTAGTCAATCCCTACTTAATAACATTTATGTATTTCCCGTTTAATGTTACTGTATAAACTATTACGAAGACGTCAGATTGTATATTGCCATATTTAGCCTGCAAAATCATGTTTTTCATACAAACTGCAACTCTTTCCAACATAATAGTTATTCGTGTAATGGTATATATTCAACATTGACGACTGTAGCGAAGATACATGCAATATTATGATAAAAACATATATACATTTTTTATTTGAAAATCAAGTAAAAATGAAGAGTGATAGCGGTGGGATTCGAACCCACGCCTCCGAAGAGACTGGTACCTGAAACCAGCGCCATAGACCGCTCGGCCACGCTACCGTTGGTTGTGTGGTGTTTAAATTTTATTTTACAGCTCGGCGATCGAAACATATAAACGGTTCGTGAACACATGAAAAAAATCTTCATTTATTTTCATATGAAGTACCCAACATGCAGAGAATGACAGTGAAGAGACAAAGTCCCAAATATTAACCAAACAAGTGTGCAAAGCTTATTTTCTGTTTTGTTTTTATTCCCTGGTTCTTTTAATTCTAATTTTAAACAGCCGACCTAGAGAATTTGGGAGTTTGGAGCGGACCTTACAGATAATCTAGACTACATTATAAAAGAAACATATTTTAAAACCCATTTCTTTCAATATCAAACAAGGAGGAAGATACATGTTAATTTCGTGTATTTGGTGTCAGAAGGAAATAAAGCCTGCGGGCAATTTGAATTATTACTTCAAAAGTAAATTTTTCGATTAGCTCGTCCAAAAAGAAATGCAATTGAAGTCATGGAAGTGATAACATTTTCACCTTTCACGCAGAAGCGTTTAGTCACGTTCCAAAGTCACCCAACATGTCGAATAATAATAAAGCTAGCTTATAAAAATAAATAATGGCAAAAAGAATTTCAAGAGTGGTTAGCGACTCACTATTCCTTTCGGGGCTGTGCAAACTGCATCGGAAATGTAATGAAATGCAAAGACTGGTGCGGCAAAACAGTGGTGTCATGCATTTGTATTAAAAGGATAGTTGTTTTCAAAGAAACGAATTGAATTTTTTTCTCAAGTATCCTACAAACGGTTACCAACCCTCCTGTAGCTATGTTCTGAACCAAATATAATAGAGCAGTCAGCTTACAATTGTCCCGCCAAAGTAGAAGATATAAACATTTTGCATGCGTTTATACTGCTATTGAATTGTTGACTATTTCAAAACAATCAATAAAAGTCAGCAAAATAAAAGTGGCAGCGGTGGGATTCGAACCCACGCCTCCGAAGAGACTGGTGCCTTAAACCAGCGCCTTAGACCGCTCGGCCACGCTACCGTTAGTCAATCCCTACTTAATAACATTTATGTATTTCCCGTTTAATGTTACTGTATAAACTATTACGAAGACGTCAGATTGTATATTGCCATATTTAGCCTGCAAAATCATGTTTTTCATACAAACTGCAACTCTTTCCAACATAATAGTTATTCGTGTAATGGTATATATTCAACATTGACGACTGTAGCGAAGATACATGCAATATTATGATAAAAACATATATACATTTTTTATTTGAAAATCAAGTAAAAATGAAGAGTGATAGCGGTGAGATTCGAACCCACGCCTCCGAAGAGACTGGTACCTGAAACCAGCGCCATAGACCGCTCGGCCACGCTACCGTTGGTGGTGTGGTGTTTAAATTTTATTTTACAGCTCGGCGATCGAAACATATAAACGGTTCGTGAACACATGAAAAAAATCTTCATTTATTTTCATATGAAGTACCCAACATACAGAGAATGACAGTGAAGAGACAAAGTCCCAAATATTAACCAAACAAGTGTGCAAAGCTTATTTTCTGTTTTGTTTTTATTCCCTGGTTCTTTTAATTCTAATTTTAAACAGCCGACCTAGAGAATTTGGGAGTTTGGAGCGGACCTTACAGATAATCTAGACTACATTATAAAAGAAACATATTTTAAAACCCATTTCTTTCAATATCAAACAAGGAGGAAGATACATGTTAATTTCGTGTATTTGGTGTCAGAAGGAAATAAAGCCTGCGGGCAATTTGAATTATTACTTCAAAAGTAAATTTTTCGATTAGCTCGTCCAAAAAGAAATGCAATTGAAGTCATGGAAGTGATAACATTTTCACCTTTCACGCAGAAGCGTTTAGTCACGTTCCAAAGTCACCCAACATGTCGAATAATAATAAAGCTAGCTTATAAAAATAAATAATGGCAAAAAGAATTTCAAGAGTGGTTAGCGACTCACTATTCCTTTCGGGGCTGTGCAAACTGCATCGGAAATGTAATGAAATGCAAAGACTGGTGCGGCAAAACAGTGGTGTCATGCATTTGTATTAAAAGGATAGTTGTTTTCAAAGAAACGAATTGAATTTTTTTCTCAAGTATCCTACAAACGGTTACAAACCCTCCTGTAGCTATGTTCTGAACCAAATATAATAGAGCAGTCAGCTTACAATTGTCCCGCCAAAGTAGAAGATATAAACATTTTGCATGCGTTTATACTGCTATTGAATTGTTGACTATTTCAAAACAATCAATAAAAGTCAGCAAAATCAAAGTGGCAGCGGTGGGATTCGAACCCACGCCTCCGAAGAGACTGGTGCCTTAAACCAGCGCCTTAGACCGCTCGGCCACGCTACCGTTAGTCAATCCCTACTTAATAACATTTATGTATTTCCCGTTTAATGTTACTGTATAAACTATTACGAAGACGTCAGATTGTATATTGCCATATTTAGCTTGCAAAATCATGTTTTTCATACAAACTGCAACTCTTTCCAACATAATAGTTATTCGTGTAATGGTATATATTCAACATTGACGACTGTAGCGAAGATACATGCAATATTATGATAAAAACATATATACATTTTTTATTTGAAAATCAAGTAAAAATGAAGAGTGATAGCGGTGGGATTCGAACCCA
Source organism: Arcuatula senhousia (assembly GCA_963971305.1). Lineage (NCBI taxonomy): Eukaryota > Metazoa > Mollusca > Bivalvia > Mytilida > Mytilidae > Arcuatula > Arcuatula senhousia. Next base: position 64,194,990 of record OZ020308.1, read on the forward strand.
CGCCTCCGAAGAGACTGGTACCTGAAACCAGCGCCATAGACCGCTCGGCCACGCTACCGTTGGTTGTGTGGTGTTTAAATTTTATTTTACAGCTCGGCGATCGAAACATATAAACGGTTCGTGAACACATGAAAAAAATCTTCATTTATTTTCATATGAAGTACCCAACATGCAGAGAATGACAGTGAAGAGACAAAGTCCCAAATATTAACCAAACAAGTGTGCAAAGCTTATTTTCTGTTTTGTTTTTATTCCCTGGTTCTTTTAATTCTAATTTTAAACAGCCGACCTAGAGAATTTGGGAGTTTGGAGCGGACCTTACAGATAATCTAGACTACATTATAAAAGAAACATATTTTAAAACCCATTTCTTTCAATATCAAACAAGGAGGAAGATACATGTTAATTTCGTGTATTTGGTGTCAGAAGGAAATAAAGCCTGCGGGCAATTTGAATTATTACTTCAAAAGTAAATTTTTCGATTAGCTCGTCCAAAAAGAAATGCAATTGAAGTCATGGAAGTGATAACATTTTCACCTTTCACGCAGAAGCGTTTAGTCACGTTCCAAAGTCACCCAACATGTCGAATAATAATAAAGCTAGCTTATAAAAATAAATAATGGCAAAAAGAATTTCAAGAGTGGTTAGCGACTCACTATTCCTTTCGGGGCTGTGCAAACTGCATCGGAAATGTAATGAAATGCAAAGACTGGTGCGGCAAAACAGTGGTGTCATGCATTTGTATTAAAAGGATAGTTGTTTTCAAAGAAACGAATTGAATTTTTTTCTCAAGTATCCTACAAACGGTTACAAACCCTCCTGTAGCTATGTTCTGAACCAAATATAATAGAGCAGTCAGCTTACAATTGTCCCGCCAAAGTAGAAGATATAAACATTTTGCATGCGTTTATACTGCTATTGAATTGTTGACTATTTCAAAACAATCAATAAAAGTCAGCAAAATAAAAGTGGCAGCGGTGGGATTCGAACCCACGCCTCCGAAGAGACTGGTGCCTTAAACCAGCGCCTTAGACCGCTCGGCCACGCTACCGTTAGTCAATCCCTACTTAATAACATTTATGTATTTCCCGTTTAATGTTACTGTATAAACTATTACGAAGACGTCAGATTGTATATTGCCATATTTAGCCTGCAAAATCATGTTTTTCATACAAACTGCAACTCTTTCCAACATAATAGTTATTCGTGTAATGGTATATATTCAACATTGACGACTGTAGCGAAGATACATGCAATATTATGATAAAAACATATATACATTTTTTATTTGAAAATCAAGTAAAAATGAAGAGTGATAGCGGTGAGATTCGAACCCACGCCTCCGAAGAGACTGGTACCTGAAACCAGCGCCATAGACCGCTCGGCCACGCTACCGTTGGTGGTGTGGTGTTTAAATTTTATTTTACAGCTCGGCGATCGAAACATATAAACGGTTCGTGAACACATGAAAAAAATCTTCATTTATTTTCATATGAAGTACCCAACATACAGAGAATGACAGTGAAGAGACAAAGTCCCAAATATTAACCAAACAAGTGTGCAAAGCTTATTTTCTGTTTTGTTTTTATTCCCTGGTTCTTTTAATTCTAATTTTAAACAGCCGACCTAGAGAATTTGGGAGTTTGGAGCGGACCTTACAGATAATCTAGACTACATTATAAAAGAAACATATTTTAAAACCCATTTCTTTCAATATCAAACAAGGAGGAAGATACATGTTAATTTCGTGTATTTGGTGTCAGAAGGAAATAAAGCCTGCGGGCAATTTGAATTATTACTTCAAAAGTAAATTTTTCGATTAGCTCGTCCAAAAAGAAATGCAATTGAAGTCATGGAAGTGATAACATTTTCACCTTTCACGCAGAAGCGTTTAGTCACGTTCCAAAGTCACCCAACATGTCGAATAATAATAAAGCTAGCTTATAAAAATAAATAATGGCAAAAAGAATTTCAAGAGTGGTTAGCGACTCACTATTCCTTTCGGGGCTGTGCAAACTGCATCGGAAATGTAATGAAATGCAAAGACTGGTGCGGCAAAACAGTGGTGTCATGCATTTGTATTAAAAGGATAGTTGTTTTCAAAGAAACGAATTGAATTTTTTTCTCAAGTATCCTACAAACGGTTACAAACCCTCCTGTAGCTATGTTCTGAACCAAATATAATAGAGCAGTCAGCTTACAATTGTCCCGCCAAAGTAGAAGATATAAACATTTTGCATGCGTTTATACTGCTATTGAATTGTTGACTATTTCAAAACAATCAATAAAAGTCAGCAAAATAAAAGTGGCAGCGGTGGGATTCGAACCCACGCCTCCGAAGAGACTGGTGCCTTAAACCAGCGCCTTAGACCGCTCGGCCACGCTACCGTTAGTCAATCCCTACTTAATAACATTTATGTATTTCCCGTTTAATGTTACTGTATAAACTATTACGAAGACGTCAGATTGTATATTGCCATATTTAGCCTGCAAAATCATGTTTTTCATACAAACTGCAACTCTTTCCAACATAATAGTTATTCGTGTAATGGTATATATTCAACATTGACGACTGTAGCGAAGATACATGCAATATTATGATAAAAACATATATACATTTTTTATTTGAAAATCAAGTAAAAATGAAGAGTGATAGCGGTGGGATTCGAACCCACGCCTCCGAAGAGACTGGTACCTGAAACCAGCGCCATAGACCGCTCGGCCACGCTACCGTTGGTTGTGTGGTGTTTAAATTTTATTTTACAGCTCGGCGATCGAAACATATAAACGGTTCGTGAACACATGAAAAAAATCTTCATTTATTTTCATATGAAGTACCCAACATGCAGAGAATGACAGTGAAGAGACAAAGTCCCAAATATTAACCAAACAAGTGTGCAAAGCTTATTTTCTGTTTTGTTTTTATTCCCTGGTTCTTTTAATTCTAATTTTAAACAGCCGACCTAGAGAATTTGGGAGTTTGGAGCGGACCTTACAGATAATCTAGACTACATTATAAAAGAAACATATTTTAAAACCCATTTCTTTCAATATCAAACAAGGAGGAAGATACATGTTAATTTCGTGTATTTGGTGTCAGAAGGAAATAAAGCCTGCGGGCAATTTGAATTATTACTTCAAAAGTAAATTTTTCGATTAGCTCGTCCAAAAAGAAATGCAATTGAAGTCATGGAAGTGATAACATTTTCACCTTTCACGCAGAAGCGTTTAGTCACGTTCCAAAGTCACCCAACATGTCGAATAATAATAAAGCTAGCTTATAAAAATAAATAATGGCAAAAAGAATTTCAAGAGTGGTTAGCGACTCACTATTCCTTTCGGGGCTGTGCAAACTGCATCGGAAATGTAATGAAATGCAAAGACTGGTGCGGCAAAACAGTGGTGTCATGCATTTGTATTAAAAGGATAGTTGTTTTCAAAGAAACGAATTGAATTTTTTTCTCAAGTATCCTACAAACGGTTACAAACCCTCCTGTAGCTATGTTCTGAACCAAATATAATAGAGCAGTCAGCTTACAATTGTCCCGCCAAAGTAGAAGATATAAACATTTTGCATGCGTTTATACTGCTATTGAATTGTTGACTATTTCAAAACAATCAATAAAAGTCAGCAAAATAAAAGTGGCAGCGGTGGGATTCGAACCCACGCCTCCGAAGAGACTGGTGCCTTAAACCAGCGCCTTAGACCGCTCGGCCACGCTACCGTTAGTCAATCCCTACTTAATAACATTTATGTATTTCCCGTTTAATGTTACTGTATAAACTATTACGAAGACGTCAGATTGTATATTGCCATATTTAGCCTGCAAAATCATGTTTTTCATACAAACTGCAACTCTTTCCAACATAATAGTTATTCGTGTAATGGTATATATTCAACATTGACGACTGTAGCGAAGATACATGCAATATTATGATAAAAACATATATACATTTTTTATTTGAAAATCAAGTAAAAATGAAGAGTGATAGCGGTGAGATTCGAACCCACGCCTCCGAAGAGACTGGTACCTGAAACCAGCGCCATAGACCGCTCGGCCACGCTACCGTTGGTGGTGTGGTGTTTAAATTTTATTTTACAGCTCGGCGATCGAAACATATAAACGGTTCGTGAACACATGAAAAAAATCTTCATTTATTTTCATATGAAGTACCCAACATACAGAGAATGACAGTGAAGAGACAAAGTCCCAAATATTAACCAAACAAGTGTGCAAAGCTTATTTTCTGTTTTGTTTTTATTCCCTGGTTCTTTTAATTCTAATTTTAAACAGCCGACCTAGAGAATTTGGGAGTTTGGAGCGGACCTTACAGATAATCTAGACTACATTATAAAAGAAACATATTTTAAAACCCATTTCTTTCAATATCAAACAAGGAGGAAGATACATGTTAATTTCGTGTATTTGGTGTCAGAAGGAAATAAAGCCTGCGGGCAATTTGAATTATTACTTCAAAAGTAAATTTTTCGATTAGCTCGTCCAAAAAGAAATGCAATTGAAGTCATGGAAGTGATAACATTTTCACCTTTCACGCAGAAGCGTTTAGTCACGTTCCAAAGTCACCCAACATGTCGAATAATAATAAAGCTAGCTTATAAAAATAAATAATGGCAAAAAGAATTTCAAGAGTGGTTAGCGACTCACTATTCCTTTCGGGGCTGTGCAAACTGCATCGGAAATGTAATGAAATGCAAAGACTGGTGCGGCAAAACAGTGGTGTCATGCATTTGTATTAAAAGGATAGTTGTTTTCAAAGAAACGAATTGAATTTTTTTCTCAAGTATCCTACAAACGGTTACAAACCCTCCTGTAGCTATGTTCTGAACCAAATATAATAGAGCAGTCAGCTTACAATTGTCCCGCCAAAGTAGAAGATATAAACATTTTGCATGCGTTTATACTGCTATTGAATTGTTGACTATTTCAAAACAATCAATAAAAGTCAGCAAAATAAAAGTGGCAGCGGTGGGATTCGAACCCACGCCTCCGAAGAGACTGGTGCCTTAAACCAGCGCCTTAGACCGCTCGGCCACGCTACCGTTAGTCAATCCCTACTTAATAACATTTATGTATTTCCCGTTTAATGTTACTGTATAAACTATTACGAAGACGTCAGATTGTATATTGCCATATTTAGCCTGCAAAATCATGTTTTTCATACAAACTGCAACTCTTTCCAACATAATAGTTATTCGTGTAATGGTATATATTCAACATTGACGACTGTAGCGAAGATACATGCAATATTATGATAAAAACATATATACATTTTTTATTTGAAAATCAAGTAAAAATGAAGAGTGATAGCGGTGGGATTCGAACCCACGCCTCCGAAGAGACTGGTACCTGAAACCAGCGCCATAGACCGCTCGGCCACGCTACCGTTGGTGGTGTGGTGTTTAAATTTTATTTTACAGCTCGGCGATCGAAACATATAAACGGTTCGTGAACACATGAAAAAAATCTTCATTTATTTTCATATGAAGTACCCAACATACAGAGAATGACAGTGAAGAGACAAAGTCCCAAATATTAACCAAACAAGTGTGCAAAGCTTATTTTCTGTTTTGTTTTTATTCCCTGGTTCTTTTAATTCTAATTTTAAACAGCCGACCTAGAGAATTTGGGAGTTTGGAGCGGACCTTACAGATAATCTAGACTATATTATAAAAGAAACATATTTTAAAACCCATTTCTTTCAATATCAAACAAGGAGGAAGATACATGTTAATTTCGTGTATTTGGTGTCAGAAGGAAATAAAGCCTGCGGGCAATTTGAATTATTACTTCAAAAGTAAATTTTTCGATTAGCTCGTCCAAAAAGAAATGCAATTGAAGTCATGGAAGTGATAACATTTTCACCTTTCACGCAGAAGCGTTTAGTCACGTTCCAAAGTCACCCAACATGTCGAATAATAATAAAGCTAGCTTATAAAAATAAATAATGGCAAAAAGAATTTCAAGAGTGGTTAGCGACTCACTATTCCTTTCGGGGCTGTGCAAACTGCATCGGAAATGTAATGAAATGCAAAGACTGGTGCGGCAAAACAGTGGTGTCATGCATTTGTATTAAAAGGATAGTTGTTTTCAAAGAAACGAATTGAATTTTTTTCTCAAGTATCCTACAAACGGTTACAAACCCTCCTGTAGCTATGTTCTGAACCAAATATAATAGAGCAGTCAGCTTACAATTGTCCCGCCAAAGTAGAAGATATAAACATTTTGCATGCGTTTATACTGCTATTGAATTGTTGACTATTTCAAAACAATCAATAAAAGTCAGCAAAATCAAAGTGGCAGCGGTGGGATTCGAACCCACGCCTCCGAAGAGACTGGTGCCTTAAACCAGCGCCTTAGACCGCTCGGCCACGCTACCGTTAGTCAATCCCTACTTAATAACATTTATGTATTTCCCGTTTAATGTTACTGTATAAACTATTACGAAGACGTCAGATTGTATATTGCCATATTTAGCCTGCAAAATCATGTTTTTCATACAAACTGCAACTCTTTCCAACATAATAGTTATTCGTGTAATGGTATATATTCAACATTGACGACTGTAGCGAAGATACATGCAATATTATGATAAAAACATATATACATTTTTTATTTGAAAATCAAGTAAAAATGAAGAGTGATAGCGGTGGGATTCGAACCCACGCCTCCGAAGAGACTGGTACCTGAAACCAGCGCCATAGACCGCTCGGCCACGCTACCGTTGGTGGTGTGGTGTTTAAATTTTATTTTACAGCTCGGCGATCGAAACATATAAACGGTTCGTGAACACATGAAAAAAAATCTTCATTTATTTTCATATGAAGTACCCAACATGCAGAGAATGACAGTGAAGAGACAAAGTCCCAAATATTAACCAAACAAGTGTGCAAAGCTTATTTTCTGTTTTGTTTTTATTCCCTGGTTCTTTTAATTCTAATTTTAAACAGCCGACCTAGAGAATTTGGGAGTTTGGAGCGGACCTTACAGATAATCTAGACTACATTATAAAAGAAACATATTTTAAAACCCATTTCTTTCAATATCAAACAAGGAGGAAGATACATGTTAATTTCGTGTATTTGGTGTCAGAAGGAAATAAAGCCTGCGGGCAATTTGAATTATTACTTCAAAAGTAAATTTTTCGATTAGCTCGTCCAAAAAGAAATGCAATTGAAGTCATGGAAGTGATAACATTTTCACCTTTCACGCAGAAGCGTTTAGTCACGTTCCAAAGTCACCCAACATGTCGAATAATAATAAAGCTAGCTTATAAAAATAAATAATGGCAAAAAGAATTTCAAGAGTGGTTAGCGACTCACTATTCCTTTCGGGGCTGTGCAAACTGCATCGGAAATGTAATGAAATGCAAAGACTGGTGCGGCAAAACAGTGGTGTCATGCATTTGTATTAAAAGGATAGTTGTTTTCAAAGAAACGAATTGAATTTTTTTCTCAAGTATCCTACAAACGGTTACAAACCCTCCTGTAGCTATGTTCTGAACCAAATATAATAGAGCAGTCAGCTTACAATTGTCCCGCCAAAGTAGAAGATATAAACATTTTGCATGCGTTTATACTGCTATTGAATTGTTGACTATTTCAAAACAATCAATAAAAGTCAGCAAAATCAAAGTGGCAGCGGTGGGATTCGAACCCACGCCTCCGAAGAGACTGGTGCCTTAAACCAGCGCCTTAGACCGCTCGGCCACGCTACCGTTAGTCAATCCCTACTTAATAACATTTATGTATTTCCCGTTTAATGTTACTGTATAAACTATTACGAAGACGTCAGATTGTATATTGCCATATTTAGCCTGCAAAATCATGTTTTTCATACAAACTGCAACTCTTTCCAACATAATAGTTATTCGTGTAATGGTATATATTCAACATTGACGACTGTAGCGAAGATACATGCAATATTATGATAAAAACATATATACATTTTTTATTTGAAAATCAAGTAAAAATGAAGAGTGATAGCGGTGGGATTCGAACCCACGCCTCCGAAGAGACTGGTACCTGAAACCAGCGCCATAGACCGCTCGGCCACGCTACCGTTGGTGGTGCGGTGTTTAAATTTTATTTTACAGCTCGGCGATCGAAACATATAAACGGTTCGTGAACACATGAAAAAAATCTTCATTTATTTTCATATGAAGTACCCAACATGCAGAGAATGACAGTGAAGAGACAAAGTCCCAAATATTAACCAAACAAGTGTGCAAAGCTTATTTTCTGTTTTGTTTTTATTCCCTGGTTCTTTTAATTCTAATTTTAAACAGCCGACCTAGAGAATTTGGGAGTTTGGAGCGGACCTTACAGATAATCTAGACTACATTATAAAAGAAACATATTTTAAAACCCATTTCTTTCAATATCAAACAAGGAGGAAGATACATGTTAATTTCGTGTATTTGGTGTCAGAAGGAAATAAAGCCTGCGGGCAATTTGAATTATTACTTCAAAAGTAAATTTTTCGATTAGCTCGTCCAAAAAGAAATGCAATTGAAGTCATGGAAGTGATAACATTTTCACCTTTCACGCAGAAGCGTTTAGTCACGTTCCAAAGTCACCCAACATGTCGAATAATAATAAAGCTAGCTTATAAAAATAAATAATGGCAAAAAGAATTTCAAGAGTGGTTAGCGACTCACTATTCCTTTCGGGGCTGTGCAAACTGCATCGGAAATGTAATGAAATGCAAAGACTGGTGCGGCAAAACAGTGGTGTCATGCATTTGTATTAAAAGGATAGTTGTTTTCAAAGAAACGAATTGAATTTTTTTCTCAAGTATCCTACAAACGGTTACAAACCCTCCTGTAGCTATGTTCTGAACCAAATATAATAGAGCAGTCAGCTTACAATTGTCCCGCCAAAGTAGAAGATATAAACATTTTGCATGCGTTTATACTGCTATTGAATTGTTGACTATTTCAAAACAATCAATAAAAGTCAGCAAAATCAAAGTGGCAGCGGTGGGATTCGAACCAACGCCTCCGAAGAGACTGGTGCCTTAAACCAGCGCCTTTTTCATTTCATAAAATTTTATTCAAATATGTACAATAAAAGAGTGAAGTGGACAAAACCCACAATCACTTTTGATATATAGAAAACAATCATGGTTAGTTTAACCAACAAAGTGTTAGATAATTACATGAAATGTATATGAAAAAAACATATTTGGAACTTGGCACATGTCTGCAATTGATTATTCTTATGTATTAGAAGAAGAAAAAGAATTGACCATTAATTTGTAGCTAAAATTTTAAGGAAAATAAGATAGAGTTATCCTTCGTTAACCATATTTCATATGAATTCAAACATGTACCATTTTCCGATCAAACAATCAATTAAAAAAAAGTAAAACAACTAAAAAATAATTTTTAGTTGATTTCCAATAATCTGAATAGTAGGGTTGTTTGAAAGAAAATATTTTTCAAATAATTGCATTTGGTTGTGAGTTTTGTAATAGAAATATGCATATTCCGTGTACTTTTTTAATGTAAAAATAAACAACTGTTTGCAATCAATGACTTTTTCATCAAAAATTTTAATCTGTCTTGTTTTGTAAATGGAGAGTCTTGCTATTCCAATCAAAAAATTAATCCAATAATAATTATATGTAAGGTTTTTTTGTTTTGTGAAACACCAACCAAATAGGATTAAGTGTGCGTACTCAGGTGTGACGACAGGTGTTGGGCGAGAACTATTGACTAATGCATTGTTTAATAAATTTATCAATGAATCGTGCGTAGATTTAAACACGTGACAATCGACGAAAATATGTAGCAAAGTTTCATTCACAAATCCACACATTTTACACACGGGACTAGGAACGGTGTTTATTTTGTGAAGCTTTACAAGTGTAAAAATTGAGTTGGTGATAATACGGTAACTTAGACAATGAATGTCTGGTGGAATGTGAGGCAAATGGATTAACCAGTAAAACGATGATATTTTGATACTAGGAAATGTAGACAACCAAAACTGTTCAGAAACGGGCGGCTCAAAAACGTGTTCTAAAAGGAGATCATACAACAGTTTTGTCGTTGTGCGTTGCAGATCTAAACATCGTAGCCCTGATTTGAAATATATTTGTGGTGTTCTATCTGCTTGTAATGGATTTGCCGATTTTAATTCTAAAGACCAGTCCGCCGGTAAAGCGTAAAAAATTTGAGTGTATGCTTTTTCAATATGTGCTCTGTGGAGATCTGGAAATTTTTCTTGTACTATTTCAATGATAGCATCCAAGGATAAAAAACCTGGAATAACTTCATAACAGATGTGTTTAATTTGTGTGATACCTGCATCAATAAAATGTTGAAATAAAAGTGATTTTCCATTCTGTGTAATAAGTGGATTGCAGAAAATAGGATTTTCGTATATATGTTGTAACTCAATGTTGAATTCCGTGTTTGATTTTAGTCTGTAAAAAGCCTGAAACATTTCTCTATAAAAAGTCGGCAGTGTTCTTAATTGACTATTATTTAAAAAGGTATAAACAAAATTATAGCCGAGATTCATATCGTTAATTTTAGAAAGAAAAAACAAAAACGTACTTTTCCAAACTGCATGAAAATCTTGGTCCAAAAATTTTCTCAAAAATTTAAGGCGAAATGATTGCATTTTCAAAAAAATGTCAGGAAAATTCAACCCTCCCTGAGATTTTTTACCAATAATGGTTTGATATTTAACTAAATGAGATTTACGATTCCAAAGAAAACTAAGAGCAATAGTCCGAATGTCATTTTTGACTCTGTCAGGAAGTGGACAGACCATCAAAGTGTAATAAAACCTCGACATAATGAGGGTCGAAAGAACAGTAACTCTCCCAGGAAGGGTTAAATTTCTCTGAGACCAAAAATATAAAATTGTCTTAATCTTTTTAAGCTTTGAATCCCAATTTAGAGATTCACATAACTTTTTATCACTGCCGACGTAAATACCAAGTAATTTTGTAGACTTTTCACATAATTTAATACCAAGTTGATCGAGTTCTGTCTCAGACAATTTACCAGTTCCTAAACACATGATTTCTGATTTTTGTTTGTTTATTTTACCACCTGAAGCTTGGCCGTATAAATCAAAAATTTTAAATGCCTCATTGATAGAATCTTTGTCAGAAATAGTAAGAGTCGTATCGTCGGCATGAGCAAAATATTTTGACCTTTGACCCGAATTGGGTATTTGAATACCGTGGATGTTTTGGTTTTTCAATAAGGCCTGACCAAGTGGTTCCGCAGCTAAAACATACAGTAGAGCAGATGCGGGACAGCCTTGTCTTATTGAATTTTTTACCGGGACATATTTTGTCAGAAAACCATTACATTTAATAGAACTGAATATTTCTGTGTAAAAAATCTTAATCCAGTTGATAAATTTTTCGCCAAAACCAAATTTTTCAAGTACACCAAATAAATATTTGTGATCAACCCTATCAAACGCACCTTGTTGATCTATTTTAAGAAGATAGCCCTCAAGGTTTTCTTCGTCAACAAAATCAACCATATCACGAATACTACAAGTAGTATCAGCTATGTCCCGGCCAACTATACAACAAGTTTGAAAATCAGATATAATTGAAGGCATAATTTGCTTCAATCTGTTTGCCATAACCCTGGCTAAAATTTTGTAATCCACGGCAAGAAGAGAAATAGGTCTAAAATTTTGCAATAAGTTTTTATCCCCCTTATTCTTATAAATAAGGGTAATTATACCAAATCTCATTGATCTTGCCATTTCTTTTTGTTGCTCAATAGCATCAAACACTTTTTTAAAAATGGCACCAAAATGATTATAAAATTTTAAATAGAAAGAAACTGTAAGACCATCTCTACCAGGACTCTTATTTCTTGACATTTGATTCAGAGACTTAAAAATTTCTTCAGGTGTAATTTCAGAATCTAGATAAGCTTTTTCATCATTGCTCACAGTTTTATCAACAAAACTTAAAAGCTCATCCATTTTGTCCTCATCAATTTCTGTGCAATTAAATAAGGATTTGTAGTGTTCAAAAATTTCATTTAAAATTTCTGGAGTACTTTCCAAAACTTGGCCATCTTTATTTTTTAATTCTTTAATACAATTATTTTCTTGTCTAAATTTTTCTAATTGTAAAAAATATTTTGAATTTTTATCACCTTCAATAGCCCAATAAGCTTTTGATCTAAGAATGGCCCCTTGACAAATCTTATTTTCATACTTTTGCATCTCAAGTTTTAATTCTTCATATTTAGTTTTATTAAAACTTTTACCATTAGCAATTTCATCTGAAAGTTTTTCAAAATTTCTCTGTAATTTAAAATATTCACTTTGTTCTTTTTTCTTTTTGTCTTTAGCAAATACTTGAGAGAATTTTTTAACCTTAAATTTCAAATTATCAAGCCAAATTAAAATGTCATTTTCATAGAGAGGACACTGTTTTTCATTTTCAATCAAATCATTGATTTTTTCAACAAAAACCTCATCATCAAGTAAAGTGTCATTTAAAATCCATAATCCAGGTCCTCTCTCAATATTAGAGAAATCAACATTGAGTACAACAAAGGAGTGATCACTGAATGTGTTGTGTTTATAGTAAACATTCTTAACATAAGGGGATATAACTCGTGGAACCAGTATAAAATCTATTCTACTTTGCATTAAAACTGTGTCAACGACTCGACGCCAAGAGAAGACTTTTTTCTGTGGATTTCTTGCACGCCAAATGTCATAAATGTTGAATTTTTCACATAAAGAATTGAGTGATTTATAAACTTTGTCTTCAGTATGTTGTGTTTTCCCACATCTATCAAGTCTTGATAGGGATGTATTCATATCCCCCAACAAGATGATATCATCAAAATTTGCTAATTTATCAAGTAATTTATTGAAAAAAACAAGTTTATCAGAAACCAAATTTGGAGCATAACAATTTACTAAATTTATGATTCTGTCATCTTGTTGGTATTGAATATGAACACACCTGCCATCAAAATCTTGAATATATTTTACTTTGTCTACCAAATGTTTTGCCACCAGAAAAGCAACACCTTGTCTGTTAAAACCAGAACATGAATAAAAAATTTTACCATTCCAAAACTTAGAAAAATCAGTTACAATATCATCAGACCAAAAAGTTTCCTGTATAGCAACAATATCAAAATGATTTTCATAACAAAAATGACAAAAATTCTGAAACTTGGTAGAATCTCTCAAGCCATTGGCATTAATACATACAAAATTTACCATCAGGAGGAGGATGTAAAGAGGGGGAGGGGCCTTAGACTTGAACGGAACTGTTAAGGGGTTTGGTTTTCCTCAACCTTTTCACATCCTCTTTAGACAAATTTGGAGCAGAGACTAAGCGTCGCCTTCTACCACCATTCAATTTTGACAATTCCACAGCCAACTGATCATCAGACATTTCCATATCATTTTCTTCAGCTACAGAAGAGTCAGTCATTAAAGAGACAGACTCAACCGAGCTTATATTATTCTCAGACTGAGACTGACAATCAGAAGGCTGTGACACATGACCAACAGGCTGTGAAACTTCATTCCCCATCCCCCCTTTTATTTTATTTTTATTAATGTCATTTAAAGTATCTGTTTCTTCACTTTTGGCATTCAAGTCAAGTTTATCATCAGTTTTTCCACTTCCCATCTCAGGTGTCTCATCAACTTTGTGAACAACAGCAACAGTTTTCTCAGTAATCATCTTATCATCAGCATCAGACTCATCATCAGTAGCAATAACATCATCGGCATTGTCGTTGTCATCTGAGTTTACAAGAGTTGCACAATACTCATCATATCCCTTTGAGTCCGTTTGAACCTCAGGGCGATAGTGAAAAGCTGGACATCTACACTTGGACAAAATATTATTACATCTTTCACAAGGGGGTGTTTTACATGCCCTTGCCAGGTGACCAAATTTGTTACACTTGAAACATTTATTATCTGGACAAGTTGCATAGACGTGGCCTATTTCAAAGCATTTACCACACACTTTCTTTTGGTTATCATGGACAACTCTGACATATTCAAATGAGTCGACCCCAGTTGATAATTTCATACTGTACGGTAAACTTTGACGTTCTTCAGGAAATTTAACAAGGACATAGCGGGTCCCATCAGCTACCTCAGTCCCAGGATAAAGTCTACGTTTTAATGGCCCTTTCAGTTCCAAACCAAACCCAACAAGCTTGTCGATAATCTCACTATCATTGACATAATGCGACACATTTAGAAGACTGACTACTTTCGTTCGAGAAAAAATGGCGCTAGGCTTGAACTTTTCTTTATTAATAGTAAAGCCAGTGTCAATAAGGAGGTCATGGGCGTCACTGTCATCAAGGGTTATTTCATATGCATTAGCCCCTTTTGGTACACATGCTATAACGGAACCAATACCAACTTCATCTTCAACATTCTTGATAACATCAGAAGCTTTTATTTTCTTGTTATCGGTGACATCTACGAAAACAGTCTTTTCTTTGAACTGTTTACTATCCCCCTTCTCACCAGCCATGGTGAAGGGGGCAACGAAAAACGTTTGTAAATCAGAAAATATGGATTAATCTGTATAATGAAACTCACAGTACTCAATAATGTTGACCCACCATCAACGGATGGGCCAATAAAGTGGTTGAAAATACACGGATTACAATCAGCGATTATTTGCGTCTTGTCTCTCCAAATTCCAAACCGGAAGTGACATTTATGTATTTCCCGTTTAATGTTACTGTATAAACTATTACGAAGACGTCAGATTGTATATTGCCATATTTAGCCTGCAAAATCATGTTTTTCATACAAACTGCAACTCTTTCCAACATAATAGTTATTCGTGTAATGGTATATATTCAACATTGACGACTGTAGCGAAGATACATGCAATATTATGATAAAAACATATATACATTTTTTATTTGAAAATCAAGTAAAAATGAAGAGTGATAGCGGTGGGATTCGAACCCACGCCTCCGAAGAGACTGGTACCTGAAACCAGCGCCATAGACCGCTCGGCCACGCTACCGTTGGTGGTGCGGTGTTTAAATTTTATTTTACAGCTCGGCGATCGAAACATATAAACGGTTCGTGAACACATGAAAAAAATCTTCATTTATTTTCATATGAAGTACCCAACATGCAGAGAATGACAGTGAAGAGACAAAGTCCCAAATATTAACCAAACAAGTGTGCAAAGCTTATTTTCTGTTTTGTTTTTATTCCCTGGTTCTTTTAATTCTAATTTTAAACAGCCGACCTAGAGAATTTGGGAGTTTGGAGCGGACCTTACAGATAATCTAGACTACATTATAAAAGAAACATATTTTAAAACCCATTTCTTTCAATATCAAACAAGGAGGAAGATACATGTTAATTTCGTGTATTTGGTGTCAGAAGGAAATAAAACCTGCGGGCAATTTGAATTATTACTTCAAAAGTAAATTTTTCGATTAGCTCGTCCAAAAAGAAATGCAATTGAAGTCATGGAAGTGATAACATTTTCACCTTTCACGCAGAAGCGTTTAGTCACGTTCCAAAGTCACCCAACATGTCGAATAATAATAAAGCTAGCTTATAAAAATAAATAATGGCAAAAAGAATTTCAAGAGTGGTTAGCGACTCACTATTCCTTTCGGGGCTGTGCAAACTGCATCGGAAATGTAATGAAATGCAAAGACTGGTGCGGCAAAACAGTGGTGTCATGCATTTGTATTAAAAGGATAGTTGTTTTCAAAGAAACGAATTGAATTTTTTTCTCAAGTATCCTACAAACGGTTACAAACCCTCCTGTAGCTATGTTCTGAACCAAATATAATAGAGCAGTCAGCTTACAATTGTCCCGCCAAAGTAGAAGATATAAACATTTTGCATGCGTTTATACTGCTATTGAATTGTTGACTATTTCAAAACAATCAATAAAAGTCAGCAAAATCAAAGTGGCAGCGGTGGGATTCGAACCCACGCCTCCGAAGAGACTGGTGCCTTAAACCAGCGCCTTAGACCGCTCGGCCACGCTACCGTTAGTCAATCCCTACTTAATAACATTTATGTATTTCCCGTTTAATGTTACTGTATAAACTATTACGAAGACGTCAGATTGTATATTGCCATATTTAGCCTACAAAATCATGTTTTTCATACAAACTGCAACTCTTTCCAACATAATAGTTATTCGTGCAATGGTATATATTCAACATTGACGACTGTAGCGAAGATACATGCAATATTATGATAAAAACATATATACATTTTTTATTTGAAAATCAAGTAAAAATGAAGAGTGATAGCGGTGGGATTCGAACCCACGCCTCCGAAGAGACTGGTACCTGAAACCAGCGCCATAGACCGCTCGGCCACGCTACCGTTGGTGGTGTGGTGTTTAAATTTTATTTTACAGCTCGGCGATCGAAACATATAAACGGTTCGTGAACACATGAAAAAAATCTTCATTTATTTTCATATGAAGTACCCAACATGCAGAGAATGACAGTGAAGAGACAAAGTCCCAAATATTAACCAAACAAGTGTGCAAAGCTTATTTTCTGTTTTGTTTTTATTCCCTGGTTCTTTTAATTCTAATTTTAAACAGCCGACCTAGAGAATTTGGGAGTTTGGAGCGGACCTTACAGATAATCTAGACTACATTATA
This sequence comes from Arcuatula senhousia, assembly GCA_963971305.1. Lineage (NCBI taxonomy): Eukaryota > Metazoa > Mollusca > Bivalvia > Mytilida > Mytilidae > Arcuatula > Arcuatula senhousia. Next base: position 64,211,657 of record OZ020308.1, read on the forward strand.
AAAGAAACATATTTTAAAACCCATTTCTTTCAATATCAAACAAGGAGGAAGATACATGTTAATTTCGTGTATTTGGTGTCAGAAGGAAATAAAGCCTGCGGGCAATTTGAATTATTACTTCAAAAGTAAATTTTTCGATTAGCTCGTCCAAAAAGAAATGCAATTGAAGTCATGGAAGTGATAACATTTTCACCTTTCACACAGAAGCGTTTAGTCACGTTCCAAAGTCACCCAACATGTCGAATAATAATAAAGCTAGCTTATAAAAATAAATAATGGCAAAAAGAATTTCAAGAGTGGTTAGCGACTCACTATTCCTTTCGGGGCTGTGCAAACTGCATCGGAAATGTAATGAAATGCAAAGACTGGTGCGGCAAAACAGTGGTGTCATGCATTTGTATTAAAAGGATAGTTGTTTTCAAAGAAAAGAATTGAATTTTTTTCTCAAGTATCCTACAAACGGTTACAAACCCTCCTGTAGCTATGTTCTGAACCAAATATAATAGAGCAGTCAGCTTACAATTGTCCCGCCAAAGTAGAAGATATAAACATTTTGCATGCGTTTATACTGCTATTGAGTTGTTGACTAATAAAAGTCAGCAAAATCAAAGTGGCAGCGGTGGGATTCGAACCCACGCCTCCGAAGAGACTGGTGCCTTAAACCAGCGCCTTAGACCGCTCGGCCACGCTACCGTTAGTCAATCCCTACTTAATAACATTTATGTATTTCCCGTTTAATGTTACTGTATAAACTATTACGAAGACGTCAGATTGTATATTGCCATATTTAGCCTGCAAAATCATGTTTTTCATACAAACTGCAACTCTTTCCAACATAATAGTTATTCGTGTAATGGTATATATTCAACATTGACGACTGTAGCGAAGATACATGCAATATTATGATAAAAACATATATACATTTTTTATTTGAAAATCAAGTAAAAATGAAGAGTGATAGCGGTGGGATTCGAACCCACGCCTCCGAAGAGACTGGTACCTGAAACCAGCGCCATAGACCGCTCGGCCACGCTACCGTTGGTGGTGTGGTGTTTAAATTTTATTTTACAGCTCGGCGATCGAAACATATAAACGGTTCGTGAACTTCATTTATTTTCATATGAAGTACCCAACATGCAGAGAATGACAGTGAAGAGACAAAGTCCCAAATATTAACCAAACAAGTGTGCAAAGCTTATTTTCTGTTTTGTTTTTATTCCCTGGTTCTTTTAATTCTAATTTTAAACAGCCGACCTAGAGAATTTGGGAGTTTGGAGCGGACCTTACAGATAATCTAGACTACATTATAAAAGAAACATATTTTAAAACCCATTTCTTTCAATATCAAACAAGGAGGAAGATACATGTTAATTTCGTGTATTTGGTGTCAGAAGGAAATAAAGCCTGTGGGCAATTTGAATTATTACTTCAAAAGTAAATTTTTCGATTAGCTCGTACAAAAAGAAATGCAATTGAAGTCATGGAAGTGATAACATTTTCACCTTTCACACAGAAGCGTTTAGTCACGTTCCAAAGTCACCCAACATGTCGAATAATAATAAAGCTAGCTTATAAAAATAAATAATGGCAAAAAGAATTTCAAGAGTGGTTAGCGACTCACTATTCCTTTCGGGGCTGTGCAAACTGCATCGGAAATGTAATGAAATGCAAAGACTGGTGCGGCAAAACAGTGGTGTCATGCATTTGTATTAAAAGGATAGTTGTTTTCAAAGAAACGAATTGAATTTTTCTTAAGTATCCTACAAACGGTTACAAACCCTCCTGTAGCTATGTTCTGAACCAAATATAATAGAGCAGTCAGCTTACAATTGTCCCGCCAAAGTAGAAGATATAAACATTTTGCATGCGTTTATACTGCTATTGAATTGTTGACTATTTCAAAACAATCAATAAAAGTCAGCAAAATCAAAGTGGCAGCGGTGGGATTCGAACCCACGCCTCCGAAGAGACTGGTGCCTTAAACCAGCGCCTTAGACCGCTCGGCCACGCTACCGTTAGTCAATCCCTACTTAATAACATTTATGTATTTCCCGTTTAATGTTACTGTATAAACTATTACGAAGACGTCAGATTGTATATTGCCATATTTAGCCTGCAAAATCATGTTTTTCATACAAACTGCAACTCTTTCCAACATAATAGTTATTCGTGTAATGGTATATATTCAACATTGACGACTGTAGCGAAGATACATGCAATATTATGATAAAAATATATATACATTTTTTATTTGAAAATCAAGTAAAAATGAAGAGTGATAGCGGTGGGATTCGAACCCACGCCTCCGAAGAGACTGGTACCTGAAACCAGCGCCATAGACCGCTCGGCCACGCTACCGTTGGTGGTGTGGTGTTTAAATTTTATTTTACAGCTCGGCGATCGAAACATATAAACGGTTCGTGAACACATGAAAAAAATCTTCATTTATTTTCATATGAAGTACCCAACATGCAGAGAATGACAGTGAAGAGACAAAGTCCCAAATATTAACCAAACAAGTGTGCAAAGCTTATTTTCTGTTTTGTTTTTATTCCCTGGTTCTTTTAATTCTAATTTTAAACAGCCGACCTAGAGAATTTGGGAGTTTGGAGCGGACCTTACAGATAATCTAGACTACATTATAAAAGAAACATATTTTAAAACCCATTTCTTTCAATATCAAATAAGGAGGAAGATACATGTTAATTTCGTGTATTTGGTGTCAGAAGGAAATAAAGCCTGCGGGCAATTTGAATTATTACTTCAAAAGTAAATTTTTCGATTAGCTCGTCCAAAAAGAAATGCAATTGAAGTCATGGAAGTGATTACATTTTCACCTTTCACACAGAAGCGTTTAGTCACGTTCCAAAGTCACCCAACATGTCGAATAATAATAAAGCTAGCTTATAAAAATAAATAATGGCAAAAAGAATTTCAAGAGTGGTTAGCGACTCACTATTCCTTTCGGGGCTGTGCAAACTGCATCGGAAATGTAATGAAATGCAAAGACTGGTGCGGCAAAACAGTGGTGTCATGCATTTGTATTAAAAGGATAGTTGTTTTCAAAGAAACGAATTGAATTTTTTTCTCAAGTATCCTACAAACGGTTACAAACCCTCCTGTAGCTATGTTCTGAACCAAATATAATAGAGCAGTCAGCTTACAATTGTCCCGCCAAAGTAGAAGATATAAACATTTTGCATGCGTTTATACTGCTATTGAATTGTTGACTATTTCAAAACAATCAATAAAAGTCAGCAAAATCAAAGTGGCAGCGGTGGGATTCGAACCCACGCCTCCGAAGAGACTGGTGCCTTAAACCAGCGCCTTAGACCGCTCGGCCACGCTACCGTTAGTCAATCCCTACTTAATAACATTTATGTATTTCCCGTTTAATGTTACTGTATAAACTATTACGAAGACGTCAGATTGTATATTGCCATATTTAGCCTGCAAAATCATGTTTTTCATACAAACTGCAACTCTTTCCAACATAATAGTTATTCGTGTAATGGTATATATTCAACATTGACGACTGTAGCGAAGATACATGCAATATTATGATAAAAACATATATACATTTTTTATTTGAAAATCAAGTAAAAATGAAGAGTGATAGCGGTGGGATTCGAACCCACGCCTCCGAAGAGACTGGTACCTGAAACCAGCGCCATAGACCGCTCGGCCACGCTACCGTTGGTGGTGTGGTGTTTAAATTTTATTTTACAGCTCGGCGATCGAAACATATAAACGGTTCGTGAACACATGAAAAAAATCTTCATTTATTTTCATATGAAGTACCCAACATGCAGAGAATGACAGTGAAGAGACAAAGTCCCAAATATTAACCAAACAAGTGTGCAAAGCTTATTTTCTGTTTTGTTTTTATTCCCTGGTTCTTTTAATTCTAATTTTAAACAGCCGACCTAGAGAATTTGGGAGTTTGGAGCGGACCTTACAGATAATCTAGACTACATTATAAAAGAAACATATTTTAAAACCCATTTCTTTCAATATCAAACAAGGAGGAAGATACATGTTAATTTCGTGTATTTGGTGTCAGAAGGAAATAAAGCCTGCGGGCGATTTGAATTATTACTTCAAAAGTAAATTTTTCGATTAGCTCGTCCAAAAAGAAATGCAATTGAAGTCATGGAAGTGATAACATTTTCACCTTTCACGCAGACGCGTTAAGTCACGTTCCAAAGTCACCCAACATGTCGAATAATAATAAAGCTAGCTTATAAAAATAAATAATGGCAAAAAGAATTTCAAGAGTGGTTAGCGACTCACTATTCCTTTCGGGGCTGTGCAAACTGCATCGGAAATGTAATGAAATGCAAAGACTGGTGCGGCAAAACAGTGGTGTCATGCATTTGTATTAAAAGGATAGTTGTTTTCAAAGAAACGAATTGAATTTTTTTCTCAAGTATCCTACAAACGGTTACAAACCCTCCTGTAGCTATGTTCTGAACCAAATATAATAGAGCAGTCAGCTTACAATTGTCCTGCCAAAGTAGAAGATATAAACATTTTGCATGCGTTTATACTGCTATTGAATTGTTGACTATTTCAAAACAATCAATAAAAGTCAGCAAAATCAAAGTGGCAGCGGTGGGATTCGAACCCACGCCTCTGAAGAGACTGGTGCCTTAAACCAGCGCCTTAGACCGCTCGGCCACGCTACCGTTAGTCAATCCCTACTTAATAACATTTATGTATTTCCCGTTTAATGTTACTGTATAAACTATTACGAAGACGTCATATTGTATATTGCCATATTTAGCCTGCAAAATCATGTTTTTCATACAAACTGCAACTCTTTCCAACATAATAGTTATTCGTGTAATGGTATATATTCAACATTGACGACTGTAGCGAAGATACATGCAATATTATGATAAAAACATATATACATTTTTTATTTGAAAATCAAGTAAAAATGAAGAGTGATAGCGGTGGGATTCGAACCCACGCCTCCGAAGAGACTGGTACCTGAAACCAGCGCCATAGACCGCTCGGCCACGCTACCGTTGGTGGTGTGGTGTTTAAATTTTATTTTACAGCTCGGCGATCGAAACATATAAACGGTTCGTGAACACATGAAAAAAATCTTCATTTATTTTCATATGAAGTACCCAACATGCAGAGAATGACAGTGAAGAGACAAAGTCCCAAATATTAACCAATTTGTGCAAAGCTTATTTTCTGTTTTGTTTTTATTCCCTGGTTCTTTTAATTCTAATTTTAAACAGCCGACCTAGAGAATTTGGGAGTTTGGAGCGGACCTTACAGATAATCTAGACTACATTATAAAAGAAACATATTTTAAAACCCATTTCTTTCAATATCAAACAAGGAGGAAGATACATGTTAATTTCGTGTATTTGGTGTCAGAAGGAAATAAAGCCTGCGGGCAATTTGAATTATTACTTCAAAAGTAAATTTTTCGATTAGCTCGTCCAAAAAGAAATGCAATTGAAGTCATGGAAGTGATAACATTTTCACCTTTCACGCAGAAGCGTTTAGTCACGTTCCAAAGTCACCCAACATGTCGAATAATAATAAAGCTAGCTTATAAAAATAAATAATGGCAAAAAGAATTTCAAGAGTGGTTAGCGACTCACTATTCCTTTCGGGGCTGTGCAAACTGCATCGGAAATGTAATGAAATGCAAAGACTGGTGCGGCAAAACAGTGGTGTCATGCATTTGTATTAAAAGGATAGTTGTTTTCAAAGAAACGAATTGAATTTTTTTCTCAAGTATCCTACAAACGGTTACAAACCCTCCTGTAGCTATGTTCTGAACCAAATATAATAGAGCAGTCAGCTTACAATTGTCCCGCCAAAGTAGAAGATATAAACATTTTGCATGCGTTTATACTGCTATTGAATTGTTGACTATTTCAAAACAATCAATAAAAGTCAGCAAAATCAAAGTGGCAGCGGTGGGATTCGAACCCACGCCTCCGAAGAGACTGGTGCCTTAAACCAGCGCCTTAGACCGCTCGGCCACGCTACCGTTAGTCAATCCCTACTTAATAACATTTATGTATTTCCCGTTTAATGTTACTGTATAAACTATTACGAAGACGTCAGATTGTATATTGCCATATTTAGCCTGCAAAATCATGTTTTTCATACAAACTGCAACTCTTTCCAACATAATAGTTATTCGTGTAATGGTATATTTTCAACATTGACGACTGTAGCGAAGATACATGCAATATTATGATAAAAACATATATACATTTTTTATTTGAAAATCAAGTAAAAATGAATAGTGATAGCGGTGGGATTCGAACCCACGCCTCCGAAGAGACTGGTACCTGAAACCAGCGCCATAGACCGCTCGGCCACGCTACCGTTGGTGGTGTGGTGTTTAAATTTTATTTTACAGCTCGGCGATCGAAACATATAAACGGTTCGTGAACACATGAAAAAAATCTTCATTTTTTTTCATATGAAGTACCCAACATGCAGAGAATGACAGTGAAGAGACAAAGTCCCAAATATTAACCAAACAAGTGTGCAAAGCTTATTTTCTGTTTTGTTTTTATTCCCTGGTTCTTTTAATTCTAATTTTAAACAGCCGACCTAGAGAATTTGGGAGTTTGGAGCGGACCTTACAGATAATCTAGACTACATTATAAAAGAAACATCTTTTAAAACCCATTTCTTTCAATATCAAACAAGGAGGAAGATACATGTTAATTTCGTGTATTTGGTGTCAGAAGGAAATAAAGCCTGCGGGCAATTTGAATTATTACTTCAAAAGTAAATTTTTCGATTAGCTCGTCCAAAAAGAAATGCAATTGAAGTCATGGAAGTGATAACATTTTCACCTTTCACGCAGAAGCGTTTAGTCACGTTCCAAAGTCACCCAACATGTCGAATAATAATAAAGCTAGCTTATAAAAATAAATAATGGCAAAAAGAATTTCAAGAGTGGTTAGCGACTCACTATTCCTTTCGGGGCTGTGCAAACTGCATCGGAAATGTAATGAAATGCAAAGACTGGTGCGGCAAAACAGTGGTGTCATGCATTTGTATTAAAAGGATAGTTGTTTTCAAAGAAACGAATTGAATTTTTTTCTCAAGTATCCTACAAACGGTTACAAACCCTCCTGTAGCTATGTTCTGAACCAAATATAATAGAGCAGTCAGCTTACAATTGTCCCGCCAAAGTAGAAGATATAAACATTTTGCATGCGTTTATACTGCTATTGAATTGTTGACTATTTCAAAACAATCAATAAAAGTCAGCAAAATCAAAGTGGCAGCGGTGGGATTCGAACCCACGCCTCCGAAGAGACTGGTGCCTTAAACCAGCGCCTTAGACCGCTCGGCCACGCTACCGTTAGTCAATCCCTACTTAATAACATTTATGTATTTCCCGTTTAATGTTACTGTATAAACTATTACGAAGACGTCAGATTGTATATTGCCATATTTAGCCTGCAAAATCATGTTTTTCATACAAACTGCAACTCTTTCCAACATAATAGTTATTCGTGTAATGGTATATTTTCAACATTGACGACTGTAGCGAAGATACATGCAATATTATGATAAAAACATATATACATTTTTTTATTTGAAAATCAAGTAAAAATGAAGAGTGATAGGGGTGGGATTCGAACCCACGCCTCCGAAGAGACTGGTACCTGAAACCAGCGCCATAGACCGCTCGGCCACGCTACCGTTGGTGGTGTGGTGTTTAAATTTTATTTTACAGCTCGGCGATCGAAACATATAAACGGTTCGTGAACACATGAAAAAAATCTTCATTTATTTTCATATGAAGTACCCAACATGCAGAGAATGACAGTGAAGAGACAAAGTCCCAAATATTAACCAAACAAGTGTGCAAAGCTTATTTTCTGTTTTGTTTTTATTCCCTGGTTCTTTTAATTCTAATTTTAAACAGCCGACCTAGAGAATTTGGGAGTTTGGAGCGGACCTTACAGATAATCTAGACTACATTATAAAAGAAACATATTTTAAAACCCATTTCTTTCAATATCAAACAAGGAGGAAGATACATGTTAATTTCGTGTATTTGGTGTCAGAAGGAAATAAAGCCTGCGGGCAATTTGAATTATTACTTCAAAAGTAAATTTTTCGATTAGCTCGTCCAAAAAGAAATGCAATTGAAGTCATGGAAGTGATAACATTTTCACCTTTCACGCAGAAGCGTTTAGTCACGTTCCAAAGTCACCCAACATGTCGAATAATAATAAAGCTAGCTTATAAAAATAAATAATGGCAAAAAGAATTTCAAGAGTGGTTAGCGACTCACTATTCCTTTCGGGGCTGTGCAAACTGCATCGGAAATGTAATGAAATGCAAAGACTGGTGCGGCAAAACAGTGGTGTCATGCATTTGTATTAAAAGGATAGTTGTTTTCAAAGAAACGAATTGAATTTTTTTCTCAAGTATCCTACAAACGGTTACAAACCCTCCTGTAGCTATGTTCTGAACCAAATATAATAGAGCAGTCAGCTTACAATTGTCCCGCCAAAGTAGAAGATATAAACATTTTGCATGCGTTTATACTGCTATTGAATTGTTGACTATTTCAAAACAATCAATAAAAGTCAGCAAAATCAAAGTGGCAGCGGTGGGATTCGAACCCACGCCTCCGAAGAGACTGGTGCCTTAAACCAGCGCCTTAGACCGCTCGGCCACGCTACCGTTAGTCAATCCCTACTTAATGACATTTATGTATTTCCCGTTTAATGTTACTGTATAAACTATTACGAAGACGTCAGATTGTATATTGCCATATTTAGCCTGCAAAATCATGTTTTTCATACAAACTGCAACTCTTTCCAACATAATAGTTATTCGTGTAATGGTATATTTTCAACATTGACGACTGTAGCGAAGATACATGCAATATTATGATAAAAACATATATACATTTTTTATTTGAAAATCAAGTAAAAATGAAGAGTGATAGCGGTGGGATTCGAACCCACGCCTCCGAAGAGACTGGTACCTGAAACCAGCGCCATAGACCGCTCGGCCACGCTACCGTTGGTGGTGTGGTGTTTAAATTTTATTTTACAGCTCGGCGATCGAAACATATAAACGGTTCGTGAACACATGAAAAAAATCTTCATTTATTTTCATATGAAGTACCCAACATGCAGAGAATGACAGTGAAGAGACAAAGTCCCAAATATTAACCAAACAAGTGTGCAAAGCTTATTTTCTGTTTTGTTTTTATTCCCTGGTTCTTTTAATTCTAATTTTAAACAGCCGACCTAGAGAATTTGGGAGTTTGGAGCGGACCTTACAGATAATCTAGACTACATTATAAAAGAAACATCTTTTAAAACCCATTTCTTTCAATATCAAACAAGGAGGAAGATACATGTTAATTTCGTGTATTTGGTGTCAGAAGGAAATAAAGCCTGCGGGCAATTTGAATTATTACTTCAAAAGTAAATTTTTCGATTAGCTCGTCCAAAAAGAAATGCAATTGAAGTCATGGAAGTGATAACATTTTCACCTTTCACGCAGAAGCGTTTAGTCACGTTCCAAAGTCACCCAACATGTCGAATAATAATAAAGCTAGCTTATAAAAATAAATAATGGCAAAAAGAATTTCAAGAGTGGTTAGCGACTCACTATTCCTTTCGGGGCTGTGCAAACTGCATCGGAAATGTAATGAAATGCAAAGACTGGTGCGGCAAAACAGTGGTGTCATGCATTTGTATTAAAAGGATAGTTGTTTTCAAAGAAACGAATTGAATTTTTTTCTCAAGTATCCTACAAACGGTTACAAACCCTCCTGTAGCTATGTTCTGAACCAAATATAATAGAGCAGTCAGCTTACAATTGTCCCGCCAAAGTAGAAGATATAAACATTTTGCATGCGTTTATACTGCTATTGAATTGTTGACTATTTCAAAACAATCAATAAAAGTCAGCAAAATCAAAGTGGCAGCGGTGGGATTCGAACCCACGCCTCCGAAGAGACTGGTGCCTTAAACCAGCGCCTTAGACCGCTCGGCCACGCTACCGTTAGTCAATCCCTACTTAATAACATTTATGTATTTCCCGTTTAATGTTACTGTATAAACTATTACGAAGACGTCAGATTGTATATTGCCATATTTAGCCTGCAAAATCATGTTTTTCATACAAACTGCAACTCTTTCCAACATAATAGTTATTCGTGTAATGGTATATATTCAACATTGACGACTGTAGCGAAGATACATGCAATATTATGATAAAAACATATATACATTTTTTATTTGAAAATCAAGTAAAAATGAAGAGTGATAGCGGTGGGATTCGAACCCACGCCTCCGAAGAGACTGGTACCTGAAACCAGCGCCATAGACCGCTCGGCCACGCTACCGTTGGTGGTGTGGTGTTTAAATTTTATTTTACAGCTCGGCGATCGAAACATATAAACGGTTCGTGAACACATGAAAAAAATCTTCATTTATTTTCATATGAAGTACCCAACATGCAGAGAATGACAGTGAAGAGACAAAGTCCCAAATATTAACCAAACAAGTGTGCAAAGCTTATTTTCTGTTTTGTTTTTATTCCCTGGTTCTTTTAATTCTAATTTTAAACAGCCGACCTAGAGAATTTGGGAGTTTGGAGCGGACCTTACAGATAATCTAGACTACATTATAAAAGAAACATATTTTAAAACCCATTTCTTTCAATATCAAACAAGGAGGAAGATACATGTTAATTTCGTGTATTTGGTGTCAGAAGGAAATAAAGCCTGCGGGCAATTTGAATTATTACTTCAAAAGTAAATTTTTCGATTAGCTCGTCCAAAAAGAAATGCAATTGAAGTCATGGAAGTGATAACATTTTCACCTTTCACGCAGAAGCGTTTAGTCACGTTCCAAAGTCACCCAACATGTCGAATAATAATAAAGCTAGCTTATAAAAATAAATAATGGCAAAAAGAATTTCAAGAGTGGTTAGCGACTCACTATTCCTTTCGGGGCTGTGCAAACTGCATCGGAAATGTAATGAAATGCAAAGACTGGTGCGGCAAAACAGTGGTGTCATGCATTTGTATTAAAAGGATAGTTGTTTTCAAAGAAACGAATTGAATTTTTTTCTCAAGTATCCTACAAACGGTTACAAACCCTCCTGTAGCTATGTTCTGAACCAAATATAATAGAGCAGTCAGCTTACAATTGTCCCGCCAAAGTAGAAGATATAAACATTTTGCATGCGTTTATACTGCTATTGAATTGTTGACTATTTCAAAACAATCAATAAAAGTCAGCAAAATCAAAGTGGCAGCGGTGGGATTCGAACCCACGCCTCCGAAGAGACTGGTGCCTTAAACCAGCGCCTTAGACCGCTCGGCCACGCTACCGTTAGTCAATCCCTACTTAATAACATTTATGTATTTCCCGTTTAATGTTACTGTATAAACTATTACGAAGACGTCAGATTGTATATTGCCATATTTAGCCTGCAAAATCATGTTTTTCATACAAACTGCAACTCTTTCCAACATAATAGTTATTCGTGTAATGGTATATTTTCAACATTGACGACTGTAGCGAAGATACATGCAATATTATGATAAAAACATATATACATTTTTTATTTGAAAATCAAGTAAAAATGAAGAGTGATAGCGGTGGGATTCGAACCCACGCCTCCGAAGAGACTGGTAGCTGAAACCAGCGCCATAGACCGCTCGGCCACGCTACCGTTGGTGGTGTGGTGTTTAAATTTTATTTTACAGCTCGGCGATCGAAACATATAAACGGTTCGTGAACACATGAAAAAAATCTTCATTTATTTTCATATGAAGTACCCAACATGCAGAGAATGACAGTGAAGAGACAAAGTCCCAAATATTAACCAAACAAGTGTGCAAAGCTTATTTTCTGTTTTGTTTTTATTCCCTGGTTTTTTTAATTCTAATTTTAAACAGCCGACCTAGAGAATTTGGGAGTTTGGAGCGGACCTTACAGATAATCTAGACTACATTATAAAAGAAACATATTTTAAAACCCATTTCTTTCAATATCAAACAAGGAGGAAGATACATGTTAATTTCGTGTATTTGGTGTCAGAAGGAAATAAAGCCTGCGGGCAATTTGAATTATTACTTCAAAAGTAAATTTTTCGATTAGCTCGTCCAAAAAGAAATGCAATTGAAGTCATGGAAGTGATAACATTTTCACCTTTCACGCAGAAGCGTTTAGTCACGTTCCAAAGTCACCCAACATGTCGAATAATAATAAAGCTAGCTTATAAAAATAAATAATGGCAAAAAGAATTTCAAGAGTGGTTAGCGACTCACTATTCCTTTCGGGGCTGTGCAAACTGCATCGGAAATGTAATGAAATGCAAAGACTGGTGCGGCAAAACAGTGGTGTCATGCATTTGTATTAAAAGGATAGTTGTTTTCAAAGAAACGAATTGAATTTTTTTCTCAAGTATCCTACAAACGGTTACAAACCCTCCTGTAGCTATGTTCTGAACCAAATATAATAGAGCAGTCAGCTTACAATTGTCCCGCCAAAGTAGAAGATATAAACATTTTGCATGCGTTTATACTGCTATTGAATTGTTGACTATTTCAAAACAATCAATAAAAGTCAGCAAAATCAAAGTGGCAGCGGTGGGATTCGAACCCACGCCTCCGAAGAGACTGGTGCCTTAAACCAGCGCCTTAGACCGCTCGGCCACGCTACCGTTAGTCAATCCCTACTTAATAACATTTATGTATTTCCCGTTTAATGTTACTGTATAAACTATTACGAAGACGTCAGATTGTATATTGCCATATTTAGCCTGCAAAATCATGTTTTTCATACAAACTGCAACTCTTTCCAACATAATAGTTATTCGTGTAATGGTATATTTTCAACATTGACGACTGTAGCGAAGATACATGCAATATTATGATAAAAACATATATACATTTTTTATTTGAAAATCAAGTAAAAATGAAGAGTGATAGCGGTGGGATTCGAACCCACGCCTCCGAAGAGACTGGTAGCTGAAACCAGCGCCATAGACCGCTCGGCCACGCTACCGTTGGTGGTGTGGTGTTTAAATTTTATTTTACAGCTCGGCGATCGAAACATATAAACGGTTCGTGAACACATGAAAAAAATCTTCATTTATTTTCATATGAAGTACCCAACATGCAGAGAATGACAGTGAAGAGACAAAGTCCCAAATATTAACCAAACAAGTGTGCAAAGCTTATTTTCTGTTTTGTTTTTATTCCCTGGTTCTTTTAATTCTAATTTTAAACAGCCGACCTAGAGAATTTGGGAGTTTGGAGCGGACCTTACAGATAATCTAGACTACATTATAAAAGAAACATATTTTAAATCCCATTTCTTTCAATATCAAACAAGGAGGAAGATACATGTTAATTTCGTGTATTTGGTGTCAGAAGGAAATAAAGCCTGCGGGCAATTTGAATTATTACTTCAAAAGTAAATTTTTCGATTAGCTCGTCCAAAAAGAAATGCAATTGAAGTCATGGAAGTGATAACATTTTCACCTTTCACGCAGAAGCGTTTAGTCACGTTCCAAAGTCACCCAACATGTCGAATAATAATAAAGCTAGCTTATAAAAATAAATAATGGCAAAAAGAATTTCAAGAGTGGTTAGCGACTCACTATTCCTTTCGGGGCTGTGCAAACTGCATCGGAAATGTAATGAAATGCAAAGACTGGTGCGGCAAAACAGTGGTGTCATGCATTTGTATTAAAAGGATAGTTGTTTTCAAAGAAACGAATTGAATTTTTTTCTCAAGTATCCTACAAACGGTTACAAACCCTCCTGTAGCTATGTTCTGAACCAAATATAATAGAGCAGTCAGCTTACAATTGTCCCGCCAAAGTAGAAGATATAAACATTTTGCATGCGTTTATACTGCTATTGAATTGTTGACTATTTCAAAACAATCAATAAAAGTCAGCAAAATCAAAGTGGCAGCGGTGGGATTCGAACCCACGCCTCCGAAGAGACTGGTGCCTTAAACCAGCGCCTTAGACCGCTCGGCCACGCTACCGTTAGTCAATCCCTACTTAATAACATTTATGTATTTCCCGTTTAATGTTACTGTATAAACTATTACGAAGACGTCAGATTGTATATTGCCATATTTAGCCTGCAAAATCATGTTTTTCATACAAACTGCAACTCTTTCCAACATAATAGTTATTCGTGTAATGGTATATTTTCAACATTGACGACTGTAGCGAAGATACATGCAATATTATGATAAAAACATATATACATTTTTTATTTGAAAATCAAGTAAAAATGAAGAGTGATAGCGGTGGGATTCGAACCCACGCCTCCGAAGAGACTGGTAGCTGAAACCAGCGCCATAGACCGCTCGGCCACGCTACCGTTGGTGGTGTGGTGTTTAAATTTTATTTTACAGCTCGGCGATCGAAACATATAAACGGTTCGTGAACACATGAAAAAAATCTTCATTTATTTTCATATGAAGTACCCAACATGCAGAGAATGACAGTGAAGAGACAAAGTCCCAAATATTAACCAAACAAGTGTGCAAAGCTTATTTTCTGTTTTGTTTTTATTCCCTGGTTCTTTTAATTCTAATTTTAAACAGCCGACCTAGAGAATTTGGGAGTTTGGAGCGGACCTTACAGATAATCTAGACTACATTATAAAAGAAACATATTTTAAAACCCATTTCTTTCAATATCAAACAAGGAGGAAGATACATGTTAATTTCGTGTATTTGGTGTCAGAAGGAAATAAAGCCTGCGGGCAATTTGAATTATTACTTCAAAAGTAAATTTTTCGATTAGCTCGTCCAAAAAGTTATGCAATTGAAGTCATGGAAGTGATAACATTTTCACCTTTCACGCAGAAGCGTTTAGTCACGTTCCAAAGTCACCCAACATGTCGAATAATAATAAAGCTAGCTTATAAAAATAAATAATGGCAAAAAGAATTTCAAGAGTGGTTAGCGACTCACTATTCCTTTCGGGGCTGTGCAAACTGCATCGGAAATGTAATGAAATGCAAAGACTGGTGCGGCAAAACAGTGGTGTCATGCATTTGTATTAAAAGGATAGTTGTTTTCAAAGAAACGAATTGAATTTTTTTCTCAAGTATCCTACAAACGGTTACAAACCCTCCTGTAGCTATGTTCTGAACCAAATATAATAGAGCAGTCAGCTTACAATTGTCCCGCCAAAGTAGAAGATATAAACATTTTGCATGCGTTTATACTGCTATTGAATTGTTGACTATTTCAAAACAATCAATAAAAGTCAGCAAAATCAAAGTGGCAGCGGTGGGATTCGAACCCACGCCTCCGAAGAGACTGGTGCCTTAAACCAGCGCCTTAGACCGCTCGGCCACGCTACCGTTAGTCAATCCCTACTTAATGACATTTATGTATTTCCCGTTTAATGTTACTGTATAAACTATTACGAAGACGTCAGATTGTATATTGCCATATTTAGCCTGCAAAATCATGTTTTTCATACAAACTGCAACTCTTTCCAACATAATAGTTATTCGTGTAATGGTATATTTTCAACATTGACGACTGTAGCGAAGATACATGCAATATTATGATAAAAACATATATACATTTTTTATTTGAAAATCAAGTAAAAATGAAGAGTGATAGCGGTGGGATTCGAACCCACGCCTCCGAAGAGACTGGTACCTGAAACCAGCGCCATAGACCGCTCGGCCACGCTACCGTTGGTGGTGTGGTGTTTAAATTTTATTTTACAGCTCGGCGATCGAAACATATAAACGGTTCGTGAACACATGAAAAAAATCTTCATTTATTTTCATATGAAGTACCCAACATGCAGAGAATGACAGTGAAGAGACAAAGTCCCAAATATTAACCAAACAAGTGTGCAAAGCTTATTTTCTGTTTTGTTTTTATTCCCTGGTTCTTTTAATTCTAATTTTAAACAGCCGACCTAGAGAATTTGGGAGTTTGGAGCGGACCTTACAGATAATCTAGACTACATTATAAAAGAAACATATTTTAAAACCCATTTCTTTCAATATCAAACAAGGAGGAAGATACATGTTAATTTCGTGTATTTGGTGTCAGAAGGAAATAAAGCCTGCGGGCAATTTGAATTATTACTTCAAAAGTAAATTTTTCGATTAGCTCGTCCAAAAAGAAATGCAATTGAAGTCATGGAAGTGATAACATTTTCACCTTTCACGCAGAAGCGTTTAGTCACGTTCCAAAGTCACCCAACATGTCGAATAATAATAAAGCTAGCTTATAAAAATAAATAATGGCAAAAAGAATTTCAAGAGTGGTTAGCGACTCACTATTCCTTTCGGGGCTGTGCAAACTGCATCGGAAATGTAATGAAATGCAACGACTGGTGCGGCAAAACAGTGGTGTCATGCATTTGTATTAAAAGGATAGTTGTTTTCAAAGAAACGAATTGAATTTTTTTCTCAAGTATCCTACAAACGGTTACAAACCCTCCTGTAGCTATGTTCTGAACCAAATATAATAGAGCAGTCAGCTTACAATTGTCCCGCCAAAGTAGAAGATATAAACATTTTGCATGCGTTTATACTGCTATTGAATTGTTGACTATTTCAAAACAATCAATAAAAGTCAGCAAAATCAAAGTGGCAGCGGTGGGATTCGAACCCACGCCTCCGAAGAGACTGGTGCCTTAAACCAGCGCCTTAGACCGCTCGGCCACGCTACCGTTAGTCAATCCCTACTTAATGACATTTATGTATTTCCCGTTTAATGTTACTGTATAAACTATTACGAAGACGTCAGATTGTATATTGCCATATTTAGCCTGCAAAATCATGTTTTTCATACAAACTGCAACTCTTTCCAACATAATAGTTATTCGTGTAATGGTATATTTTCAACATTGACGACTGTAGCGAAGATACATGCAATATTATGATAAAAACATATATACATTTTTTATTTGAAAATCAAGTAAAAATGAAGAGTGATAGCGGTGGGATTCGAACCCACGCCTCCGAAGAGACTGGTACCTGAAACCAGCGCCATAGACCGCTCGGCCACGCTACCGTTGGTGGTGTGGTGTTTAAATTTTATTTTACAGCTCGGCGATCGAAACATATAAACGGTTCGTGAACACATGAAAAAAATCTTCATTTATTTTCATATGAAGTACCCAACATGCAGAGAATGACAGTGAAGAGACAAAGTCCCAAATATTAACCAAACAAGTGTGCAAAGCTTATTTTCTGTTTTGTTTTTATTCCCTGGTTCTTTTAATTCTAATTTTAAACAGCCGACCTAGAGAATTTGGGAGTTTGGAGCGGACCTTACAGATAATCTAGACTACATTATAAAAGAAACATATTTTAAAACCCATTTCTTTCAATATCAAACAAGGAGGAAGATACATGTTAATTTCGTGTATTTGGTGTCAGAAGGAAATAAAGCCTGCGGGCAATTTGAATTATTACTTCAAAAGTAAATTTTTCGATTAGCTCGTCCAAAAAGAAATGCAATTGAAGTCATGGAAGTGATAACATTTTCACCTTTCACGCAGAAGCGTTTAGTCACGTTCCAAAGTCACCCAACATGTCGAATAATAATAAAGCTAGCTTATAAAAATAAATAATGGCAAAAAGAATTTCAAGAGTGGTTAGCGACTCACTATTCCTTTCGGGGCTGTGCAAACTGCATCGGAAATGTAATGAAATGCAAAGACTGGTGCGGCAAAACAGTGGTGTCATGCATTTGTATTAAAAGGATAGTTGTTTTCAAAGAAACGAATTGAATTTTTTTCTCAAGTATCCTACAAACGGTTACAAACCCTCCTATAGCTATGTTCTGAACCAAATATAATAGAGCAGTCAGCTTACAATTGTCCCGCCAAAGTAGAAGATATAAACATTTTGCATGCGTTTATACTGCTATTGAATTGTTGACTATTTCAAAACAATCAATAAAAGTCAGCAAAATCAAAGTGGCAGCGGTGGGATTCGAACCCACGCCTCCGAAGAGACTGGTGCCTTAAACCAGCGCCTTAGACCGCTCGGCCACGCTACCGTTAGTCAATCCCTACTTAATAACATTTATGTATTTCCCGTTTAATGTTACTGTATAAACTATTACGAAGACGTCAGATTGTATATTGCCATATTTAGCCTGCAAAATCATGTTTTTCATACAAACTGCAACTCTTTCCAACATAATAGTTATTCGTGTAATGGTATATTTTCAACATTGACGACTGTAGCGAAGATACATGCAATATTATGATAAAAACATATATACATTTTTTATTTGAAAATCAAGTAAAAATGAAGAGTGATAGCGGTGGGATTCGAACCCACGCCTCCGAAGAGACTGGTACCTGAAACCAGCGCCATAGACCGCTCGGCCACGCTACCGTTGGTGGTGTGGTGTTTAAATTTTATTTTACAGCTCGGCGATCGAAACATATAAACGGTTCGTGAACACATGAAAAAAATCTTCATTTATTTTCATATGAAGTACCCAACATGCAGAGAATGACAGTGAAGAGACAAAGTCCCAAATATTAACCAAACAAGTGTGCAAAGCTTATTTTCTGTTTTGTTTTTATTCCCTGGTTCTTTTAATTCTAATTTTAAACAGCCGACCTAGAGAATTTGGGAGTTTGGAGCGGACCTTACAGATAATCTAGACTACATTATAAAAGAAACATATTTTAAAACCCATTTCTTTCAATATCAAACAAGGAGGAAGATACATGTTAATTTCGTGTATTTGGTGTCAGAAGGAAATAAAGCCTGCGGGCAATTTGAATTATTACTTCAAAAGTAAATTTTTCGATTAGCTCGTCCAAAAAGAAATGCAATTGAAGTCATGGAAGTGATAACACTTTCACCTTTCACACAGAAGCGTTTAGTCACGTTCCAAAGTCACCCAACATGTCGAATAATAATAAAGCTAGCTTATAAAAATAAATAATGGCAAAAAGAATTTCAAGAGTGGTTTGCGACTCACTATTCCTTTCGGGGCTGTGCAAACTGCATCGGAAATGTAATGAAATGCAAAGACTGGTGCGGCAAAACAGTGGTGTCATGCATTTGTATTAAAAGGATAGTTGTTTTCAAAGAAACGAATTGAATTTTTTTCTCAAGTATCCTACAAACGGTTACAAACCCTCCTGTAGCTATGTTCTGAACCAAATATAATAGAGCAGTCAGCTTACAATTGTCCCGCCAAAGTAGAAGATATAAACATTTTGCATGCGTTTATACTGCTATTGAATTGTTGACTATTTCAAAACAATCAATAAAAGTCAGCAAAATCAAAGTGGCAGCGGTGGGATTCGAACCCACGCCTCCGAAGAGACTGGTGCCTTAAACCAGCGCCTTAGACCGCTCGGCCACGCTACCGTTAGTCAATCCCTACTTAATAACATTTATGTATTTCCCGTTTAATGTTACTGTATAAACTATTACGAAGACGTCAGATTGTATATTGCCATATTTAGCCTGCAAAATCATGTTTTTCATACAAACTGCAACTCTTTCCAACATAATAGTTATTCGTGTAATGGTATATATTCAACATTGACGACTGTAGCGAAGATACATGCAATATTATGATAAAAACATATATACATTTTTTATTTGAAAATCAAGTAAAAATGAAGAGTGATAGCGGTGGGATTCGAACCCACGCCTCCGAAGAGACTGGTACCTGAAACCAGCGCCATAGACCGCTCGGCCACGCTACCGTTGGTGGTGTGGTGTTTAAATTTTATTTTACAGCTCGGCGATCGAAACATATAAACGGTTCGTGAACACATGAAAAAAATCTTCATTTATTTTCATATGAAGTACCCAACATGCAGAGAATGACAGTGAAGAGACAAAGTCCCAAATATTAACCAAACAAGTGTGCAAAGCTTATTTTCTGTTTTGTTTTTATTCCCTGGTTCTTTTAATTCTAATTTTAAACAGCCGACCTAGAGAATTTGGGAGTTTGGAGCGGACCTTACAGATAATCTAGACTACATTATAAAAGAAACATATTTTAAAACCCATTTCTTTCAATATCAAACAAAGAGGAAGATA
Source organism: Arcuatula senhousia (assembly GCA_963971305.1). Taxonomy (NCBI): domain Eukaryota; kingdom Metazoa; phylum Mollusca; class Bivalvia; order Mytilida; family Mytilidae; genus Arcuatula; species Arcuatula senhousia. Next base: position 64,231,734 of record OZ020308.1, read on the forward strand.
CATGTTAATTTCGTGTATTTGGTGTCAGAAGGAAATAAAGCCTGCGGGCAATTTGAACTATTACTTCAAAAGTAAATTTTTCGATTAGCTCGTCCAAAAAGAAATGCAATTGAAGTCATGGAAGTGATAACATTTTCACCTTTCACACAGAAGCGTTTAGTCACGTTCCAAAGTCACCCAACATGTCGAATAATAATAAAGCTAGCTTATAAAAATAAATAATGGCAAAAAGAATTTCAAGAGTGGTTAGCGACTCACTATTCCTTTCGGGGCTGTGCAAACTGCATCGGAAATGTAATGAAATGCAAAGACTGGTGCGGCAAAACAGTGGTGTCATGCATTTGTATTAAAAGGATAGTTGTTTTCAAAGAAACGAATTGAATTTTTTTCTCAAGTATCCTACAAACGGTTACAAACCCTCCTGTAGCTATGTTCTGAACCAAATATAATAGAGCAGTCAGCTTACAATTGTCCCGCCAAAGTAGAAGATATAAACATTTTGCATGCGTTTATACTGCTATTGAATTGTTGACTATTTCAAAACAATCAATAAAAGTCAGCAAAATCAAAGTGGCAGCGGTGGGATTCGAACCCACGCCTCCGAAGAGACTGGTGCCTTAAACCAGCGCCTTAGACCGCTCGGCCACGCTACCGTTAGTCAATCCCTACTTAATAACATTTATGTATTTCCCGTTTAATGTTACTGTATAAACTATTACGAAGACGTCAGATTGTATATTGCCATATTTAGCCTGCAAAATCATGTTTTTCATACAAACTGCAACTCTTTCCAACATAATAGTTATTCGTGTAATGGTATATATTCAACATTGACGACTGTAGCGAAGATACATGCAATATTATGATAAAAACATATATACATTTTTTATTTGAAAATCAAGTAAAAATGAAGAGTGATAGCGGTGGGATTCGAACCCACGCCTCCGAAGAGACTGATACCTGAAACCAGCGCCATAGACCGCTCGGCCACGCTACCGTTGGTGGTGTGGTGTTTAAATTTTATTTTACAGCTCGGCGATCGAAACATATAAACGGTTCGTGAACACATGAAAAAAATCTTCATTTATTTTCATATGAAGTACCCAACATGCAGAGAATGACAGTGAAGAGACAAAGTCCCAAATATTAACCAAACAAGTGTGCAAAGCTTATGTGGTGGGAGGTCTGTTATGGCCTTCACAATAAAGTTTTATCTAGGGTTCTATGTTTTATTATCAGCATTAAAAATATACCCTGCAAATATAACAATAACATACTAAATATAATTTGACATAAAAACATAAATTAGCATATAGGATACAATTCATATCAGTGTGACATCGAATCTTGTAATCTTAAAGTTATAACATAGACTTCATTTCATCAGTTACAAATAAACAATAGAGTGAATACTGTGTGCATTCTTTCCTTGTACTTATAAATAATTCATATGTTTAGATGTTTACAAATAATAAACACTTTAGAATAATGACAAAATAAATAAATAAAATATACTAAATCTACATTCAAACCTACCCGCTTATGGAGCGAGGTATAAAGCTGAATAAGCTACACTGTGTCACTAACTGGTGATCAAATGCATCTTATAACATCTATTCTGAAATCAAGAATACAATCATAAATTGTAAGATAACTGTATATCAGATTTATATAAACAAATAATAATAAAGTCAGACACACCTTTATCTATAAATAACATTTAACTTCAAAACGTCACTTCCGGTTACAATAAATTCTTTAAAATACCTTTTACAACTTTATCAAATAAATAGTACATGTGACATACTACTTTTAATTAATAGCAATCATTTACAAAACATTAAAATGCATATATAATGAACCCTTGTAAAGTTAACATTTAACACAAGGTCAAATACTGAGCTCACCATAAACAAGGTGCTAAAATCAATCATTCATCAAACATACAAATAATGAAATAATACTCACCCAAAGTCATTTCTGAATATTTCCAAAACTGTACAATCAATAAGTATGAGTTCCAAATAAAGATTTATAAAGATTCCATTGAATGTTTCACTGTAAATTCATATTTGTCAAGCCCAGTAAAATAACAAACATGTCCATTTAAATCTTGTCCTTTTTCTAATCCACTATCCAATCAGAATTAAGAAACACAATGAAACATAAATAGAAAGAAATAGAGTAACCCAGTATAACAGTATAGAAACAAGAGGTCCAGTGTAGTCTCTCTCAAAAACATTCACGCATGATCGCACATATAAAATACATCTAAAATACTACCCTGTTACATTCTCCCCCTGCCAGGGAGAATGACGTCCTCGTCATTCCAATATGTAACATCAAATCTAAAATATAAAAGATCTATTATTTGCCTGTGATGATCTGTAACAAGGCATCAGTAACCTTGTCATCTGCAGCAATAGTACCATCCTTGATGACTGATCTCAAAAAGGTGGCTCTATTCTGCCAGTCTGTCTGCTGTGATCTGACGTACGCCTTCAGGTATGAAGGCTCACGCCGAACTCTACCAGAGCGCCGAGGAAGTGGCTGTTCTTCATCATCAGAAGCATCATCAACGGCTGAAGGGTTCTCATCAGCTATCTGATCATCCTGGTGTGTAACAGTCTCTGTATCATCAATATCTGGTTCCTCATCAACAGATTCAGCCACATCATCTTGGTCGTCACCAATAGTGTGCTGAACTTCTTCAATATCGATGGGGTCTGCCTCAACATCTTGTGGGATGTCTAACTCCATCTCTCCCCGGGGCAAATAAACGTAATAATCTGACTCTTCAGACTCTGCTATGCTTGTGTCGTTGTCTGTGGCGACTTCAACAACAGAGCTTGTTCTCTTCCTCGGTTTCGGCTTTGGTTTCCTTTCTAGTCTTGGTTTGGGAACAGGTTGATCCTTTACTTCATTGGTTCGTGTAAGATGGCCAATTGGTAATAGCAAGTTTCTGTGTAAAGTACGTTTTCGTCCTTCTCCAGATTCTTTCTGAACTTCATACACAGGAATGTCTTGGTTAGGTTGACGAAGTACTACATAAGCGTCTTCTTCCCATTTATCAGCGAGTTTATGTTTACCATCATAAGCCACAATTTTCACCAATACTCTGTCTCCAGTCTCAATAACGGCACCTCTTGACTTCAAATCATACCATCCTTTCTGTTTCTGTTTCGCTTCCTTCGTTGCTGCTGACGCTAACTCGTATGAACTTTTCAATCTGTTCCTAAGGTTTTCCACGTATTTCGTCATAGGTTGTTTCTGGTTATCTCTATCAATTCCAAAGGCAACATCGATTGGCAGACGAGGGTTCCGTCCAAACATCAAGAAGAATGGAGACTGTTTAGTTGAGTCATGTCTCGTGCAGTTGTAAGCATGTACGACTGTTGATACGTGAGATTTCCAATCTGCCTTCTGATGTGGTTCTAGTGTTCCCAGCATGTCAATCAAGGTGCGGTTGAATCTTTCCACTAAACGATTACCCATCGGATGATACGGGGTCGTTCTTGATCTTTCTACTCCTGTGATGGCACATAATTCCTGTATGAGTTTACTCTGAAAGTTGGTTCCTTGGTCTGAGTGTATTCTCTTCGGAAATCCGTAGTGTATGATGAAGTTGTTGTAAAATGCTTCTGCCGTTGTTCGGGCAAATTGGTTGCGTGTTGGAACTGCAACTGCATACTTGGTAAAGTGGTCCATGATAACAAGTAAATTTTGGTATCTTCCTTTAGATGTTTCTAATGACAAGTAATCCATTCCAACTAATTCTAATGGTTGTGTGGTTTCAATTGGTACTAATGGTGCTCTATCTCTGTCTGGTGTTTTCCTGTGCAAGCAACGATTGCAGTTCTTTATCCATTCTTCTGTGTCTCTCGTCATTCCGTACCAGTAAAATCGATCTCGTAATAGTGACATTGTTCTCTCTCTTCCAAGGTGTCCCATTCTGTTGTGGAGTGCTGTAAGAACTGTTGGAATCAGCTTGGTTGGTAATATTATCTGGTCGATAGTCTCTCCTTTCACGTCTATCTTTCTCATAAGCACATCATCCCTCAAATGTAACTTCTCAAAGTTCCTCCACATAGCTGATTGTACAGGTGACCTAGGCAGTTCCTTCTTGTGTGGCTTTTTGTTGTTCTTCACATGTTCAATCCATGGCTGTAGTACTGAATCATCTTCCTGGCATTCCTTCACATTGATGTTTCCCATAACTTCGCTGGCTACTGTCATCTCTTCAACTGTATCTGCGGACATGCTGAGACATTCTACATAGGGCGTTGTTATGGCATTACAGGCAGCTTTAACCAGTTCTGTGGGAATGGTAGTCTTCTGCATGCTGTTCTGTAGAAGTCCTGGCAGTCGAGACAATCCATCGGCATCGTCATTCCTTGATCCAGGTCTATACTTGATCTCAAAGTCGAATCCAGCAAGTGCGGCGATCCAACGATGACCAGTTGCATCCAACTTTGCCGATGTCAATACATATGTCAAGGGATTGTTGTCCGTGATGACAGTGAACTTGGTTCCAGTAAGATAGTCTGCAAACTTCTCTGTAACTGCCCATTTTAATGCTAGGAATTCCAGTTTATGGACAGGGTAGTTCCTTTCAGGTTTCTAAGTCCTCTGCTGGCATATGCGATGACCTTCTTGGTGCCATTCTGGGTTTGGTAAAGAATCGCTCCAAGTCCTTTACCACTGGCATCCGTATGGACTTCAAAAGGGATGTTGTGGTCTGGATATCCCAAAATAGGTGGGTTGGCTAGCTTGTTCTTCAGTGTTTCAAATGCTTCCTGTTCCTCTTTGTTCCATTTCCAAACATTTGTTGTTGTCTTCGGTTTCTTCTTTCCCTTTCCTTTCTTCACAGGTGTTGGCATGAGGTCATTCAACGGTCTTGCAATCTTGGAAAAATCCTTGATGAATTTCCGGTAATACCCAACGAATCCTAAAAACTGTCTTACTTCTTCTGGTGTTGTTGGTACAGGCCAGTTGACTACCTTCTCTACTTTGGATGGATCTGGTTCAATTCCTTTCTCGCTGACAATATGGCCGACATACTTCACCTTCTCCATAAATAGGTTACACTTCCCTGGTGATAGCTTAAATCCAGCATCTCTCAGGCGTTGGAATACCTTCTGTAGTCGGTCTACATGTTCCTCATACGTGCTGGCAAAAATGATGACATCGTCTAAGTAAGCTAAGCAGATGGTCATGTTGTAGTCTCCAAGGACATCTTCCATGAGGCGTTGATAGGTTGCAGGACTGTTCGATAATCCAAAGGGCATGCGGTTGAACTCATAAAATCCTAATGGACCGACTGTAAACGCTGTTCTTTCCTTGTGTGTTTCCTCAATCTCAATCTGGTGGTATCCACTCTTCATATCAATCACGCTGAAATACTTGTTACCTCCTAGTAGATCCAAAAGCTCATCAATCCTTGGCAGTGCGTATGAATCCTTAACTGTCCGTTGGTTAAGCTGTCTGAAGTCGATGCACATCCTTAGCTTTCCATCCTTTTTCCTACAGAGTACTACGTTGGATGACCAGGGCGAATGTGATCTTCGTATAACTCCGGCGGCAAGTAACTGTTGTAAATGGTCCTTCACTTCTTGTATCATAGATGGAGGGATCTTCCTGTGTCTCTGCTTAAACGGGTGATCATCTGTCAGATCTATACGGTGCTTCACTGCTGTTGTCAATCCAATATCTGTATCTCCAGTTGAAAATATATCATGGAATCGATGTAAAAATGCTCTGGCCTCCTTTTGTTGGTCTTCATTCAACAAACTCGTGGAGATCTTGATGTCATCGATGAAACTCATCTTCTTTTCCATCTTAACTTCCTCTGGTAATTCGGTGATGTCCACGGGTTGAATCTCACACAAAATGGCCTTGGGTTCTATAACAAAAGTTCTGGTAGTTACATTGTTGAGTTGAACTGTCACAGGTTGTCTATGCTGATACTGATAGTTCACTAATGCTGGTGTAACATCTAAATCTGTTGGTATAGTTGCCTTGTCTGATGACTGTACAAGTGCACAAACTGGGTGGTAATCTAGTTCTTTGTCCAAGTATCCATCAATCATGATCGAGCTGTTGGGTGTGATAATGGTTCGTTGATTTGTGGCATTCCTAATTAAGGCTAATCTGTAGTTGTTCTTACATAGTTCCTTCTCTCTAGTAGACAAACATCTAAAAGTAATGTACCAAGGTGTGTGCATGTTGGCTTCTTGTAGAAACTTATGTCCACATCTACTTCTTGTTGAGTCCATTAACTTCGATAAGATGTTGGTTCCTAGCAAGATTGGTACTGAATGGTGATACTTCGTTGTTGGAATAATAAGAAAAATTCCTGTCAATGCATCTGCTGGTAAATCAGGAATCTTGATGTTAGCCTGTATATATCCTATGTAGGGAAGCTGTTTTCCATCTGCACATTCAATATCCAAAAGGTAGTCAAGCGACTCAATCGGAATATGACTCAAGTGTTGATCATAAAAATCCTGGCTGATGGTAGATACTGTTGATCCAGTGTCCAACAATCCAGCTGATGGTATTCCCTCTATGTGTACAGTACTTTCATTGGCATATCCAACTATATCTGACTTATCCGGCTTTGTCCTTGATACCATGTTGTTGAACTGTTTCCTTGATATACCTAAAGCATCCTTAGTAGTGTATATCTGCTGATATACTTGTCCATTTCTTCTATGGTCTAATCTGATAGTACATGTTCTGGCAATATGTCCAATTTGATTGCATCTCCAGCAACGGACGGGTGGCTTATGATGGTAAACATTGCTGGTTTGTGGATCTTGTACATTAGGTTGAATATGATGGTTAATCTCCTTTTCTGCCTTGAGTGCGTTAATCTCTGATTTCAGTTTTTCTATCTGCTGTTTCATATCCTTGATTATCTTGTCAGACTTCTTAATAGTTGGTGGCTTCTTAACTGGAAATAAGTTGTGCTCATTCTCAATGACTCTTACGGCTCGAAGTAACTGAGTAAATTCTGTAATGGAATCCTTCTTATATCTTGCTATGTCCTTCAAAGGTGTTCTCAATCCATCAAAGAACTTGGAAGTTAACATGTCATTCACCTCTTCTTCTTTTACTTTTCCATTCTGTCTAGCTTTGTTTAGAATCTCCTCTAGTCGACATCCCCATGTTGCAACATCCTCGTCATGTTCCTGTCTTGCAGTGTAAAACTGACCAAGCAAAACTTCTTTTGGTTCAACTGATCCATAAATGCTGTCCATCCGTTCCACAATATCATCAATAGTAGCATCACATCCTAATCTCATGATAATATTCTTCGCTTCACCCCTCATCGAACGTCTTAAGGCATCCTTTATTACATCATGGCTGTACTGCTGGACTATCAAACATTTGACCTCATATCTCCACATATCGTAAGCAGTTCCAAATGTTGTTCCATAGAACGGCGATATGGTTGGCCTGTATCCATATTCCTCATCATCTGTACCTCGGTTATCATCCAGCCATTCTCTAAATTCTCCTGGTGATGAAACTGGGGGTTTGGTGTCCATATCTTCTAATGCTGTCAAAATGTTGCTGACCTCATCTTGACTAAAATAGTCCGACATAATGGCAGGTGTAGAATATACAAAAGAGTCTGGGTCTCTACAATAGAAAAGTCTCTGAAAGAAAACAAAATAGCTACAAAAGAAATAAAAGCTATATATGAGAAAAGAAAATACCTACAACAAAAAACAAAATACCTGAAAGAAATATAAAATACCTGCAATAAAAATAAATACCTACAAAAGAAAATTAATAACCTACAATAAATAGAAATACCTACAAAAGAAAATAAAATGATCTACAAAAGAAAAAAAAATAATGATCTACAAAAGAAAAAAAACAATGATCTACAAAAAAACAAGCTGCCTGAAACAAAAAAAAAATCTACACGTCAGAAAAAAAAATATGGAATAAAAAGAAATATATGCCTACAACAAAAATGAATACCCGAAACAAAATCTAAATATCCTACAAAAAAAAATATCCTCAGATCCCAACCTAGAATACAACCAAACTACATATATCAATATCCCAATAACTACAATAACTAAAGATGTCTGAAAGAAAAATATCCAAAATCTATTAATAAAAATCTAAAAGGAAAACAAAATTTCTGAAATAAAAAACAAAAGAGATGTATTAGCTATCAATGAAACTTACCTAAGTATGTGAACTCTCACAACTAAAGAGAATGAAAAATAATGATCTCTGAAAAAAAAATAACTGAAAAGCAAAAAAAAAAAAAAAAATATCAACTAAAAAAAATGTAACTCTGAAAGAGAAATAATCTAATGTAACTAAAGACTCTCTGTACTTCTAAAACTAAATGACTATATGCATGATAAAACACAATGCATGCATGCAATCATACACCAAATGTAAACAATGACAATAAATACAACACACAATACAACAAATACAAATACAAAACACAACACAACTACCACTCCAATACACAATCACAAATCAATAACCTATCACACTAATATACCAAATATCACTACACTGGATAACCAAATCAAACACACAAGTGTATACCAAATATCAAAAGCCTGTCGCCCTCTGCAATAATAGTGATCCCTATATGCGGTAAGCACACTCAAAACACAACCAACCTACAGTGAGCACTGCCGCTCAACGCAAAACTACAAGTACTAAAGGAAAGTATCAAAGGACTTTTAAAGACCAAGGGTACAATCCAAGAAACCAATTCAAGAAACAACTCACTTACCTTATATTCCTAGGTACTGCTCTGCTACCAGCTACTCTCCATGGTCACAACCTAACAGGAGGTGGGATAGGAAAAGGGAATGGGCGTGGGCAATCACTCACTCAATCAGATTCACACCATAAAATATAAGACCTTATGCTAACTAAGTACTACTTGTTTTTTTTTTTACTAATACAATATGTACTCTATAAGTATAACTACATAAACCTCTGATTAATATTCTATACAACACTCTAAAAGTTATCAACCTCTGAGATAATTGGTCAAAAATGTTATCTTTATCAAAAGAAAATAAAGTTAACCTTTACTGAAATTATAAATTAAGAAAAGTTTAAGATTTACACCAAAAATTAAACCTTCCAAGAATGAAATGCAAAAATCAAAAAGTCTAATCTAAGTAAAATTAAATAAAAGTAATTAAACAAAAACTTTTACTTTAACTCAAAAACTATTAACTTTTAAGTTTAACAAAACTTTTACAGTTATCTCCCTTTTATACTAAACTACAGTACAATATAGGTTTAAATACAAGTACACAATATAACAATACAATGTCTATGTAGTAAATATGTTTACAATTTCTTTATTCAAAAGTCAAAGTAAAAACACATCAAAACAAATGATCGGCCATGCTGTTGATCTTTACTGTAGTCGTTGTACCATTCTGTATAAAATGTAAAGTCAGTTCATTTCCATCAAAACTTAAAGTCCAATAAGCTCCTGGCTGTATATCAAAAGTCTGGAAAATGTCTTGAAACTACCTACATCAACATAAAGGTGTGGGAAGTACATCCTTGTAAGGGTGTGGTAACTACATCCTTCAAAAGACTCCTACTATGCTGATAACCCATTGACTGTGACATCAGTGCAACCCAAAACACCATTCGTGGGCGCCAAATGTGGTGGGAGGTCTGTTATGGCCTTCACAATAAAGTTTTATCTAGGGTTCTATGTTTTATTATCAGCATTAAAAATATACCCTGCAAATATAACAATAACATACTAAATATAATTTGACATAAAAACATAAATTAGCATATAGGATACAATTCATATCAGTGTGACATCGAATCTTGTAATCTTAAAGTTATAACATAGACTTCATTTCATCAGTTACAAATAAACAATAGAGTGAATACTGTGTGCATTCTTTCCTTGTACTTATAAATAATTCATATGTTTAGATGTTTACAAATAATAAACACTTTAGAATAATGACAAAATAAATAAATAAAATATACTAAATCTACATTCAAACCTACCCGCTTATGGAGCGAGGAATAAGGCTGAATAAGCTACACTGTGTCACTAACTGGTGATCAAATACATCTTATAACATCTATTCTGAAATCAAGAATACAATCATAAATTGTAAGATAACTGTATATCAGATTTATATAAACAAATAATAATAAAGTCAGACACACCTTTATCTATAAATAACATTTAACTTCAAAACGTCACTTCCGGTTACAATAAATTCTTTAAAATACCTTTTACAACTTTATCAAATAAATAGTACATGTGACATACTACTTTTAATTAATAGCAATCATTTACAAAACATTAAAATGCATATATAATGAACCCTTGTAAAGTTAACATTTAACACAAGGTCAAATACTGAGCTCACCATAAACAAGGTGCTAAAATCAATCATTCATCAAACATACATATAATGAAATGATACTCACCCAAAGTCATTTCTGAATATTTCCAAAACTGTACAATCAATAAGTATGAGTTCCAAATAAAGATTTATAAAGATTCCATTGAATGTTTCACTGTAAATTCATATTTGTCAAGCCCAGTAAAATAACAAACATGTCCATTTAAATCTTGTCCTTTTTCTAATCCACTATCCAATCAGAATTAAGAAACACAATGAAACATAAATAGAAAGAAATAGAGTAACCCAGTATAACAGTATAGAAACAAGAGGTCCAGTGTAGTCTCTCTCAAAAACATTCACGCATGATCGCACATATAAAATACATCTAAAATACTACCCTGTTACACTTATTTTCTGTTTTGTTTTTATTCCCTGGTTCTTTTAATTCTAATTTTAAACAGCCGACCTAGAGAATTTGGGAGTTTGGAGCGGACCTTACAGATAATCTAGACTACATTATAAAAGAAACATATTTTAAAACCCATTTCTTTCAATATCAAACAAGGAGGAAGATACATGTTAATTTCGTGTATTTGGTGTCAGAAGGAAATAAAGCCTGCGGGCAATTTGAATTATTACTTCAAAAGTAAATTTTTCGATTAGCTCGTCCAAAAAGAAATGCAATTGAAGTCATGGAAGTGATAACATTTTCACCTTTCACACAGAAGCGTTTAGTCACGTTCCAAAGTCACCCAACATGTCGAATAATAATAAAGCTAGCTTATAAAAATAAATAATGGCAAAAAGAATTTCAAGAGTGGTTAGCGACTCACTATTCCTTTCGGGGCTGTGCAAACTGCATCGGAAATGTAATGAAATGCAAAGACTGGTGCGGCAAAACAGTGGTGTCATGCATTTGTATTAAAAGGATAGTTGTTTTCAAAGAAACGAATTGAATTTTTTTCTCAAGTATCCTACAAACGGTTACAAACCCTCCTGTAGCTATGTTCTGAACGAAATATAATAGAGCAGTCAGCTTACAATTGTCCTGCCAAAGTAGAAGATATAAACATTTTGCATGCGTTTATACTGCTATTGAATTGTTGACTATTTCAAAACAATCAATAAAAGTCAGCAAAATAAAAGTGGCAGCGGTGGGATTCGAACCCACGCCTCCGAAGAGACTGGTGCCTTAAACCAGCGCCTTAGACCGCTCGGCCACGCTACCGTTAGCCAATCCCTACTTAATAACATTTATGTATTTCCCGTTTAATGTTACTGTATAAACTATTACGAAGACGTCAGATTGTATATTGCCATATTTAGCCTGCAAAATCATGTTTTTCATACAAACTGCAACTCTTTCCAACATAATAGTTATTCGTGTAATGGTATATATTCAACATTGACGACTGTAGCGAAGATACATGCAATATTATGATAAAAACATATATACATTTTTTATTTGAAAATCAAGTAAAAATGAAGAGTGATAGCGGTGGGATTCGAACCCACGCCTCCGAAGAGACTGGTACCTGAAACCAGCGCCATAGACCGCTCGGCCACGCTACCGTTGGTGGTGTGGTGTTTAAATTTTATTTTACAGCTCGGCGATCGAAACATATAAACGGTTCGTGAACACATGAAAAAAATCTTCATTTATTTTCATATGAAGTACCCAACATGCAGAGAATGACAGTGAAGAGACAAAGTCCCAAATATTAACCAAACAAGTGTGCAAAGCTTATTTTCTGTTTTGTTTTTATTCCCTGGTTCTTTTAATTCTAATTTTAAACAGCCGACCTAGAGAATTTGGGAGTTTGGAGCGGACCTTACAGATAATCTAGACTACATTATAAAAGAAACATATTTTAAAACCCATTTCTTTCAATATCAAACAAGGAGGAAGATACATGTTAATTTCGTGTATTTGGTGTCAGAAGGAAATAAAGCCTGCGGGCAATTTGAATTATTACTTCAAAAGGAAATTTGTCGATTAGCTCGTCCAAAAAGAAATGCAATTGAAGTCATGGAAGTGATAACATTTTCACCTTTCACGCAGAAGCGTTTAGTCACGTTCCAAAGTCACCCAACATGTCGAATAATAATAAAGCTAGCTTATAAAAATAAATAATGGCAAAAAGAATTTCAAGAGTGGTTAGCGACTCACTATTCCTTTCGGGGCTGTGCAAACTGCATCGGAAATGTAATGAAATGCAAAGACTGGTGCGGCAAAACAGTGGTGTCATGCATTTGTATTAAAAGGATAGTTGTTTTCAAAGAAACGAATTGAATTTTTTTCTCAAGTATCCTACAAACGGTTACAAACCCTCCTGTAGCTATGTTCTGAACCAAATATAATAGAGCAGTCAGCTTACAATTGTCCCGCCAAAGTAGAAGATATAAACATTTTGCATGCGTTTATACTGCTATTGAATTGTTGACTATTTCAAAACAATCAATAAAAGTCAGCAAAATCAAAGTGGCAGCGGTGGGATTCGAACCCACGCCTCCGAAGAGACTGGTGCCTTAAACCAGCGCCTTAGACCGCTCGGCCACGCTACCGTTAGTCAATCCCTACTTAATAACATTTATGTATTTCCCGTTTAATGTTACTGTATAAACTATTACGAAGACGTCAGATTGTATATTGCCATATTTAGCCTGCAAAATCATGTTTTTCATACAAACTGCAACTCTTTCCAACATAATAGTTATTCGTGTAATGGTATATATTCAACATTGACGACTGTAGCGAAGATACATGCAATATTATGATAAAAACATATATACATTTTTTATTTGAAAATCAAGTAAAAATGAAGAGTGATAGCGGTGGGATTCGAACCCACGCCTCCGAAGAGACTGGTACCTGAAACCAGCGCCATAGACCGCTCGGCCACGCTACCGTTGGTAGTGTGGTGTTTAAATTTTATTTTACAGCTCGGCGATCGAAACATATAAACGGTTCGTGAACACATGAAAAAAATCTTCATTTATTTTCATATGAAGTACCCAACATGCAGAGAATGACAGTGAAGAGACAAAGTCCCAAATATTAACCAAACAAGTGTGCAAAGCTTATTTTCTGTTTTGTTTTTATTCCCTGGTTCTTTTAATTCTAATTTTAAACAGCCGACCTAGAGAATTTGGGAGTTTGGAGCGGACCTTACAGATAATCTAGACTACATTATAAAAGAAACATATTTTAAAACCCATTTCTTTCAATATCAAACAAGGAGGAAGATACATGTTAATTTCGTGTATTTGGTGTCAGAAGGAAATAAAGCCTGCGGGCAATTTGAATTATTACTTCAAAAGTAATTTTTTCGATTTGCTCGTCCAAAAAGAAATGCAATTGAAGTCATGGAAGTGATAACATTTTCACCTTTCACGCAGAAGCGTTTAGTCACGTTCCAAAGTCACCCAACATGTCGAATAATAATAAAGCTAGCTTATAAAAATAAATAATGGCAAAAAGAATTTCAAGAGTGGTTAGCGACTCACTATTCCTTTCGGGGCTGTGCAAACTGCATCGGAAATGTAATGAAATGCAAAGACTGGTGCGGCAAAACAGTGGTGTCATGCATTTGTATTAAAAGGATAGTTGTTTTCAAAGAAACGAATTGAATTTTTTTCTCAAGTATCCTACAAACGGTTACAAACCCTCCTGTAGCTATGTTCTGAATCAAATATAATAGAGCAGACAGCTTATAATTGTCCCGCCAAAGTAGAAGATATAAACATTTTGCATGCGTTTATACTGCTATTGAATTGTTGACTATCTCAAAACAATCAATAAAAGTCAGCAAAATCAGAGTGGCAGCGGTGGGATTCGAACACACGCCTCCGAAGAGACTGGTGCCTTAAACCAGCGCCTTAGACCGCTCGGCCACGCTACCGTTAGTTAATCACTACTTAATAACATTTATGTATTTCCCGTTTTATGTTACTGTATAAACTATTACGAAGACGTCAGATTGTATATTGCCATATTTAGCCTGCAAAATCATGTTTTCCATACAAACTGCAACTTTTTCCAACACAATAGTTATGCATGTAATGGTATATATTCAACATTGACGACTGTAGCGAAGATACATGCAATATTATGATAAAAGCATATACATTTTTTATTTGAAAATCAAGTAAAAATGAAGAGTGATAGCGGTGGGATTCGAACCCACGCCTCCGAAGAGACTGGTACCTGAAACCAGCGCCATAGACCGCTCGGCCACGCTACCGTTGGTGGTGTGGTGTTTAAATTTTATTTTACAGCTCGGCGATCGAAACATATAAACGGTTCGTGAACACATGAAAAAAATCTTCATTTATTTTCATATGAAGTACCCAACATGCAGAGAATGACAGTGAAGAGACAAAGTCCCAAATATTAACCAAACAAGTGTGCAAAGCTTATTTTCTGTTTTGTTTTTATTCCCTGGTTCTTTTAATTCTAATTTTAAACAGCCGACCTAGAGAATTTGGGAGTTTGGAGCGGACCTTACAGATAATCTAGACTACATTATAAAAGAAACATATTTTAAAACCCATTTCTTTCAATATCAAACAAGGAGGAAGATACATGTTAATTTCGTGTATTTGGTGTCAGAAGGAAATAAAGCCTGCGGGCAATTTGAATTATTACTTCAAAAGGAAATTTGTCGATTAGCTCGTCCAAAAAGAAATGCAATTGAAGTCATGGAAGTGATAACATTTTCACCTTTCACGCAGAAGCGTTTAGTCACGTTCCAAAGTCACCCAACATGTCGAATAATAATAAAGCTAGCTTATAAAAATAAATAATGGCAAAAAGAATTTCAAGAGTGGTTAGCGACTCACTATTCCTTTCGGGGCTGTGCAAACTGCATCGGAAATGTAATGAAATGCAAAGACTGGTGCGGCAAAACAGTGGTGTCATGCATTTGTATTAAAAGGATAGTTGTTTTCAAAGAAACGAATTGAATTTTTTTCTCAAGTATCCTACAAACGGTTACAAACCCTCCTGTAGCTATGTTCTGAACCAAATATAATAGAGCAGTCAGCTTACAATTGTCCCGCCAAAGTAGAAGATATAAACATTTTGCATGCGTTTATACTGCTATTGAATTGTTGACTATTTCAAAACAATCAATAAAAGTCAGCAAAATCAAAGTGGCAGCGGTGGGATTCGAACCCACGCCTCCGAAGAGACTGGTGCCTTAAACCAGCGCCTTAGACCGCTCGGCCACGCTACCGTTAGTCAATCCCTACTTAATAACATTTATGTATTTCCCGTTTAATGTTACTGTATAAACTATTACGAAGACGTCAGATTGTATATTGCCATATTTAGCCTGCAAAATCATGTTTTTCATACAAACTGCAACTCTTTCCAACATAATAGTTATTCGTGTAATGGTATATATTCAACATTGACGACTGTAGCGAAGATACATGCAATATTATGATAAAAACATATATACATTTTTTATTTGAAAATCAAGTAAAAATGAAGAGTGATAGCGGTGGGATTCGAACCCACGCCTCCGAAGAGACTGGTACCTGAAACCAGCGCCATAGACCGCTCGGCCACGCTACCGTTGGTGGTGTGGTGTTTAAATTTTATTTTACAGCTCGGCGATCGAAACATATAAACGGTTCGTGAACACATGAAAAAAATCTTCATTTATTTTCATATGAAGTACCCAACATGCAGAGAATGACAGTGAAGAGACAAAGTCCCAAATATTAACCAAACAAGTGTGCAAAGCTTATTTTCTGTTTTGTTTTTATTCCCTGGTTCTTTTAATTCTAATTTTAAACAGCCGACCTAGAGAATTTGGGAGTTTGGAGCGGACCTTACAGATAATCTAGACTACATTATAAAAGAAACATATTTTAAAACCCATTTCTTTCAATATCAAACAAGGAGGAAGATACATGTTAATTTCGTGTATTTGGTGTCAGAAGGAAATAAAGCCTGCGGGCAATTTGAATTATTACTTCAAAAGTAATTTTTTCGATTTGCTCGTCCAAAAAGAAATGCAATTGAAGTCATGGAAGTGATAACATTTTCACCTTTCACGCAGAAGCGTTTAGTCACGTTCCAAAGTCACCCAACATGTCGAATAATAATAAAGCTAGCTTATAAAAATAAATAATGGCAAAAAGAATTTCAAGAGTGGTTAGCGACTCACTATTCCTTTCGGGGCTGTGCAAACTGCATCGGAAATGTAATGAAATGCAAAGACTGGTGCGGCAAAACAGTGGTGTCATGCATTTGTATTAAAAGGATAGTTGTTTTCAAAGAAACGAATTGAATTTTTTTCTCAAGTATCCTACAAACGGTTACAAACCCTCCTGTAGCTATGTTCTGAATCAAATATAATAGAGCAGACAGCTTATAATTGTCCCGCCAAAGTAGAAGATATAAACATTTTGCATGCGTTTATACTGCTATTGAATTGTTGACTATCTCAAAACAATCAATAAAAGTCAGCAAAATCAGAGTGGCAGCGGTGGGATTCGAACCCACGCCTCCGAAGAGACTGGTGCCTTAAACCAGCGCCTTAGACCGCTCGGCCACGCTACCGTTAGTTAATCACTACTTAATAACATTTATGTATTTCCCGTTTTATGTTACTGTATAAACTATTACGAAGACGTCAGATTGTATATTGCCATATTTAGCCTGCAAAATCATGTTTTCCATACAAACTGCAACTTTTTCCAACACAATAGTTATGCATGTAATGGTATATATTCAACATTGACGACTGTAGCGAAGATACATGCAATATTATGATAAAAGCATATACATTTTTTATTTGAAAATCAAGTAAAAATGAAGAGTGATAGCGGTGGGATTCGAACCCACGCCTCCGAAGAGACTGGTACCTGAAACCAGCGCCATAGACCGCTCGGCCACGCTACCGTTGGTGGTGTAGTGTTTAAATTTTATTTTACAGCTCGGCGATCGAAACATAAACGGTTCGTGAACACATGAAAAAAATCTTCATTTATTTTCATATGAAGTACCCAACATGCAGAGAATGACAGCAAAGAGACAAAGTCCCAAATATTAACCAAACACGTGTGCAAAGCATATTTTCTTTTGTTCTTTTAATTCTAATTTTAAACAGCCGACCTAGAGAATTTGGGAGTTTGGAGCGGACCTGACAGATAATCTAGACTACAATATATTAAAGAAAAATATTTTAAAACCCATATCTTTCAATTTCAAACAAGGAGGAAGATACGTATGTTAATTTCGTGTATTTGCTGTCAGAAGGAAATAAAGCCTGCGGGCAATTTGAATTATTACTTCAAAAGGAAATTTGTCGAATTAGCTCTTTGAGTCTTTCAAAGAGAAATGCAATTGAAATGATAACATTTTCACCTTTCACACAGTAGCGTTTAGTCACGTTCCAAAGTCACCCAACATGTCGAATAATAATAAAGCTAGCTTATAAAAATGAATAATGGCAAAAAGAATTTCAAGAGTGGTTAGCGACTTACTATTCCTTTCGGGGCTGTGCAAACTGCACCGGAAATGTAATGAAATGCAAAGACTGGTGCGGCAAAACAGTGGTTTCATGCATTTGTATTAAAAGGATTGTTGTTTTCAAAGAAACGAATTGAATTTTTTCTCAAGTATCCTACAAACGCTTACAAACCCTCGTGTAGGTATGTTCTGAACCAAATATAATAGAACAGCCAGCTTACAATTGTCCCGCCAAAGTAGAAGATATAAACATTTTGCATGCGTTAATACTGCTATGGAATTGTTGACTATTTCAAAACAATCAATAAAAGTCAGAAAAATCAAAGTGGCAGCGGTGGGATTCGAACCCACGCCTCCGAAGAGACTGGTGCCTTAAACCAGCGCCTTTTTTATCTTTATTAATAAAACATATCATATTACAATACAGAGCAATATTTACACAACATTTAAAACATCAAGTATTTACAGATAAAATGCAAGGACTACATTGTCGTCACTAAGTTGTAAAACTGGATTGTGTTCAGAAAAATATTTGGTAAAAACCCTCTGATTTGAAGTTAATTCACAATATGTATGATAATAAGATATGTAGTGTTTCAATGTATACTTGAAATACTTAATCAGATCTAATTGTGAGTTTGATGTCTTTACAATTTGTCTATTCTTCATGATACATAGTTTTAAGATAGACAAAACAAAGTTAACAAAGTAAACATTTACATTCTTATATTTTCCAGTCAAACCTAACATTACAAGTTTTTTTAACATAACCATGTTCAGCAAGAATATCTGTTTCACATTTCTCTAATAAATTACAAAGTACTCCATGAACATAATTATGCAAGTCCAATAATTTTGGACAATCAAAAAATAAATGCATCATATTTTCAACCTGGTTACTACAGTTATCACATAGATCAGAATTAATTAAACCAATTTTCTTTAACTTAACATTTGTAAATATTCTGTCATGTACAACTTTAAAATCTAACTGTAAACAATCTGGAGGTTTCCAATAAAAATGTACATTTGTCCAGATCTTATTAAAAGGAAGAGTTTGAACATTAAAAAGTTCTAACCAGAAAGATTCAGCATCTGGCTTTACAAATACTTTACTGACTAAAATTTCATAAAAAAACTTTGTTCTACAATGAGATAAATCTTTAGCTACACCTCTATGTAAAATGAGAAAAGTTGGTAAACTATTATCACTTGCTTTAATGGTATGCTTAGTTACACAGTCTTTCCAATCATTTGGAATAGAATTTATCAAGGTATTATACTGTTTCAACAATTTAATTTCATCTCCGTCATCACAAACTTCAAAAATCATATCTCTTATTGCAACAAAAGGCAAAAATCCTACAATTACTTCATAACTGATATCTTTTAATTGAGTAATACCAGCTTTTATAAAGTTCTTCCACAACAACACTTTACCATCTACTGTTAGATTATCATTCAAAAATAAAGGTTGATTGAAAATGTCAAAAATACTCAGATCTGCATTAACATTTGATTTGATATTTTGCCATGCATCAAGCATCTCCATATAAAATCTAGGCAAAATTTGACAATCATCTTTTTTGAGTTGCATAAAAAAACAATAGACATCTATATTCATACCATAGATTTTTCTGAGAAAATGACTCATAGTACTTTTCCATAATGCTTTACAATCTGGATCAAAATATCTGCTCAAAAACTTAAGTCTAAAAGCTAAAAGTTTCAAATATACATCAGGGTAATTAATACCACCATCTTCCTTTTTTCCTATCAATACCCTATATTTTACAAGGTGAGAGGCTTTACCCCATAAAAAATCTAAACAACACTTTTTTATATCATCAAGAGCCCAATCAGGGATAGAAATAACAGCTCTACTATACCATAATCTTGACATTAACAAAGATGATATAACAGTTGATCTACCAAATAAAGTTAATTGTCTCTGACTCCATAAATTAACAATTTTCTTAATTTTAGTAACTTTATCTTTCCAGTTAAGACTATCACATTTTGATTTATCTATACCTAGATATACACCTAAGATCTGAACACAATCCAAACAATATTTTAATCCAATTTGCTGTTGCTCTACATCAGTAAGATTACCTTTACCAATAAATAAAATTTCAGATTTTGACAAATTAACTTTGGAGCCAGATGCTCTACCATACAATTCAAAAACAGAAAGTGAATGCTCTATAGATTTTTTGTCATTAAGAGTTAAAGTAGAGTCATCAGCATGTTGAAATAATACAGATGTAACATTTGAATTAGGTATTACAATTCCCTTTATCTCACTACATTTTCTTATAGCATATTGTAAGGGTTCAGCTGATAAAACATACAATAAAGCACTAATCGGACAACCTTGGCGAATGCCATTCTGAATTTTAAAAGACTTTGTAAGAAAACCATTACATTTTACAGAACTTTTTATATCATTATAAAATATTTCTATCCATTTCACAAATCTATCACCAAATCCATATTGTCTTAATACATGTAACAAATATTTATGTGAAACCCTATCAAAGGCTTTTTCTTGGTCTATCTTTACAATATAGCCTTCTAAATTATCTTGTTCTACTAAATCTATTACATCCCTTATACTGGCAATAGTGTCAGCTATATCTCTACCAGGTATACAACATGTCTGACACTCAGATACAATATCTTTTAAAACTTTTTTAAACCTATTTGCCATTATTTTGGCTAACAATTTGTAATCAACTTGAAGTAAAGAAATGGGTCTATAATTTTTCAAACACCTTTTATCACCTTTCTTTTTGTAAATCAAACTTAATACACCACATCGCATAGATCTTGATAAACAACCATTTTGTTCTACAGAATTAAAAAGTTTAATTAATACATCTCTTAAAGAATTATAAAATTTACAATAGAATTCCACTGTTAACCCATCTGAACCTGGGCTTTTATTTTTTGACATTTGTGACAAACATAATGCTATTTCATCAGGTGTAATGTCTTCATCACAATCAACAACATCACTGTCTGATATTTTAACATTTATATTACTTTACTTATAAAATCATTCATCACATTTTCATCAATATTAACACATGAATACAGATTTCTATAAAAATTATATTCAACCTCTAAAATACCATCAGTGTCAGTTACAATATTTCCTTCATCATCAACAAGTTCTTTGATACAATTTGATTCTTGCTTATGTTTCTCAAGTTGTAAAAAATACTTAGTACATTTATCACCCTCAGTAGCCCAAAAAGCCTTTGAGCGTAGAATAGCTCCTTTACACCTTTCCTCTTCAAAACTTTGCAATTCTAATTTCAAATTTTCATATATAGCCAGATCTACATTTTCACCACGAGCTATTCTTTCAGAAAATCTCTGTAATTTATTTTGAATAGAAAAATATTCAGCATTTTTCTCCTTATAAATTCTTTTACAAAATACTTGACTAAATTTTTTAATCTTATACTTTAAATTATCCCACCAAATAAGAAAATCACTTTCATAAAGTTGACAACATTTTGCTTCTTCTATTAACAAATTAACCTTATTAACATACTCATCATTAGATAAAATAGTATTGTTTAAAACCCAGAGTCCTGGACCTTTTTCAACATTGTCGAAATTCACTCTCATTTCAACAAAACCATGATCACTCATTGAACAATAATTATAATAAATACATTCAACAAAAACAGTAAGACTTCTACTAATAAGAAAAAAATCTATTGTTGATTGTTTAAGATCACCATTACATACAATTTTCCTAGAAAACACAAGTTTATTTGGATTTCTAAATCTCCAAATATCATATACATTATTATCATCAATTAAGAAACATAATTGCCTATATGCATTATCAACAATATGACCAGATTTTGTACATCTATCAAGATCAGAGAGAGAATTGTTCCAATCACCTCCAATAATGACATTTTCCAGATTTCTCATATACTCTTTAACAGAAATAAAAAATTCAACTCTTTCTTGACTTACATTTGGAGCATAAATATTTATAATATTACACTTAATATCATTATATTCAAATTCTACATGAATAAATCTACCTTTTTTGTCATTAAAAATATGTTTCACATTTTGAGTATATTTACTACTTAACAAAATTGCAACACCTTGTCTTTTATTAACACCATTACTGTGAAATATTTTACCATCAAAACAATTATTAAAGTATTGTAATAAATCTTCATCCCAAAAAGTCTCTTGGAGCAACATAATATCAATTTTCTTATCATTAAAAATAGATACATAATTCTTACATTTATCAATATCTCTCAAGCCATTACAGTTCTGACTGACTACAAGTACCATGGCTAAGTACAAGAACAAAAATACAATTAATCTATCCATCATTGTTCAATTTATCATTTGGAACAGATCTAGCTTTCGAAAGATTAGGATCAATTTTTTGCCTTGAACGTCTACTATATGCGGGCTGGCTCGAATCTGAATTCGAGGCATCCCAATATTCAGAAAAATTCTCTACATCTCCACTGGTCTCATTCTTTTTGAAACCAGAAGGGATGTCAATATCATGTACTTTCTCATCTTTTTCATCTTTCTCTTTTAAACCCTGACTTTTAACCTTTTTAACATTTTTCATATTAAAACGAGATAAACGTTTTTTTGATTCTACTGATGTAAATACAATTTCTTTATCAGAGTCACTATCTATGTCTTTCCTTTTTTCACTTTCTTTATCTTTTCCATTCTTTGCACCATCACCCTCAGAATTGACAGTTTTAACAGCACTTTGATTGTCAATGTCCATATCATCACATTCATCCACCAATCTTTCATTATCCTTCGTCACATCGTCACCATTTTCCACCAATACACCATTACCGTTCTCCTGCTCGTCACCATCACCATTTTCCTCCAAATTACCATCATCACTCTCCTGCATATCACCATTACCTTTTTCCATTATTCCATCAT
Source organism: Arcuatula senhousia (assembly GCA_963971305.1). Classification (NCBI taxonomy): domain Eukaryota; kingdom Metazoa; phylum Mollusca; class Bivalvia; order Mytilida; family Mytilidae; genus Arcuatula; species Arcuatula senhousia. The sequence continues at coordinate 64,254,576 of OZ020308.1, forward strand.
CCGTTTCCTGAGTTCCATCTACGTTTCCTTCACCAGCATTAACATCTACACCATCCTTCTCAATTCCATCCTTATTTGTCGCATTTTCCTTTAAATTTCTTTCCCCCCGCTTCATCCAAAAAGACTGGAATGGTCCCATAGCCATGAGCCCTGTCCTGTTCATGAGTAATCTCGTAATCGCATACATCCAAATGTCTAAAACATTTTTTACAACAGCATGTACACGGATTTGCTCTGCAAGTTGAGCACATATCATCGTTTCGACAGCTACAGTTCATCGATAATGAACCACATCTTCCACACCGATCTGCTTTATAGTACCTCCCCTTATGGCCCTGCTGGTCACAACGAGAGCAAATAAGTTGCGGATATTGTAAATATTTATGATCCGGAGATTAACATAAGTTACATAAAGTACGTTGATAATTATGTCTCACTTTAAAAAATTTCAGTCCCTTATCAGTCTAAAATTTCATCGACCATGGCAGTGAAAGCATTCCAGGCGGAAATTTTACACGGACATACCTCGTTCCATCTGCTACTCTGGTATTTTCATGAACACGTCTAAATACTTCGGACATTATTTCACATCCTTTATCAATTAATGTTTTCAGTATAACACGATCCTCTATATAAGCCGGTAAATGCATAAATGAGACAACTATCACCTCATTGAAAATTAATAAACAGTCAAAATGTTCATCATTGATATTCAATCCACGCATCAATTTCATCGCGTTCTGTTCAGTATCTGTCGTTATTTCATACGATTGGCCATCATCAGAAGGAACTACTGCTAACACAGAATCCTAACCGCATAATTCCTCCGCAGAATCAATGACTATCGAAGCGGAAAAATCCTTTGTCGAAATATTCTCGATTCGTACGGTACAATCTCTCTTAAAGTCACGATCATTCCGAACATATCTTGGTTGTCGGTATCGCTTTTCATATGACTGATTAACCCTCTTACGTTTATCAAAATTCCTTGAAGAACTTTCGAGTGCGTTGCTAGCCATTTCAATGTTTATGTTTTGGTTTTTAGTCAGATCCTTAATACGACGTTTATTTCCTTCAACTCGTTCAAAGTATGATGAAGCTGGTATGGCTGGCAACATCGCCTCAACCACCTTGTACATGAAAGTCAATATAAGTTGCTTTCGTTTCTCTTTTAGGAGCGGGAGGTCAAGGTCTTTGAGCATACAGTACAGGTCCCGTGATTTATAATCGCCACTTGTATACCGGGCAGCCTTTTGCTGAACCGTTTCCAGTTCGTCGATATCGGACTGGAGGAAGGGGTCCCATACATACGACGGCCAGGATTTAACAGGAATAAGGGGTAAAAAACGGCAATCAATAATATTTAAATTGTCAATATAACTTACGGAACAAGCGGAAATAACTTAAACATCCAAAATATCATATAACTATCCAAATTCAACAAAAGCAAGAGCTCAAAATTGTGTGTCAACATTGTCAATGGTACGACCAACGACCAAAAAACCAAACCAGCGCCTTAGACCGCTCGGCCACGCTACCGATAGTTAAAGACTTCTTAATAACATTTATGTATTTACCGTTTTATTTTACTGTATAAATTATTTCCAAGATGTCAGATTGTATATTGCCATATTTAGATGCAGGATCATAACTCAACTTTGCCAACAGAATGGATATGCAAGTAATGGTATATATTCAACATTGATAACTGTAGCGAATATTCTTGCAATATTAAAATAAAAATATGTTTACATTTTCATTTAAAAATCAAGTAAAAATAATGAGTGATAGCGGTTTTGTGAACACATTATAAAAATAAGTACTGTACAAAGTGACAATAAAGCGACGAAAGACCAAAATTAACAAAACATTTGTTCTTTGTCATTGAAGTATATTTTCAATCACTGTGGTACCTGTTACATATGTTATCATGTTTCTTTAACATTGTTAAACATATATCATATATTTAAGTATAAATATAGTCTTTTTTAATATGCATGATAGGACAAAGTACATTACCTATATATCGCATACCCCATATCGCACCTCCTACCCTATATTGCACCCCTTACCCTATATCGCACCCCTACAAATATATATGATATAATGGACGTTATATGGCAAAATCTGCATCACATCAGTTTGTATATTACTTTTTGTCATTTTTTGTTTAGGCGGTGACGAATAGACGTTTAATGGTAGTGTCGATGCATACATTAAGTGGTCACACTTGTTTTTATCTAACCAATAAACAAGGCCGATCTCTTTTCTGATTATAAAGGACACATATAGTAATAAGTGTGGAAATGCAAACCACTGCCACCGGAATTTTTTACCCTAAGATAAAGCGTGGAATAGAACACAGAAAGCAACATGGTTGGTTGATATAAAATAGTATTAAAATAGACGAGTATGTAGACTTATTTGAAATATTGACAAAGAAATTCTAGTGCCAATCATGTGTCTACAGAGCGCTCGCATCTTTGAAAATTTGGGTATTGAAAATAAAATAGAACAATCACCCCTCTTTTTTTCAACCTAAAATTACGCTCATAGACGCCGCATAGACACATTTTTGTATTGGCTAAAAATCATCGTGTGGACGTAAACTGAAAGACTTTGACCCAAAAAAGTGAAAATCGGCCAAAAAATATTTTAAAAAAAATGATTAGAAGGGTACACCCTTTGGAAAAATGCAGTTAACATTTGCGCACTTGTACCCATATATGCATACAGATGGATCAAATTATTACAGTTTTGTTTGCCTCTGATTCACGTAAATGATAAATTACAAGAAATTGAGTAGTTTGTTCTTTATCACTAGTTTTATGCTTTAATGTGCTCTTTTTAGTTGGCGTTTTTATCAAGTCATACTGTTTGTTTTTTCGACGGTTTTTTGACTTTGTTTTATACTGAATTTTTAGTTATATATTACAACTTGTTTATGTCCCGATTATGGCTGAAATATCGCCGACGGGAGAGTAAGCAAACAACAATCAATCAATCATACAAGAAATTGTGTGAAAAAGATTACACTGTAGTGATTTTATAAAATGCAAGACAAATTTTAATATTTTGCTTAATTTTATTTATGTCATTTTTTCCGCTGTCAAGACGTAGTTTCTTATTGATCTGTCTTGATAGTACGTAACTGCTGTTATTTATCTATTTTATTGTATTACTGCCTTTAAGTAGAAGTACAAACATCGATTGCGATGTTAACATTAAAATTTTGTGTCCTGTAGTTTGGATAACCGTGAATTATAAAAGAAGCAAGTAGGTATCAATGGGGCGTTCGAAAGTCAAAAAGTTCATAATTGCAAGGACAAAATCAGTCACTACAAACAATCCCCAACTCGAAGACCCCCTCCCCCCAAAAAAAACCAAACAGACCAGTTCGTGTACACATAAGCACTTTTAATTTAATCAATACGTCATGTATATCTTTAAGTGGGCGGATCCTAAACGGATTTCTTGACAAATATAAGTGGACGGAGCAAACGAACAAAATTTATATTTAAGTTGGTGACAAATTTTAGTGCATAGATTTAGCTCTTCCTTTTAACGCTATAGCGCTTCGATTTTTAATGGTGATTCCATGGCTGTAACACACTGAGCGAAACTCCTAGTAGTTTAAATGACGCCCGCACTAACATTAAATAGCATTGCGTTCACACTGTAAAATTTCGACGTGTTCACAATTGGTTTAAATGTTGTGTTCATAACATGCATTCGATACTTAAAGTAGATCTTGTGCTGGTTTTAATTTACAATGGCTTTCACATATTATATATAATAAACGACATGTGCATGCATTTATTTCATCAAAAAGCTTTATTTTGAGAACAAACTAACGTATATTCCAACATTTTCTCGGGGGAGTGAAAAAAGAGGGGTACATGTACATTATATATATATTTATGCATACGTACGGCAAAACGGGATAGGATTTCATGAAAGACCCCATTCGGATATATTTTTGTGGGATCGGGCAAATGAACATGAAAACGGTGATAAAATGAACATGAAATGATGAGGAAGTGGGGGTAAAGGGACACAAGTCCAATCGGGGATAAGAGTTTTGACTGTCACAGGGAAAAGCAGGGGTGGGTATCCTCCTGTATGGGGATCCTACGGGTTCTACTCTTATCGAGACCTGCTGCAAGGTTCTTTAACGTATAAAGAACGTGACTTTTTCCAACACAGTGCACCACTATGGTTTGCAGTCTGGTTTTTCGCATTATACATTTGTGGTTTTCATTATAACAGGGCTGCCCCATTCAACCCCCTGGGGAACACATCCTGATTTCGCGTTTCTGAACGTTCTTAAGTAGACTTTTACCGACAAACGTACAGCTGCTGTGAGTCTATTTCGCTATCCGGAATATGCAAAAGTATGTATTATAGCAATATCTTTGATAGCAATATCTTTAAACTAGAGGCTCCCAGGAGCCTGAATCGCTCACCTGATCTCTTACGCCAAAGTTTGAATTAATTACACAACCTTTCAAGAATACAAAGTTGCAAAACAATCCTTTCAGTAGTTTCAGAGAAGATTTTTTGAAATCAGTTTAAAAACAGTTAAAGGGCAATAACTCCTATAAGGACCATAGCAATGGCGGTCTTGTTGGTTGGTCAACATGTATATAATTCACAAACTTGGTAGAGGACATCCTAAAGATCAAGTATACCAAGTTTCAAAGCAATCCCTTCAGTGGTTTCAGAGAAGAAGATTTTTGAAAATCAGTGTAAATTAATGGAAAAAAACAGTTAAAGGGGAATAACTCTTAAACAGTTGATCTGACAATTTTGACCCTGAAATCATTTTCGTAGATCTCAATGAGCTTAACAATTCTATAATGCTAACTTTTCCTGTCTAACTCTAACCTTTTTCAAGATATAGTCCAAAAACTGCAAAAATGGTCAATTTTGATGATTAAAGGGCAATAACTCCTATAAGGAGTCGTTTCACAACTTCAACTCAATGGAGAGATTTGTAGAGCTTTTGATGCTGAACAAGGAAGGTTGCATCGGATTTTCTCTATCTCTTATACTTTTCGAGTTATAAGCCAAAAACAATGGTCTGACCCCCCTGTTCTATTTTTAGCAACGGCGGCCATTTTGGTTGGTCAACGTGTATATAATTCACAAACTTGGTAGAGGACATCCTAAAGATCAAGTATATCAAGTATCAATGCAATCCCTTAAGTGGTTTCAGAGAAGAAGATTTTTGAAAATCAGTGTACATTAATGGAAAAAAACAGTTAAAGAGGAATAACTCTTAAACGGTTGATCTGACAATTTTGACCCTGAAATCATTTTCGTAGATCTCAATGAGCTTAACAATTCTGCAATGCTAACTTTTCCTGTCTAACTCTAACCTTTTTCAAGATATAGTCCAAAAACTGCAAAAATGGTCAATTTTGATGATTAAAGGGCAATAACTCCTATAAGGAGTCGTTTCACAACTTCAACTCAATGGAGAGATTTGTAGAGCTTTTGATGCTGAACATGAAAAGTTGCATCGGATTTTCTCTATCTCTTATACTTTTCGAGTTATAAGCCAAAAACAATGGTCTGACCCCCCTGTTCTATTTTTAGCAACGGCGGCCATTTTGGTTGGTCAACGTGTATATAATTCACAAACTTGGTAGAGGACATCCTAAAGATCAAGTATATCAAGTATCAATGCAATCCCTTAAGTGGTTTCAGAGAAGAAGATTTTTGAAAATCAGTGTACATTAATGGAAAAAAACAGTTAAAGAGGAATAACTCTTAAACGGTTGATCTGACAATTTTGACCCTGAAATCATTTTCGTAGATCTCAATGAGCTTAACAATTCTGCAATGCTAACTTTTCCTCTAGCTCTAACGGTTTTCAAGATATAGTCCAAAAACTGAAAAAATGGTCAATTTTTATGATTAAAGGGCAATAACTCCTATAAGGAGTCGTTTCATAACTTCGACTCAATGGAGAGATTTGTAGAGCTTTTGATGCTGAACAAGGATAGTTGCTTCAGATTTTCTCTATCTCTTATACTTTTCGAGTTATAAGCCAAAAACAATGGTCTGACCCCCCTGTTCTATTTTTAGCAACGGCGGCCATGTTGGTTGATCAACGTGTATATAATTCACAAACTTGGTAGAGGACATCCTAAAGATCAAGTATACCAAGTATCAATGCAATCCCTTCAGTGGTTTCAGAGAAGAAGATCTTTGAAGAAAAGTTAACGGACGGACGGACAGACGGACAGACGGACGACGGACGACGGACGCTTAACGATGACAATAGCTCACATGACCCTTCGGGTCAGGTGAGCTAAAAATACTACAAACGGACGAACGGACTAAAGCACCACAAAGATTTTTTCACTCTCATTGCTATTGAAAACATAAAAAGACAGTAAATCAAAATCCATACTTATTTTATGTATTGATGCATCTTTACCAAATCAGCAATCATGATTATTTATCTCAGTTATTTATCCATGCATGTTTTTTTCTGTAGATTTGAATTACATGTACACTTGCATTAAATAATATATTTAATTTAGGTTTATCAATGTGAACAAATACATTAAGTTAGAAACTAGTTTTAAGCACATTAAACTACTTCTACACATGTTTACTCGAAACAAATTTAGTGTGAACTCGGCCATAGAAAAGTCAGCCACAATCATGCTTGTCCCGCTTATTATTCAAGCAGCGCGTGGTTAACACTAAATTTAATTCTTTTGATAGATGTTATAAAAAAGTCAGGACTACTCCATTTAAAGTTTTTTTCAGTTTTAAACTGAGCTTCCATCTGCATACAACTATGATGACGTCTTTTTAGTCCCATTACTTTTTATGGATGACAGTTGATTGGTTATTTTTTTAACCACTCGGTCTAACCGTTGACAATTGTACAACTTTCTGTATACAATTCTGCTGTCCCCTTTTTGAATTAACGTACACAGTATCTCCTCAAACCTCAAAGGCCAAGAATCTACACGAGGGTGCTGAAAACGCATGCAGGCAATAAGGATTTAACTGTTTTTTTATGAATCCTAAATATATTACTTTTAACTGTACGTGCATGGATTACGGCATTGTAACAGGTAGAATTGCATGTATTAATTATACTTCTAAAACCTTAATATTCTTAAAATATCACATGTATTAAGTGCATGGTACCAATGCGTACACGATATGATCATACTAAAATCTTTAATTTCCTGCCAAACATTAATTGGTACCAATGCATAAGTTATAAATACGTAATTCCTAAATACCCTGTCAAATATTAAGTACTACCAGTATATCTATCTTGATTTATCGCCGTGCCTGGAAAGAGAAAGTGTCTATTGTGTGATATGATGTAATAACTACTACAGCATGCGATAATCAGGATACACCTACTA